>CM076579.1:480662915-481171608 GCA_034641835.2 Pinus albicaulis
GTTTTCCCAAAAAATGTCGTTTAGGGCCTCAAAACGGCTCCAGAAGTTCAGGACCCGAAAAACTGCTAAAAATAGTAAGTTTTGTTGCAACTTAAAAATGGAAAGAACTGATGGTGGGGGTTCAAATGGAATAGGTGGGTGACCACCAATATCCACCTGGATCATTACAGCCCCAAAATGGATCTGGGAGTGTAAGACCCGAATTGATGGTGCGGGTCCAAATGGAATAGGTGGGTGGCCACCGATATCCACCTGGATCAATTAAAATACCAACAATACCTTGAAGGAAGGGACCAATAACACATTAACATTGGGACAAATAAATGTTTCATCGAAATAATGGCATGAATGGTATTAAATGTTGGATAAGGTTGTCATTGATGTCAATATATTTTCAAGCCCTAAATTTGTTGAAGCAAGCTCTTGTTCGAGCAAGCCCTAAGTGTATAACTTGATGGTGATGAAACCCTAAGTGAACGGGAAAAGCCTTAAGCATTAATCCCTTTAGTGGCATGATAGGGTTATCATGATGAAAATGGTAAAGGGTTAGCTATGGAAGGAAATTGAAGTGAAAAAAGTTCATACTTCTCGTTAAATACTCCAGAAGACTTGGAAAATAAGAATATCCATTGAGGATACAAATATTATATTAAACAGTATGATGAATGAATTGATGATGAATGTTAAAAATGAGGCATGCTTATATACCTAGGCAGGTGCGTCTTCACGGAAGGTCTTGTCCCATTAGACATGTCTCTTAAACCTAATTACTAATTAACTAATCATTATTTATTGTTAAATTATTTATATCATTTTATTCATAACATTGCCTTCCTCCTCAAAAAGCTTTGTCCTCAAAGCTTTTTAATGAAAAAGGCTTGATTCTTGTCTCGAAATCTTCATTGATACTAGACGATATGATCCTTGGAGTGATATATAAAATTGTCGCACGGATGAGGGATTAGACCATCCATTCATCTCTATGTTCATATTCTTAGTAAGATCAGTTTTTGAATTTTGGAGAAGCCATTGAAGAATCCTTAAAGTAGGAAATCCTTTGGACTAACATTAATGATAACATTCGAAGAAAAATTGTTGAAGCACTGGTGATGTAGCTTTGTAGAATATTATTTTTAGTGGATGAAGAGATTTGGAGATACCTTTTGATGCCTTTTTGGAAGTTGAATTTCATTTTTGAAGAACATTTGGAGAATATCCTTTGTAGCAACTATTGAAGATTTGAAATATTGTTGAAGAAGTTCATAAGGAATCATTGAAGCATGTTGAAGACATTCAGTGAGAAATTTTTGAAGACTTTGTGGGAGATGTCATTTAGGACTTACTGAAGAATATTCCTAAAGAATTACTATTTTTTTTTTGAAAAATTGAAGTAGAGGGTTTGAGCCCTAGAGGATAGCATTCCTCACACAAGGATGGAGCCTTGTGGAGAGCTAGTTCGAAGCCTTAATTGTTGAGAGGATTGGAGTTCTCAGGAAGATGACCAAGTTCGAGCTTGGTATAATAAAGGTTGGAGCCTGGTTTAAAATCAAAGATTGGATGTAATGCATCACCCCATATTTACCCACTTTAAACTCCTCACTAGATTAAACATGAGATAAGAGTTACTATGTGTGACCTGATTTCCAAGATGCACTTATGGAAAATGGGTTCCACATGTCCAGAATTGACTGCAAACACCTAATGACACATGATCACAATGTTATCAACCTAACTTGACCCAACACTATTTATTTTCAGTTTCATTTCCTTAAATTTAATAGAACTTTATATTTTTGGTAGTTTTTCAGGTTCTAAATTTTCGAGGCTATTTTGAGGGCCTAAACGAAATTTTTAGGGAAACTCGAGAGACAGGAAAATTTCCTAAATTTTTTTCACAAATTTCCTTCTTAGCCTCCTTGTATATATCTTCTAAACGAGGTATTATGATAGTGAAACAAAGATCGTATGCAAAACTTACGACCCCAGGAAGTTGGAGGTCCAAATTACTCATTTATACAAACACTTTGTGTACACAAGACTTGTAGGTTATAAATACAAATATGTTCACTAGTTCAATAATCTCACCAAAGAATCATCAAGAAGGCTCAATTTCCTCTAAAGCTAGCTGCAACAACACTTGCTAGCATGTGCATTCATCAACCACTGAATAACTTATCAAAACATGTCAAGAGACATAGATAGAATACATCATATAAATAACACATAAACAAAATGTAAACCATGGAAAATAAGCCATAATGTCAACATGATAACCAATACAAGTGCACATAGATCACAAAAAGGAAAATAACTCTTATTAACATATGCAAAATCCAACCAAGTCAGGGACTTCCACGTACCATCCGACCATAGACTGGGCTAAACCAAATCTCTCTTTTAGCCCCACCACCCCTATGCCATATTCCAAGCATGAATGTGTGATCTCATGGAATAAACCAAAGAAAAAACAACCATGGAATTCAGAGGCCAAGCCACCTCAACCCTCAACCACATTGTTTCCACCTCCATGATCCATAAATCACTAACATCAACTAGATCAGTCTCTATCCAAGTTGTCCAGGGCTCCACGAACTAGTAACTCAACCCACAACCTTCCAAGGCTACAAAATGTTTGTTCCAACCACGACTCTAGGGACTAGTAACTCAACCCACCAAGGACTCCAGAGAAATTGTCCCAACCTATAGCTTTGGGAAATCGTAATTCAACCCAAACTGTTCTAGGGCTTCTAGAGCATTTTTTACAACCCATGACCATTAGGAACCTAGGCACAATCATAAAAAAAAGTGGAAAAACCCACAACACCATGGCTATACAGGAAATTGAAAGGCAAGGTTGAAACCACTATCAATCCAGGAAAATATCCATGCCAATGACAACACAAAACCAAGGAATCACGTGCATATACCATGCATCCAAAAATAAATAAGAAAATCACACATGCAACCTGTTACTTGTAAATAAATCTAGTTTTAGTTGTTGATCCAACTGTTTCCATGCTCTCCCTACTTTCCTTTTCCTTCTCTCTCTAATCCAATTGAATGCCCAAGTGCTCAAAGAATGATCTAAGTGTGCAAGAGTATGAGATAATGAGAGTGCGAGAGAGTGAACTAGAGCTCCACCACAAAAAAATTCTAAACCAAAAAAAGCCGTGAATTGATTCTCTGAAGCCTTTTTATTATCGATGCTTCTATTTTTTTCATTTTCCTTAATTTTTCCTCTAATTTCCCTTGCATGCAAATCTTTCTCTTCACCTTGCTTTTCTCCCTTTTTCCTTTATTTTCATAAATAAATGCCAATTATTACCACTTTTCTTTTTCCAATTTCCATAGCCATTAATTAATTACAAGTGATACCCACTAAAGTGTTTTCCCCAACATTCAACTTGGATTACGTGTCCCATGGCCCTTGTCTTATTTTATTTACATGGAAAATCAACTAGGGGTTGTTACATTGGAGTATTCATCTAAGGTTGGGACCCTAAAGGAATTATAAGTGTGATTGTACAAATTAATGTTGCAAAAGAGGATTGGAGTCCTCGTTATTCTTGTTAATAAAATTATTCTTTTTTGTACATCTCGTGTTCTATTTTTACTAAGTGATCTTAACTAGCATAAAATAAAAATTGTAAAAGAAATATTGATTCACCCCCCTCAGTATTTCCAACAATTAAATGATACAAATCACTGCAAGCGAAGGTTATACAAATGGCATGGGAAATGTTATATATTATGATGGAGTTATGCAATGATATCATTGAAAAATACATACAATAAAACCCATATCAACGCTAAAGTAATTAAATTATATCAATGGTACTTAATGTCATTAGTTCAATGCATGCAATTACATCCACAATTCTATGATGTATTAAGTGATACGAATATTATATTAAAGGATGTGAAAGGTTATACTAATTGCATGTAATGACATTCAAATGTTGTGTATGCATCGAAGTACAATGTGTTGGAACCATCACAAATAAAATTGTATTGAAAAGTTATGTTGAAGCTAAATTTGAACCCATTAGAAAGATTTCTATGAAGATATTTCAATTAGTGCAATGGGATTTTGGATCTGAAAAGAAAATTACTAATACTAAAATGACTACTCCACCTAAACAACATGATTTCTTTGACCGAAACGTTATCTTACCTTACATGAATGATTCAGGAATATAATAGAGTTATGCATGTGTTATGTTTAGGGTTTTGGAAGGCTCTATTCCTCTTTCTTGACACATACCAACTCTTTGTCATGTGTAAATGAACTATGAAGGAAATTGATGCCAGATATTATTGTTGAAGTAGATTCGGGGAAATCTTTTCAATTTAATATCGTTGGCTTTAGTATCGCATACGCTCTAGAGTTGCTAGTAATCTAAGAAAGAGTGAGACCAAGAAGAGGAAAAGATGTGAGTTTGGATTGGTTTCATCAATTAGAGGAGTAAATTTCGGGAAATTTCGCTCACAAGATCAACAACAAGCCTATTCTAGAGGGAGGTACACTTATCACAAGTCTTTCTTATTTTCTTGTAATTAAATGTATTATGTGGTCCCCTAATATTTGATTGAATGTTTTCAAAAACTATGGTTCATGGGACTGTCAAAATTAATTTGAAGGTCTTTATCTTTTAAGTTTCAAACCATTTTTGAAATGGATTACAATAATCCTATTTCATCCTTCCTTCCATTGGAGGGATTTAGAGATACATGAATTTAAAGAATGGAAGCAACCTTCCTTTGCATGCTTTTTCACAAGAAAACATATCATGGAGAGGTTCCAAAGCTTTATTAGATAATAAGGGGAATAACTTATTATGACAATGTGTTAAAAGAAACAACCTAGCAGCAAGATTGAAGCCAAAGATATGCAGTTTCACGACAGAATCAGTTCCAGGGATGTAAATTTTTCTGAATCCCTTATTATTTCTCATATTAAGCTATCTTGTTCATAATTAATTAATTTCTTTGTGTCACACATTCTTCTTATTTGATTAAATACCTCCATCTTTTTCCCTAATGGTTGGTTGCTTGCTCGTAAGGAAGGAACTAGTTGGAAGCCTACCGAGATATTGAAGCACTTACTGGAGAGCATACCTTACCTTGAAACAATGATTATCACCATGTCCTATTTTTACTTTCATGAATTTAATGATTAGGGTTAAATTATTTATGCAGAAGCATTAAGGGGAATTTAAATGTAAACTTATGCAATATTAAAATGAAGCTAGATTGTCATTGAGGAAATTAATGAGTACTTTTTTTTTGCCACAGAAAAAATCACAACTTTCATTTTTAGTGAAAATTACATTATATCCGTGCTATAATAAATCACTCAAAAAAACAGTCAAGTTGATTGGGCCATAACCATAGATCTGTTTATACTACAAAAAATAAAAAACAACCAACCTGATAAAACCAAAAAATAAACGGTTGTGACCATGATGAGTTCATATAAACATTACATTTGACGAAAATAAATATAATGAGCATATAGAGACATAAGACATTGTTCTCTTTGTAGACTCCATCTAGCATTATCATATGAAAAAAAATAAGTAAATAATAATTGATATGGATCGCTAGACCCACCAATGATGGAGTTTATTGCTGAAAAAGTAAAAACATAAAGTTACATCCTGAAACTGACCTATGGACCAAAACCTTCTAATATGAATGATGCCCTTCAATGAAGGGCCTATTATAAAAACTATGCTCCTGATCCTGAATATGTTCCCCTATGTACCACAAGCCCAAATTTTGTGATATACCTACTTTAGAAAGTGCAACGGCTTCTCCGTTTCTTCCCCCATTGGTTGGGACCTTGAATTCGATAAGATTGCATCATGGGATAAGCTCGAACCAACATGAACCTTTCTACCCTCCACACGACCGCCATTGAGCTCCATCTACTTCAGCATCCTCGAACTTTTCTTGTCAAACATGAGAAAATACCTAGAAGAACAAAGGGGGAGATGGATCCTTGACCCTAGAGGAACCCTTTTGGTTCGACAGTCCAACATAGTTCTTTCCTCAGTAAGGAAGAGGACAATATTTCATGACATTTCCTACCTTAGGGTATTGATGGAATATGAAAGGGACCCCTTCGTAGTCCAACTTCTACTTGTGTGTGATCCCTCGAAAATTCAGATCTATGTGTGAGGGCAGACCATATTTCGTATCCAGGCTTGCCACAATTCAAGCAACTATCATCCTTCCTGAGACCTCATAGGATCTATCTGCTTCCATATAGAAGCCCAACATATTCCCAATTTTTCATAAAACTTCCTTTGGCCAATATTGAAGTGGCAACACCAAAAGACACACCCAAAGAGAAGTGTTTCCCATTTTCTCCCTTTTAGCATCAAATAAAGGGGACCACTTCTTTAAGAGAACTGGAAAAGAGTATGCACTGCGGGGTTTAGATAATAACCTACCAACTGCCTCAGCTGAATCAAAATTTAATAGAAACCAACCATGTGCAAGGGAGCAAACCTTTGGAACTTCTATTACATCCTTTTTCCATTCCTTCTCAAACCATCCATAGAGAAAATCCACAAAAAAAAACTACCTCTTTCTCATCTAACTACCGCCTTTTCAGATATGTCCACCACTTCTCCCATTTTAATGTCTTCCCAAAATACCACATTGACTTCCTCATTACTTGGTTGTGTACATTTTCACTTCCTTCCTTTTTCCATATTGATTCTGTGTCGAGGCTTCCTTTTTTCCCTTCTAGGGTTTGAACTTGAGAAAGTTACCTAGAGTCCACACTCACTCCAACCCCTGGCATGCCATTTTCTAGATATTCTTGATTCACTAGGAAATTTTTAATATCTACCAACCCCAACAGAGCTGGGATGGTTCCCCCCCTTGCTAGGCTTGCCGCCACCCCATCCTGTGCCACCAAAACCAAAGGAACCCCTTCCTTTAAAAACCCACCACCGTTGAAAAAATCCTTAATGAGACAATTGTTAATATTTGGAAGAGAACTACCAAATGAAGAAAGAAGAAAACCCTCTTGAGAACCCACTAGATTTATTCTTAAAAACCCTTATTTTGAGACCACCGAGTCCTGAATAGATACTGGGGAAAAAAAATGGAAAAGAAAAACTACCTTGTTCCAACATAGGGAATAAACTATAGGAAACAAGAACCTCTGATGACATGAGGATCTGTTGAGAAAAAATTGCATCAACTTCTAGCTAGCGCTAACTCAACTTCTACATGAGGCTGAGATGTACCAACACTCCAGAAAAGTGACATAATCTTCCAACTCAGGATCATAATATACCAATTCCTCCATATCATCCATTAGACCTCCTACCTGTGACCCATGACCAACAAAGGAGATAGGTGGGCACTTAGCAACAAGAAAAATCGAAGGTTGATCCTTTGCATCCATCACTGATATGGTTGAAAAGCAAAGCTAATGAACCCTAACCACAGGTGAGATAGTAAAAAATCGAACCGTAGAGCCTAACTGTAGAGCGCCTCTTGGATGAATCAATTAATGACCATTTTTAAATGTCTTGTAGGAATATTATGAAGACCTTGGGTTCATTGATGTTGTAAATCACTATTAAGGTGGACCAAGTACCATTTGTAAGGAAAGGTTATTAGCAGGGTTTCCGGTCATGTTGAAGCCTCAAATTCTATTTCATTTCCCTCATTATATTGCAATATTTTATCAATAATAAATATTAAAAGTCATCCAAGATTCACTTGGAAGGTAAAGAATCATGAATATCAAAATGAGGGGATTTGGAAGGTCATGAGAGAGTTTAAAAATCACCTATCCACTTGCATAAGTACCCCTCATTCGTAAAGGGGAGTTTTTTTCACTTAAATACTTTACCATATTTATAAGATTATAGGCTTCAAGAAAAATTTCTCCTAGTAGATTATAGGTTGGGTGATTGTGAGGTTTGGGTTTGTGTTTTAAAGATGATATGAAATGCTCTCATTCCACTATTGGATTTTGAGAGGTTTTCAATGCATGTGTTTGGATTTATCAACATTTAATAAGAATCTTTACACTTATTACATTGATTCTCATGCATGTTAATGGCACTTGTAATGGTTTTCCATGCTTTTTTGTTTATGGATATATGTTTACATATTGGTTGCATGTTTATGCACTAATTTATTGTATGCAACTGGTATGTTTTCTTTCAATCTCTACTCTTAATTCCATTCAAATGTTGGTAATTAATTGTGAAATAATTTGCAGTTGGTTTCTAACATTTTCTTACTTATGTATGTCTTATTTAGTCTCAACTATCTAATTCTTCCTTAAGGTATCCTCCTTCTCATTGTTTTAGTGTTACTTTCTTGTATTGTGTTCTACAACCTATCAATAGAGAGATGAACTCGTCCTCATACGTTAGGAATTTTACACATGATTTCACATTTATTTCTTCGCATTTGAAAGAAAATAATAACACACACATGGGTCTCCTATCCCAAATGGTGTGAGGTATAATTGGGACTTTACACTTGGGAGACTTCCCTAACTGTTGGTGGAAGGTCCAACACCATCAACAAAGAGGGATGGAAAAATCCACATCACAATATTTATCCTTATATTATTGTAGTTGTTATTCTAGTTGATGTACCTTTTTCCTTAGAGGTCATAGTTCTTCAAAGTACTTATGAGTTCCCCTTCAAAGTCTACTTCTAATTCAATCTCTTTTTCACTGTTTTGATTGCTCATGGATATGAACAATATCTCTATGATTTCATAATTAGACATGCTTTCATTTATTCCATAATCACTATCTTCTTTGGAGTACAAGTTTCTCTTTTTTACATTTCACCTTCTTTTATGATCATTAGAGTTGAATTTTACTTCATCATCACTATCATTCACTTTTGTATAAGGACATTTAAAAGCATAGTGTCTTACTCTTCCACATTCAAAACATTTAAATGGAAGCTTACCTTTGAACTTTCCAGCTCCCCTTTTTTTCTTTCTTATGAATTTGGCTTCATCTTCATCTGATTCATGACTAGAATCTTCTTGAATCTCATGCTTGTTTCCTTCCTTAGCTACTTTGAATGTGATTTCTTTGGATATTATATATTCTCCTTTTCTATCCTTAGTTCATATGTAGTAAGAGTTCTATGAAGGGTATCCATGTTTAACTTTTGAATGTCAGATAGCTCCTCAATGGCTCAAATTTTAGGATTAAACCTTGAGGATAGAGATCTTAATATTTTGTGAACAGTGTCAAATTCCTTAATTGTTTCACCGAGACCTTTGATTATGTTGATAATTTTGTCTACCCGAAGGAAATATGAGGTAACGTTTTCATATTCTTCCATTTTCAAACTTTTAAGCTGACCTTCATAAGTTTGCAGCTTGGCATCCTTTATTTTGTCAACCCCTTCATAAAAAATTTTAAGCTTGTCCCACAATTCTTTGGCACACTTCTAATACATCACTTTGGAAAATTCAGTGTTTGATAAACCACTTAATATTGCATCCTTTTCCATGGTATTGATCAATGGTATGAGTTGTGAGTACTTGGTAACCATTATCAACAACCATCCATACATTAATACCTAAAGACAAATGTAGGTTTCCATTCTTATCTTCCAAAAGGCGTAGTTTGTTCCATCAAAATGAGAAGCCTTACCTGAAGATACCCTAATATTGGACATGTTCCTTGTGATCAACCTTCTATTAATTGATTGTTCTTGAAAGAATCTGCTCTGATACCAATTGTTCGAATTATGATTACACTAAGAGGGGGCTGGTGAATTGGTGTAATGGCCAAGTTAACCAATTTAAATAATTTCAAAATTTATCATAACTGAAAGCATAAAAATGCATCAATAATTCGATCACCACATCAATACACATGAACACTAGATTTATGTGGAAAACCTTGTGGGAGAAAACCAAAAATATTATTATCTTATTTAATCTTTGATTACATTAATTTGTAGGCACCAACCCCAAAATCAATTTGCGAGAACCAACTTGTTGGCACCAACCCCAAAAAATACGCAAGAACTGACTTATTGTAGGATTGAACCTAATGTATGCACCAAACTAATGTAGGCTCCAACCTGATGGAGGAACCCCCCTGCAAAATATGCAAGCACCAACTTGCTAAAGGATCCAGCTTGATTGAGGCACCAACCTATGAAATCAATTTGCAAGCACCAACGTATTGTAGGATACAACCTATGATGGAGGCACCCACCTTCAAAATATGTAAGGACCAACTTGCTAAAGGATCCAACCTGATTAATGCACTAACCTCTAAAATCAATTTGTAGGCACCAACCTTTAATGGAAGCACCCACCTCCAAAATTTGCAAGCACCATCTTGATGAAGGGTCCAACTTGATTGAGGCACCAACCTATGAAATAAATTTTTGGACACCAACTTGGTGTAGGATCCAACCTAATATGGTGCCAACCTCAGATGGAAGAACCCACCTCCTTCACCAAAACATAATGGAGCAATTTTCACAATCTTTCAAACTGGATCCACAAGCACAAATCACAAAAAATACCATCACAAATTTTATTATATCAATGCAAACTCAACTTGTTCTTCAATCATCAATAATATCATATTTTTCATTTCTCGTTTTGATCACTAAGACTAAACATGTTCATATGCCCTAGAACATTTTGACAACAATAAAAGAAATATAGTCTCCTGTCCTAAACAATCTATCATCATGACTTTTCATGTCCCCCCTTTTAGATCACAAAAAAATTCTTACAATTTACCCATTTTCAAAAATCAATTTGGGCCTCAAAATGTCTCATAAAACATTATAAAAATTAACAGTTTGACAAAATGACCCCAATGGGGCGAAAACATGTACCTTTATGATCTGCGTGTTGGTTCTTAATTTTTCGTGATTACAAAGAACATATTTACTAAGGATTATGAGAATCTTCCCGCTTCAGGTGACAAGGGTTGGCCTCCATCCACCTTATAAAGTATTCACCGTGTTGAATGTTATTTAAATAAATTCTCTAATTACACAAATAAATATGGATGGGCTAATGATATGCGATTGTATTAAATCAAATAATTTTTTAGGGAAATAAGGGTGGTAGACACATAACGTATGAAACTTATCAAAATAAAATATCATTTACGACAAAATGAGATTAAATTATAAATCATAATTCACACATAATATGAGGGTTAGTAAGAATTAAAATTGAAATAAATAGAATCAAGGAAGTGAGAACACATTGGCTTAAATGCATCTAATTGAAATGTGTAGTTAAAAGAATAAGACATCAAGTATCATTCTTAATTTATCCTGCACAAAAAATTAGAAGGCTTAATTTAAAAATTTCTAAATAATAAATATTGGAGAAAAATAAATAAAATTTATATGTGAAAGATAAAAGAACATGATCAAGTCCAATTATTCTCAATCAATCACATGTACTAGTGAAATAAATACAATATAAAACAATAATAAAATTAAAAGAAAAATGAAATAGAAAACATACTTTTATGACATTCAAGTTTAATATGCAAGTAAACCCTAGATAACATGTATCACTTGAAATTCAACTTGCAACAAATAAATTGAAATATGATTTAAAACCCCTTAAATATCATGCATTCATAACATTTAAATCACTTATATATTTAAGTTTATTATAAAATCAGATTAAATCAACAATCTTAAATAGTTCTTCCAACAAATATAAATTGTAGACCCAAAAAAAAAAAAAAAAAACATACAAAAACGAGAACGTGAAAAGAAACATAATATTATTAATCAAAACCTTCGAGTCAAAATGAGAAGAACGACTACAGCAAGTATAGGATTGTAAAATAATAAATATTTATCTTCACCCTGCCATCCTCTAATATGTTCCCTCTAGAAACCCCTCGAATAAACGCTTACATCTTCTTTTATATGGTTGAGAGTTTCTCTTTTAGTTCTCATAAATTTCTCAAATATTAATATTAATTAATTAATATTTCCTTTTTTTTCTAATTGCAATGCGTAATCCTTCATTTGGTTAGTTTTGCCCAAATTTTCAAATAAATAAACTTTGTAATGTCCTCGTTTATTCATTTTCCTAGATTTAAAAACAAATATTAGTTTTGTTAAGGAAAACATAAAAACAACAACTCACCCTTATACATAAATAATTTGCACGTATCTTTGTACATGAATTTTTCCAGCTACATGATACTTTATGTTGCAAAAAATTATTTTCCAAATTTTCAGGAGTTGTATTAAATCTAAAATTAACTTTTTAAAATGTGATGGAATCAATTTTTTTCTATTTTAGAACATTTAAATGAATTCAAATCAGCTTCCACGCTTCTCTTTTCCATAATTTTTTTTTTTTTTGTCAGTACAATGTCCATCCAACCATTCCCAGTAAAATTCTTGGTTTTTTAATTTTTGTTTTAAACTTAATTAAAATAAAATCTCAGTTAAAAAATCAATTATAAATTCATATTTTAATTATAGGTTAATATAAATTCAAAACAAAAATAACTTCATTCAGAACGTTTTACACATATTTTAATACCCTTTCGGGTCCGTTCGAGGAGAGAGAAAGTTCAACAAAATGGGACCTGAAATGATTTGAGGATTGAGGTGCTTTGCATTAGACGATCATAGTTGGCATTAGGTGAGAACTTGGTAGGTGTTTTATCCTTTATTTACTTATAAAACAAAATCTTAAACCATTATTTATAATTAAAGGAGTGTTTTACATTCTTTTCATGTGAATAGGCATTACGTGCATTTAAATTATGTGGAATATGTTAAATCTAAGACTTTTGTGATCTATAATGTAAATAAATGTCTTTCGAATAGATTTGAAATATGTGAAATAAAGTTGGTTAGTTATTTAATGAAGGAGAAAAAATGTGTTTTTAATTAATTTATTTATTTATAATTGATTTATTTTATTTTATTTATAATTAATTTATATTTATTTTGTTTTTATATATGTTTTATATTTTAAATATTATTTTTAATATTCTATTTTTATTTTTAATTATTAATTAATGTTATTTTATTTTTAATTTATTTGTTATTTAATTTTAAATAAGTATAGCAATAGTCAAAATTTATAATTATAAATTTTTATAATTATTAATTTCAAATTATAGTTTCAAATTTTTTATTATGCTGTAAAGCGTTTTTATTTGAAAACAACTTTCTTAACTGCCAATTATATCATTATGTATCATTGATTTTAGTGTTAGACAATTGAAACAGGTCCGAATGCGAAGCACCTGTCATCATTAATGAGAAACAAAATTCCCATTTAATAACATTGATTTATAGTTTCTCATTGAATTTTTATTTTTTTTCCAAAGCACTGTATGTTCGAGGATTATTTGAACATTTGATAACATTGATTTACAGTGTCTGATTGGAATTTTTTTTTTTTTTCCCTTTCCAAAGTACTGTATGTTCCACGATTAGCCTTTTAAAATATGATATATATATACATATACCACGTATATTTTCAGAAATATTCATGGTTTGTATTTTCGTGGAATTTTTTTTTTGAAAAAGCGGTGAAATTTCACTTTCCATGTTTCCAGACTGGTTGTACTTCATTTTCATATCATATTTAATGTATCCCATTTGATATACCAACCGCCTCTTCGAAAGATATTTAATTTAAATTATAATCCGAAAATGAGTGAACATTGGAATTTAGAGCATTGACATGAACTGTCTTGACAATATTATACCATGGACAGGAACTCATATGATTCTGTCACGATACAGATTTTTTAATAATATTGGAAATCGTGTCGGTAACTACTGTCGTGGCAAATTTTCAAACATGTCTGAGATTGCCGCGAATTTGGAAAATACAAAACCATCGTTTTAGGATTTTATTTCACTTGGTTGCACTGAAAAATACAGAACCATCGTTTTAAGATTTTAAACGCAATAGAAAAACCATCGTTTTAAATTTTTAAATGCCGGATAGAAAAACCATTGAAAAAATACAACTATCATCAAAATCAAAATCAGAACCAGTGATGTCTTTTTAAATTGATTATGCCACATTGTTAATAAAATATTAATAGTAATGTTTATATTTGAATATTAATAATAATCTTTTATATTATTGTGATAATATTTGGCCAACAAATCGAAAAATATTTAATGTAAACTGCATCGATCACCACTGCGCACTGAAACATTTGGTATCGGCAGTGAGATCCGCGAGTAGGTGAGGAACGTGAGTATTTAATAACAAACAAAATGGAATTATTGTTTTAATTATTTGAAAAGCCAATTTTTTTATTTAAACAATTTTTCAAACTTATAATTTAAAAAAAAAAAATAATTCATACTTATAAGTTAAATATTTAGTTAAATCAGATAACATATCACATATTTTTTTTCTCTATACTATTATTTTCTATGTTACTGCTTTACAGCTTTTCTTTTGCAACATATGGTGCAATTGCTAGTTTAATAGAAAATGATTTTTATAAGTTATAATTATTATTATAGTAGCAAACTTAATGGAGGACAAACATGAAGATTTGAGCAAGTGATTTTTGTTCATATGAATATGAGGCGAAGTCATATGACAAGAGAAGCACAAGGTGAAACCCACAAAAAGAGCCTAGTTCTAAAGGGGTCAAATTTAGCGACAATATTTGGCTTTGACTAGGGATTATGCCTCCCTACGGGGCACAAGAGCGACAAACTAAACGCCTTCGAATTGGGCATGGAGTCAATAAGAATAAAAAGGAAACTCAAAAGGAAAAACATAAAGCGTAATCTATCTTAAGAAAGAGAGATAATATCTTTGCATCTTAAAGTTTCGATTAATCAACAACAAGAATGAAACAAGAATTAATAGTATGAGATCCATAATATGTAAAAGTTGAAGAGTTATATATATATATAACACATTTGTTTGTATATTTAGTATATTGAGGTAATTATGATATGATTTAGGGCACATTTATCATAGATTGGTATATGTCACGTTATTCATAAGAGAATTTCAACACTATATATAAGTAATACATGTTTAAAATTAATGATAAAGAAATTGCATAAGTCATAGTATTAATTAAGATTCACATGGATGACTTTCATTTCATAATAAGGTTTTATTGAAACTATAAGACTAGTTATTAGGGATCTTGAAGAGTCATCCACTATCATGAGATAAATGACTTTTTGAATTCTGATTTACTCTTCATGTTAGAGACCTTCTTTCAATTTATTTTAGGAAATATACGTTTTTACAAGATGAGAGGATTATGCACTAGAATTAGTCCAATACCACTGATGTTGCTCCACTTCCAACAAGTGTTCATAGCCTCGACGAAGATATTAGCATGCTCCACCCAAGAAAACATAGTTTCCCATCTCTAGGGTAGTATGGTGATTAGGGAATTTCTCATGCACGTTTTTAACTAAATAGTTCCATAAGAGTTTCAATTAGATTTTATGAAATCCAAACCTTATGTTTATAGTTCTAGCACTCATAATTTACTACAATCCCTCGTGCTATTAGTGTGTAAGCAGTACGAAAATAAAGAAGTGGTAAAAAATGCTCAATATGAAGTTGATATTATGAAAGAGATTGAGATTTGATCCCTTTAGAAAGATAGTTACCCCTCAAACTTCATTTATAAATTAAGCATTTTAAGGATGTGTTTTGAACTCATTAATATGTTGTACACTAAGAACTCATAGATCCATATTCCATTCTAGTTATGATCATATAAGGATTCTTCACGATGCAAAGAATTTCATCTTTATTCATTCTAAAACTAACAACATCAAAGTATCTGTAATTAAAGGAGTTCATGTAATTAAAGGAGTTTATTTAATTGTTGAAGAAGTAGGGGAGAATTCTTTTACCATTCCTTCGAGGAAAATGTTCACATTTGATTGAAAACAAGAAAAAACCTTTTCGAAATATTCACTCATCCATGTTTCAACAATATTGTGTAGCCTTGTATGAACATCTAATGGTAAGAATCTTGAAATATCAACAACCTTCTCATGAAAAGGATCTTTTTGTATCTATATTTCAAGGTTATCTTGTATTACCAATGAGTTAGTAAAAAATAAATAAATAGCAATAAAATTCAACAAATTAACAAGCATAAGGTCCAAAGTATAATATTATTGTAGAACAATATGGTCATCATAAACATGTTTTTGATTATGTAATGATGTCAAATCAGTTAAATATTTATGTTTAATATGTTTATTTTCATCTAAAGAATCGAAATAATAGAATAATGACAATTTTACACTTATAAATAGGTTGTCATTTAATTCAAGATGGTGAGGAGAAGCCAATTTTTCATCTTCATATTCATCGCATACTGGGAGTTTTGAAAAATTGACATGCCTCTCATATAGAACGGAATCAGAATCACTAAAAATATCACTGCATGTCGTTTTGTTAGATGAAAAAAGATCTTCTACCATTGATGATTGATTGACGTCATAAATATGTAATGTTGATATGGTTGTGGGTATAATTTTTTCTTCAATATCGTTTGGTTCACAAACTTTATAAACACTACCATTAGGAGAATCAAATAAAGAAAAAATAGATTTATCATTAGTGGTTAAATTATCAGATTCTTCAAGTCTTTTTTGATAGTCAAAACTAGATGTTACACCCGGTCCACTCAAATATTCATTCGGTAAGCCAAGATAGGGTAAAGATATTTCATTAGAATCATTAGATGCATCTTACTAACATTCAACTTCATCATTAACACAAGATTCACTTTTATTAAATTCTAAATTAAATTTATTGCAGAGCTCATTTGAATGGAAACTATCTTTAAGAAGTAACTCGGAGGAATACATAATTCTATATTTTTCATATAAAATTGCATGAAAGTCCTTTAAAGATGAAATACCACTAGGAGGAAGCTTCTTATACCATTTTTGTGTGTTAACCTTCCAAGACATCATGAATTGTTTTACGAGTACAACCTCATGATAAACCCCAATCTTTGGAATGTAGTTGCGGAATTCCCTGAGGTGTTGTGTTAGATCGTCATTCTCATCTTCATGAAAGTGGGGTAGGTAAGTATCTCATTTGTTTATATCTGGAATTTGATTTAGGAAACATGGTATATTGTAAAAATTAAGAGGAGATAATCGTTTAGAAATAGAAGTACAGGAAAAAGACATCTACGAAATCAAGGATTTGTTAGGTGAAAAATTAAACAAAAAAATATATACTTGAAAATATTTAAGGCATGGGAAATTGTGATCGTATTCAAAAGTAGATCACATGCTAAATTTCTTCATTTGGGTTGATTTTGCAAAGGACTTTTTTTTGGGCTTAGTTTTCATAGGACTCTTTTTTGGGCTTAATTTTCAAAGCACTATTTTTGGGCTTGGTATTCAAAAGACATTTTTTGGAGGTATTTTTTTAAAGTGACATTTTTTTAGAGGTTTTTTGGGCTTAATTTTCAAGGGACACTTTTTGGAGGTATTTTTTTGAAGTGACATTATTTTAGAGGTTTTCTGGGGATAATTTTCAAAGGACATTTTTTGGAGGTATTTTTTAAAGTGACATTTTTAAGTGTTTTGGGTTGAAGTAAATATTTTATAATGATTTTTTAAAGTGATTTTTTGTCTAATTTTTTAAACGATTTTTTTTTTTTGCAAGACTTGGAAAGAAATATTTTGAGCTTCATTTCATTTTTAAAAGACATTTTTTTTGGCGGAATTTTTAAAGTAAGTGTTTTGGGTTGAAGTATGTCTTTTCCGCAAAATTTTTAAAATGAGTTTTTTAAAATTAAATCTGTTGTGATGCTTTTTTTAATTGAGTTTTTGTCTAAATTTTGATGTAGTGAGTTTTTTTACATGATTTTGAAGGAAAATTTTGGAGCTTCATACTAAATCATCATGGAAAAGCGAAGGAATTGCAAGAGAAAATATGATCGAACAAGAGACCTTGAGGAAAGTAGAGAACAGGGGAGAGAATAACACAAAAAAAGAGAGAGAAGAATGCTCAAATATTGAAAAGGAAAATCAACTTCAACCAAAAGTTGAAGCAGGTATGTAAATGTAAATATTATAAATTTGATATTTAAAATTTGATTAGTGTATTGCGAAACTTAATTTTTATCTGATGAACTAATTTGAAAAATATTTTGCAATGTAAACAAAGAGAAATATTCCTCAAAACATTGATGATGGGATAGAAAATTTTGAAAGAGAAAGTGAAAGAGATATTGAACCAATGATTGAAGATGTTGAAAATGTTGAAAGAAATTCAAGTGACGAAATTGAATCACTAGGTATGTATATATATGTTGAATGTGTATTATTGAAATTATACATATTTATTAATTTAATTATTTATTGAATATTGAAACTCATTATGTACATTTAATTCTAATATGTACAGATGAAATCAATATCGATGATGAGATGTTAGAAAATTTTGACACTCACACAAATATGGAGATAAAAAAGCTGACCATGTTATAAGATATAGTGTTAAGCATATTATTAGTTCGTTCTTCAAAGATGAAACTGTGGAAATTCAAGCCGAAATGTTGAAAATTCTCTTAACATCAAAGAAATTAAAAGAAGCTATGACTTTATTGAGTATTTGAAGATCAACAAAAGATTAAAAAAATGAAGGAAAATGTGATACAAAATATAAATAGTGCTCTAAAGTCAATTGGAATATCTAGAAAGAAAATTTCTTTAGATTCACGTAAAATAATACAAATGGCAGTGGTTTCATCAAGTACTAAAGAGAATTGTTTGGTAAAATCTATGGCACAAGCATTAGGAACCTCACGAAAATATTTTCACAAACATCGGAAATTTCGATTTCAAATAGATGTAAATGATGAACTCGATGGTCGGACAACTATTTGTAGGCAACCATAAAAAGGTAAAATTGTATAAGATGTTAAAAAACAACTTATAACATCTAGGCAAGGGTTTAGTAACCAAGCTAACAAAAAACGTATATTAAAATATAAACATACGTTCACCAAAAGCAAGGGTTGTGATGCGAAGAAGAATAGCAGGAAATCAATACGAAGAACATGCAAAACATTTATTGGACACCACTCAGATAGAGTTGTTCAAAAATTTCATAGAAGAGAATTGTGAAATTAATGTCTCAATCAATGCTTTTGTGTAGCAAAAACCATGGGATGTAAAACCTATCACTATACATGACACTTGTTGTTGTCATTATCATGTGTAATTTCAGTTATATTATGACACATTCCTTAATTTTGGTAAAACATTTTGGAAAGATTCACCCCCTCCTTCCACTATCCATGATTTCATATCTCAAATTCTATGTGGAAGAGAAATCCATGAATTAATTTACCAAAAGAAATATGTTGGTGGTAAACAATGTGATGATTGTGGAAATTTGACTAAATTTCGAAACAAATATTGTAATGATATAAATGATCAATCATTGTATAGCATAAAAGTGAAATATGAGAGATATGAATATATTCATACATCGATTAGTTCAAGTAGTACTACAAGTGCTAAAAGAATTGATTTACAAGAAGAAGAAATTTTTGTGATAGATTTTTTGAGAAAATTTGAGGCAGAAATTTATAAATACACCAAGCATTCCCATAGAGTTCGATGGCAGGGCTTTCAATTCAAAAAAACCTGTGAATTTTTTCTACCAAGGACCATTTTGTCAATAGTTGATTTTGCAGAGAACTACACATTTGTTCCACAAAAATAAATTCAGAGTGAATACTATCATTCTAACCAAGTCTCCATGCTTGTCCATATTCTATATAGACATGTTGAACAAAATGTTGATCATATAGAAAGAACCAGTGAAAATCAACATGTTATTAAATAATATCACTTTTATATCAGTGACGGTTGTACACATGATACATATTTTTTACATCATTGTTTTGAAAATATTTATGAATCCTTGAAAAGTCGTGAAATAAAATTCAATGAGCATTGGATATGGTCATATGGATGTGCATGTCAATTCAAATATTCTCGATTATTATTTTGGTTGTGTCGTCTTTGTTAGCCACCTATAAAATTTTGTCATATCAAGTGGTGGCTAAATCATTTTTGGACAGCCTTCAAGAAACAATTTTATTAACAAAATTGTTGGTGCTTAAAGTATTCTAAAGATATTCTATCCTTTGGTTAATCGTCACTACTGTTCCCCTTTTGAACTCAGAAATTCTGTTGTTTTTCCATGAAGAAAAGACTGCTGCAAAATCCCATTTTTCCCCTCCTTCACTCAAAACTAACCTTCATTGTTACCCCTTTATTCCCCATGGAATTCCTCTATTGTTCGTTTATTCCCCTTTCCCCTTCATAAAAATCCTTTTACAAGGTTTAAAACTCACTTTTGAACCTTGCCGAAACCCCCAAATCCATCAAAAAACATTGAAAAAATTAATAAAAAATAAGTGTTTTTGACTATGGGTTTAAGCCCCTTTGGGCTAAGTCCTAACCACTTCCCCACATATGCCCACGCCCTAGGACCAGGCGCTAAGCCCATTTGGCGCTTATCGCATCAGAGAAATCGGACTGAGCAAGTCTATTTGCCATGTTAAAAGCCTCTGATGCGATGAACCCTTTGTTTTATAACCCCCGGTCCTTTATTGTTCATATAACCAAATAGCCCCGCAATCGGGCACTTAAAACATTGTAATAAACCATCCCCGATGCTTATTTCCCTTTGTAAATTCATAAACCCACTTTTCCTAAGTTTTGGTCTAAACCCGCCAGAGCAATGTTTTGTTATAAAAATGGGTAGATTGAAAAGCCCCACATCGAAGTTCCGATGTGATTGAGCCCCGTTGTATAAACTCCCGCTTTTCGCTTCTCTCCATATAAACCTATGCTCGGGACCAAGAGTTAAAGTCCCGAAGCGCTAATCACATCGGAGAATTCTAAAATGGATAGATTGAAAGACTAGCATCAAAGTTCCGATGCGATTGGCCCTTGTACATATAAAACCCTGGGCCTATTATTTTCCATATAGACCAACGGCCCCACAGACGAGCGCCAAGGCATTTCATATATATAATCCACCCCGAGCCATAAAAAACCTTTGCATTTCATAAACTTTGGGTATTTATAAAGTATTAAGGGGTTTCCACCAGTGCATGTTTTAAAACCATATCCGTCGTTGATCTTGAGCTGATCAAACGGCCTATGCAATATCACATCGCAAGTTTCTATCGGGCGCATTTTATTCCCCTTCCCGATTGACTGCCCCCCGATGGATCCTCCGCCATTGGATATATCCACCATATCTCTGATCCAATGGCCCTTATTTGCTCCGATCATAAGCTTTTCTCTCCGCCTGGAACCCCTCTGATTCATCCTCCTCCGTCGATCTGATCTGTAGATCAATGGCCAACGTTCAATCGCATCGACGCCATTCAAGTTCTCCCCCCACCGACCGCATGCCTCTGATTACATCTGGGTCGTCCACGTGTCCAGATCGGATGGTCCAGATTGCATTTCTCGACTTTGGTTTAAAGATCATATACCCGCTTCATAATGTTTTAGGCCAAATCCACAGCTGTTGATCTCTGCAGATCAACGACCCTTATTAACCCTTCTTCCGCCTTGTTCATTTTTCCATTTATCCCCAGATCAAATCCTGACCGTTGATCCTGTACATCTAACTGTTCATATTAACCCCGACATGCCCGACCCCTGTGGGTCCTGCCTCCCTCCAGATTTGATCTCAGCCATCCATCTTTGATCCAACAGCTCAGATTGAAACCGCCCTTCCTTCTTCTGATCGCGCATCTTTCCGATTTCGTGCTTACTCCCCACCGTTCGATCTGAGGGCCCAAATCTGACGGTTGATGCGTAGTTTCGCGTAACTTTAAGCACACCCGTTAATCTTCAGAATCACGCGATATGGGCGGTATTCAAAATCCACGCGTCAGCCTCTGACACATATCGTGTCCAAAAAGCTAAAACCACTTTCCTGTCCTTCTGCCGCGCGAAACCCGTGGTTTTCTTACCTGAAACCACTTCCCTTATTTATATTATGTTTCATCGTGCGCGACCACCGCTGTTGATCTCTGCAGATCAACGGTCCCAATTGGTTTTCACGTTGCTCTATCGCCCTCTGCCTCTTCTAAAGGGCCTTCATAGATCAATCCTGGCCATTGATCTCGTGGGGTGATCTCATCTGATGGCCCACGATCATCCCGAAACCCCAATTTCCATTTTAACACAGATTTCTCTACCAAAGGATTTTTAAACCCATTCCTTTGTATTTCTTCACATTTTTTCTTTTGTAATTATAATGTGACCCCTTTGCATTATTATATTACGTTTCCTCCCGACCGCTGATCTCCGCGAGATCAACGATTTAGACTTAATCTTACACCATTCTTCCAAACAGCCTCTATTTAACCCCCGCGAACAAATATTTACCATTGGATGCTGCCATCCAACGGCCATGCTCCTATCCACAACCTCCTAAGAATTTTTTCCTCAATACGTAAGATTTTATAACTTTTGTGTATATTTTGCAGGTTCAAAGGTTTTTTCATTATAAATAAAGGAAAATTGAAGCCAAGGATGACGATCCTCCAGGCTTTCATGCATTGAAGAAAGATTGTTCTGCGAGGTTCTATACCACGTCTCGTCAATACGTCGTAAGTTTTGATGCCATATGAGCCCCGTGTCACCTACACATCAACAAGACACAATAATGCCTAATTGAAATAAAGAGTATCTTTATCGAAGACCCAAACACAGCAGAGATGATGGATTAAACATTGATTATACAATTTAATGGATTACGGCTAAAATAGAAAATCAAAAAGCCTAATCCACTAAATTAAACACAATTAAAGGAAAATCAAGAATATTTATCAGGCAAAGGATGCCCCCACTTCCACATCAGAGGAAAATTGATTCCTCTCAGCTACTAGATTGCCACCTATGGCCTCACAGCATTCAAAAGAGGCCGAGTAATGACTAGAACAGAGGATATTCGCCTCACAACAGCCGAACAGTTAATTCAACTGAAGAACTTATTGAAAAATATCTGTTGAGTTACTACAAATATGACACAGAGCCTCAAATTCAACAAAAGCTCTCCACCGAGCTTAATTCTTAAACGTAAAACAATTAATACAGACAAACATCTGTAAACTTCTCCATTGAGCCCCTCAAAGGCTGAGAAGCATTAACTATATTAATTAAACCCGTAGATCTTTTCTCTTTTGACCTCATCATCCTTCTATAAAATCTTATTGAGGAGTTCATTGTAAATGTTGGTTGGTTGATCACTAGTTGTAATACTAAAACTCTCTGGAATAATACATAGTCTGTAGAAGTTGAAGAAGAAATTGAAGTCTTGGAAGCTCGGATGATGTTGTTGCATGCTTGTTCTTGAGAAGGCTCTATCAATGGATCCATGAGCTTGGCTGTTGGTGAAGTATTCTGAACTTTTTAATGTTTTCCCCTGTTTTCATTTTATTCCATAAAATTCTTACTACAGTAGGATGAAAGTTTTAGGCTAAGAAATGACTCTTGGAAGCACCTTAGACCTATTTATCCTTCATTGTTTTATGTTTTCTTCTGCTGAGGTATTTTAGAGTCTTTAATCTCTCTCTTTAGTCCTCATGCTTGTTTATTTCTCTAATAGTTTGAATAGTTGGTTTTAGCATGATTTATGGTTCTCCTTGCTTGTCTACTACCACTTAAAGGTTGTTATTGAAGTCTCCCTTTGAAGTATCTTTGTTTACAGTAAGCCAAGGAGGTCTGTTCTAATCATGCCCCTTGTCCTTGCTTGAACAGTTGGCTTAAAGGTATTTATAGTTGTGATCATAGATGTATTTAGGTGTTCCCTCTTCTATGACCATAATTATCAGTGAATCTTTTATGTTTTCTAATTCATTTGAAATAAAATCTTTGAGAAAATAGGGTGTTCCCCTAATCTTAAATTTCATTTTAAAAGTTGTTTTGAAGTCATTATTTTCTTGAAGTGTGATTTGTAGAATTCATGGTTAGCCCTGTCTATCAAATAACTCTTTATTGTTCAAATTGTGCTTTCAAATTCCATTTGTTGAGAATTAAAATTCTCTTTTCAAATCATTGATGTCCATCTCATTCCAAATAGAAGGAACCCTCACGACCAAGTTGATGCCTCCTTTGGTATCCCATCCATTTGATAGGATTTGTCTGACCACTTTTTGACTATGTTGCCCAATAAAATGACATTTCCCCTTTCATCTATCTTTCCTAGATCTTTTATGTTCTTTTGTATCGATTCAACCAAACAAACAAACAAACACTTGCACTTAATAACTAGTCTAAAACCAATATTCAAAGCACACAAATAAACCTTTGCAAAAACAAATAATTTAGAGATCCCTCTCTGGAAGCGAAGACTAGATCATACTCTAAAGATGGTTTGATGTTGCCTTGTCTTTTGATTTTCCAAACTATCTAAACACAAGAGACCAACATAATGGCGATCACGGTGGGACACTAAGTAAAATATTTAAAACAAAACACTCCCTGTCTAGTATAACATAAGTAGCCTTCTTCAAGCACTGCCTAACAAAAGTAGTAATCATGATAGGACTTTATTGAATCAGTGACAAACTAAGTAACCCTTAGGATTCCCGTAAGACCTTATCAAACCTTGAAGGAACCATTCACAAATCCATAAGAGTGAAATTTGTATGTTTAAACACCTTAGCTCAGTGTTAAATCAGATTTAGGACACTCTCATAACCTATAAGACCGAAATAACTCAGAAAAACCCAAAAACATTTCAGTTTGGCTTCATCATAAACATGGTTGTGGAACCATCCAATATTTTACCTTCATAGAAGCTAAATAGTTTCCACCTGGCGACTCCATTAGCCCCAGTAAGCCTATTACTCATCTAGGTCTCTAGATATTTTTAGGACTGTGTTAACCAGCCTTGAAAAACTTTAGAAGCCTAGTCCTATACTAGATAAGACATCGTGAGAAGTAAAACTCCCAAAATAGTCCCTAAAAGCTTTAAACCTCTCTCATTTTTGAAAAACAGTCTGGCTTCACATAGGGTCAACACTAGATCCCATCCAGACCCAAATCCTCCTTTAATCATTGACAATCCAGAGAGAATTCTGTGGCAGACTTCTAAATTTGGAAAATCAGTTGCTAATAGGAGCCTCTTAAGAACAAAATCTGTCCCTGAAAACCTTGCTGTCTTAGAGGATTCACACTTTGAATTACATCATACAAAGAACATCTTTAGAACTAGATCTCAAGGTGATTTAAACAAAGTTGATCTTGATATTGCAGATTTGCAACAAAGCTTCAGTAGAGAAGCCTCACCTTCCACTCCTCCTGATTCCCAGCTTCTTTATCACTTTAGCCTTTTCCATAACAAGTCTGCTCAAAATCAGTTTGCTGGCCCAAGTGTTTCTTCCACTCCAATTCATACTACCATTGTGAAAAACACTCATGTTTAACCCACTTTCACCCTTGTAAATCCACCTCTTGTAAATCCACCCTTATTTCCAGCCATGGCAACATGGTATGCCCCATTAGTGTTACCACAACCTCTACTTCCCTTACCAAATGATTACCAATCCAAAATCCCTCATTTCACTGGAAAAGAGTCTACAACAACTCAACATCATGTAGATAGGATGGAGGATGCATTCGATTACATGGAGATAGAAGAAGAAACTGTGAAGATGAGGATCTTCGCCCAAAGTTTAGGAGGAGATTTAAAGAAATGGTTTAAAAACCTACCTCCTAACAACATAAATGATCTCCCTGCTTTGCATCAAACATTCATCAACAAATGGGAACTCAAAAATAACCCTCTCCAAATACTAGCAGAATATAGCAGCCTCAAGAGAAATCAAGGGGAGAGTGTTCATGACTACTCCGCTAGGTTCAATAGCGTTTACAATTCTCTTCCACCTCACATGAAACCTCCCCAAGGCATGGCCTTAGTCAGGTATCTCGAAGGCTTTGATGCTGAAATGGCTTATCAGTTGAGGGAGAGAGATTACTTAACCTTAGAAGACATGCAGAAAGGAGCTGTGAGCGTAGAAGCAAATATAATTGAGAAAAGAAATAGGTTGAGATCAGAGAAGAGGCTAACTTATAAAGATGACATTACACCCTCAACTTCAACTTCTAACACTAAAATAGACAACCTAGTGAAGGTGATGGAGAGGATGCTTGAAAAGATCAATCTGAATGATAGAGTGCCACCAAGAGAACCTCAAAAAAACCAAAATAGAAATAGAAATCAGAATTATAGAAGAGAAAACAATCAATATAAGCAAAAATAAAATGACCAATAGGTTAGACCTCCCTTCCAACAAAAATATGTGGATAAATATGAGGAAGATAGGGAAATGGAAAGGTTGGGATAAGCTCATGTGAACTTGATCGGATCAGACAGTGGGGATGATGTTTTCCTCACTAAGGAAGAACAAGGTTTCTTCTCTGATCAAAATACAAACACCTATGAAGATTCTGATGATTATAGATTGGGGTTTGAAAATGTAATCATGGAGGTACACAAACAATATGATCTTAGGAGCAAAGGGAACGTAGACAATTCAAAGGCTAAGAACACTAGCACTGCTGTCAAGAAAAACGCAGAAAGTCAGCCTAAGAAGACAGCAGACAAACCCATCACTTTGGCTAAAATACCAGATTTAAACAAAGAAAAAAACAGCCAGCCAAATGTGGAACAGAGTAATCCTAGCACCTCAGCTAGTGGTCCTAACAAAACTGTCCCAATTACTAGTCCAAACAAAGTTCAGCAAATCAAAACTGTTGAAAGGAATACAATTGAAAAAACAGATGTAAATATGAACAAGTCAATTGTTCCTTTCAGCCTTGAGGGAGAGATTGCCAAGATAAAAATTACCATCCCCCTAGCTGAACTAGTAACCCAAGAAGTGTACAAAAACCAAGTTTTAAAAGCTTTGAACCTAGGAAGTGATATTGAGACCTTAAACTTGACAGATGACAAACCTGAGTTGTTGTTTGGTCCAGAAGTTGAAGGAAAATACCAAGAAGGGGTTGTCCCTCCCTTCTATGTTAGTTTGAACATGCATGAGAAAATTTTACACAATGCCATGTTAGATTCTGGAGCTTCACACAATCTAATGCCCAAGGTAGTGATGGAAATCTTAGGCTTAGAAATTACTAAACCATACAAATATTTGTATTCCTTTGACTCAAGCAGAGTCAAATGTTTGGGTTTAATCAAATATTTATGTGTTAACTTAGCTCAAATCCCTGCTAAGAGTCTATTAATGGACATAGTTGTAGCTGACATTCCCCCTAAGTATGGCATGCTCTTATCAAGATCATGGGGAGCCAAACTTCAGTGAAGCCTTCAAATGGACATGTCTTACGTCACCATCCCTGTTTTTAACCAAAGTAGAAGACTGTACAGGGAATCTCACATGAAGTACATGGTGAGAAACATAGATAAACCAAAAAATTCTCCAATCTATTCTATTCAATCAAGTTTAGATTCCTTTATCTTGTACAACAAAGATGAAATTACTCAACAAAAAAAGGAAAACGTAGACCCAACCAGTTTACCAGAACAATCAGAACTTCCCTCAAATCAGATACAAAACATTGGCAATCAACAGCAACAAGAAAATGAAAATGAAGCAAATATACTTTGGACAATAAACTTTGATGGATCCTGTAATAAAAAAAGTGCAGGGGCAGATGTTTGGATTCAAAATACGAATCATAGTTTTTCATATAAATTAGATTTCCCATGCACTAACAATATCGCTGAGTATGAAGCACTTCTTCTAGGCTTACAATTGCTTAAACAATTAGAAGCCCAAAAGATATCAATCTTAGGAGATTTTGAACTTATCATAAGACAAATCAAAGGAGAATACTCAGCTAGAAATCCAAGGCTTAGGGAATATCGGAATGCTGCCCTTGATTTATTGAAAGCCTTTGAAAAATATGAACTTATTTTCATTCCTAGAGCACTAAATCATCTAGAAAATGAACTCTCTTTCAATGCCAGCAACTGCCAAATACCTGAGATAAATGAACAGCTTAGCATAAACGTAAAACACAGGCCTGTTGTGCTTGATAACGAAGATCACTGGCAAGTGTTTGATTTTGACAAGCACATAGATGATTTCTTAAAATCAGAAAATGATTTCGACATACCAATATCATAAACCAGCCATAAATAAAACTGTTTGTATATCGAACAAATCCCAGATGTTGAAATGACATATTCTGCCGATATTAATCATTATGAAAATCATTTTGAAGCAAATTTAATTGACAACGCAGACCAAGAACACTTGGAAGTTTTACAATGTAAGAATGATAAAATTCCAAGAGGTCTCACACCTTTAGAACACCTTTTCGACCTTAACGATGTAGCCAAAGAACCGAGAATGGAGCTTGTGGAAACAGATGTAGAAGAACATAACATAGGCAGCATAGCAAAACCCAAGATGATTAAACTGTCCAATACTCTCCCAGCTCACATAAAATTTCAATACATAGAACTGTTCAAAGAGTTTAAAAATGTTTTTGCTTGGGGATACAAAGACCTGAAATCATATGATACCAGCATCATTCAACACAAATTCCCTCTTAAAGAAAATCAAAAGCCTTTCAAACAAAAGCTAAGGAGAATAAACCCTGTTTTACTACCTTTATTCAAATCAGAAATTGAAAAGATGCATGATGCTGGGATCATAGTGCCCATTAGATACTCAGAATGGTTATCAAACTTGGTTTCTGTTAGAAATAAGACAGGGGAAATCAGGCTCTGTATTGACTTCATAAATTTAAATAGAGCCTCTTTAAAAGACAACTACCCCTTACCCAAAATGGACCATATACTTCAAAGGGTAGTTGGGTCAAAAAGGATATCCCTCTTAGATGGGTTCTCGGGTTACAACCAGGTGTTAGTGCTCCCAAGTGATCAAATCAAAACCACTTTTACCACACCTTGGGGCACCTTTATGTATGTCAAAATGCCTTTCGGATTGATGAATGCAGGGGCCACCTTCCAAAGGGCCATGGACATAGCCTTCTCTGAAGATATTTGCTATTTCATAATTATTTAACTTGATGACATAACCGTTTTCTCAAAAACTGATGAAGAACATTTGATTCACTTGAGGAAAGTTTTTGAGAAGTGTAGGAAATTTGGCTTGTCATTAAATCCCAAGAAGACACTCTTTGGTCTCCAAGAAGGTAAACTTCTTGGCTATATAATTTCAGAAGAGGGAATCAAAATAGACCCTACAAGGATAGATGGCATATTACAGATCAGCCATCCAAGAAGCCTCAAATAATTTCAATCTTTCATTGGAAAGATTAATTTTTTGAGGAGGTTTATTCCCAACCTTGCTAAGTTATTAAAAAACATTACAAACATACTTAAGAAAGATGTAGGTGTAAAATGGACTTTACCAGCTAAACAATCATTCAAATTGGTTAAACAAGCTCTTACTCAAACACCAGTCTTGATTAGTCTAGATTTCACCAAATACTTTTATATCTTTTCTTTTGCATCTGAGCATACAATAACTGCAGTGTTACTTCAAAAGAATGACATAGGGTAAGAACAAACAATATCATTTTTTAATAGGGACTTAAGAGATGCTCCTCTTAAATATAACATCATGGAGATGCAAGCCTTAGCATTAGTGAAAGCTTTAAAGGACTTTAGATTCTATATTTTACACTCTCACATAATTGCTTTTGTTCCACACACTATTTCCAAGGACATTCTAAGTCAAGACCCTGATGGTAAAAGGGGAAAATGGATTGCAACTATTCTTGAGTATGACTTAGAAATCAGGCCCACCAAACTAGGTAAAGGGAAAGGATTAGCAAAACTTATGGCTAAGTCTAACTTCCAAGCACTAGACATGAATATGGTAGATGTGTTGGAAGAAATAGAAGAATCTACTGCTCCTTTCATTGAAGAAACATTTATGAATTCTCCTTGGTATGCTGACATTATTTATGTGTTTTTATATTTGAATGCCCCTCCTTTATCTAAAACTAAAGCTAGATTTTTGAAACAAAAAGCTTTGAGTTATTGCATCTTAGATGGGGTATTATATTGGAAAAATGTTGTTGGAATTTTGTTTAAATGTTTACTTGAAGATGATGCAGGGAAAATCATGCATGAGTTGCATGACGGAGAATGTGGAGGACACCTCTACTGGAAGGCCATAGAAAACGAAATTCTTAGATCTGGTCACTATTGGCCTACCCTTTTCCCAAACACTCAGAAATTAGTCATGTCTTGCCATAAGTGTCAAATTTTTTATGGCAAAAGAAAACTCCTTCCCTTACCATTACATCCTATAAGAGTTGAGGCACCTTTTCAACAATGGAGTTTAGACTTCATTGGGGAAATTCACCCATCTTCGTCAGCTCAACATAAGTGGATCCTCATGGCCACTGACTTCTTTACCAAGTGGATAGAAGCTATACCCTCTAGAAATGCTAATGACTCTGTCATTATCAAATTCCTTGAAACAAATATCCTATCCAGATTTGTTGTCCCAGAAAAATCATAACAGATAATGCTGCTGCTTTTAAATCTAAGAAGATGGTTGATTTCTGTTACAAATACCACATAACTTTGGGCCATTCTACTGCCTACTATCCCCAAGGAAATGGATTAGCTGAATCTTCCAACAAGAGGCTCATCAATATCATCAAAAATATATTGGAACAGAGTTAGAAATCATGGCACAGTAAGCTGGTTTATGCCTTATGGGCTGATAGGTTAACTAAAAATAATTCAATAAATATATCCCCCTATCAACTGGTCTATGGCATGGATGTAGTTTTCCCCACCTCATTAGGAGTTCTAGTCATGAAACTCCTTCAAGAAGTGCAGGTCGAAGATAATGATATGCAGAGGAGAATCAACCAAACCATCCATTTACAACAAACCAGAGAAGAAGTCTATGAAAAGACGCAGTTAGTCCAAGAAAGTGTAAAGAAACTATTTGATAAGAGGACTAAGGCAAACAATTTCCAGATTGGAAATGTTGTTCTTAAGTGGGATTCAAGAAGAGAAGAGAAGGGAAAACATGGCAAGTTTGAGGACTTGTGTAAAGGCCCCTATATTGTTCATGTTGAGAGGGGTCATAATGCATTTTTCTTAAAAGAATTGAATGGAGAAGATCTGTATGGAGGTCATGTCAATGGCAGGATGCTAAAGCATTACTTCTGCCAGGAGTCATGAGTTTCAAAGCATTTTTATTTTTCATTGTAAATATCGTAGTCTGAACGTTGCATTCAAAGTTAGAAAAATAAAAATACAAAAACAATAAAAGAGAGAAAAGAGGGTAGATTGTAAAAACAATAAAGGTACAGCCCCATACCAAAAAGAGAAGAAAAATCTGAAAGTGTGCAAGCTCAAATGCCACTACTAAAAACACACTTCTAGTTAGCCATACAGCCTAATCATGGCTAATTATTTTTAAATTGATTGCTGATAGGTTAGTGAATTTGATTTTCCAAACAACTTAATCTTGGCTTATCAGTAGGTAGGTTAGCTTAGAAATTAAAGGTTCAAACATGCTCAAAATCTGAACCTAAGTTTCTAAATAAGAATCAATCCAATATGTTTTAATTCCTGAGTCAAAACAGATGTAAAACTGGTTCTAATCAGCTCAAAATCTGAACCAGGGAACAAGCAAAGAACAACGCAAACAGAAATAAAAACAAAGCTGAAAAAAAGATGAAGGAAGTGCTTGAACTTTCAGACCTTAAGCCTTCCATGTTGATTTAATTTTTTGCAAAATAATATCTATGTGAAACTTGTTGTTTTATGCCATAGACCAGCAACAAGTTAGACTGTCCAAACCTGACTTGTATGCTTTTAAATTCCTGTTTTAGAAGTTAGTGAATAAAAATCTGTTAGACTGTTTAATCCTAACAGATTATTAGATTAGGTAGAGAAGCATATGAACTCAACTGTTTAATCTGAGTTCATGGAGACATAAGAAGTAGAATTAGATTAGTTTCTTAATTTCAAAAGAATAAAATGTTGTGAAAGAGTTTTCCAATCCAAGTGCACTCTAATGAAGAAAAAATGCTAGACTAGTAGGATTGGGTAGGTAGAAAGCTTGTGTTGATGAAAATCCATTATTTTTCATGGCTGCTAATATTTTTTTAGAGTAAAAGAAGACCATCCAAATGAATAAAGGCAGCCCAATGGATAAGGCACTGATCAGTCTCCAGAGAATGCAAATCTGAAATTCTTGATGCCTTCAAGAAGGCACCATCCCCAAGTGGAGCCACTGTTAGCCACCTATAAAATTTTGTCATATCAAGTGGTGGCTAAATCATTTTTGGACAGCCTTCAAGAAACAATTTTATTGAAAAAATTGTTGGTTCTTAAAGTCTTCTAAATATATTCTATCCTTTGGTTAATCGTCACTGTTGTTCCCCTTTTGAACTCAAAAATTCTGTTGTTTTTCCATGAAGAAAAGACTGCTGCAAAATCCCATTTTTCCCCTCCTTCACTCAAAACTAACCTTCATTGTTACCCCTTTATTCCCCATGGAATTCCTCTATTTTTCACTTATTCCCTTTTCCCCTTCATAAAAATCCTTTTACAAGGTTTAAAACTCACTTTTGAACCTTGCCGAAACCCCCAAATCCATCAAAAAACATTGAAAAAATTCATAGAAAATAAGTGTTTCTGACTATGGGTTTAATCCCCTTTGGGATAATTTCTAACCACTTCTCCACATATGCCCACGCCCTAGGACCATGCGCTAAGCCCATTTGGCGCTTACCGCATCGGAGAAATTAGAGTGCGCAAGTCTATTTTCCGTGTTAAAATCCTCCGATGCGATGAACCCCTTGTTTTATAACCCCAGATCCTTCGTTGTTCATATAACCAAATAGCCCCACAATAGGGTGCTTAAAACATTGTAATAAACCATCCCCGATGCTTATTTCCCTTTGTAAATTCATAAACCCACTTTTCCTAAGTTTTGGTCTAAACCCGCCAGAGCAATGTTTTGTTATAAAAATGGGTAGATTGAAAAGCCCCGCATCGAAGTTCCGATGTGATTGAGCCCCATTGTATAAACTCTCGCTTTCCACTTCTCTCCATATAAACCTATGCCTGGGACCAAGAGTTAAAGTCCCGAAGCACTAATCGCATCAGAGAATTCTAAAATGGGTAGATTGAAAGACTAGCACCGAAGTTCCGATGCGATTGGCCCTTGTACATATAAAACCCTGGGCCTATTATTTTCCATATAGACCAACGGCCCCGCAGATGGGCGCCAAGGCATTTCATATATATAATCTGCCCCGAGCCATAAAAAACCTTTGCATTTCATAAACTTTGGGTTTTTATAAAGTATTAAGGGGTTTCCGCCGGTGCATGTTTTAAAACCATATGTGTCGTTGACCTTGAGCCGATCAAACGGCTTGCGCAATATCGCATCGCAAGTTTTTATCAGGCGCATTTTATTCCCCTTCCCGATTGACTACCCCCCGATGGATCCTCCACCATTGGATCTATCCGCCATATCTCTGATCCAACGACCCTTATTTGCTTCGATCATAAGCTTTTCCCTCTGCCTGGAACCCCTCTGATTCATTCTCCACCGTCGATCTGATCTGTAGATCGACGGCCAATGTTTAATTGCATCGGCACCATTCAAGTTCTCCCCCCGCTGACCACATGCCTCCGATTGCATCTGGGCCGTCCACGTGTCTATATCGAATGGTCCAGATTGCATTTCCCGACTTTGGTTTAAAGATCATATACCCACTTCATAATGTTTTAGCCCAAATCCATAGCCATTGATCTCTGCAGATCAACGACCCTTATTAACCCTTCTTCTGCCTTGTTCATTTTTCCATTTATCCCCAGATCAAATCCTGATTTTTTATCCTGTACATCTAATGGTTCATATTAACCCCAACAGGCCCGACACCTGTGGGTCCTGCCTCCCTCCAAATTGATCTCAGCCATCCATCTTTGATCCAACGGCTCAGATTGAAACCGCCCTTCCTGCTTCTGCCCGCGCATCTTGCCGATTTCGCGCTCACTCCTAACCATTCGATCTGAGGGCCCAGATCTGACGGGTAATGCGTAGTTTCACGTAACTTTAAGCACACCCATTAATCTTCAGAAATCACGTGATATGGGCAGTATTCAAAATCTACGTGTCAGCCTCTGATGCATATCACATCCAAAAAGCTAAAACCGCTTTCTTGCCCTTCTACCGCGTGAAACCTGTGGTTTTCTTACCTGAAACCACTTCCCCAATTTATATTATGTTTCATCGCGCGCGACCACCGCCGTTGATCTCTGCAGATCAACGGTCCCAATTGGTTTTCATGTTTCTCTATCGCACTCCGCCTCTTCCAAAGGGCCTTCATAGATCAATCCTGGCCATTGATCTCGTGGGGTGATCTCATCCGACGGCCCACGATCATCCAGAAACCCCAATTTCCATTTTAACACAGATTTCTCCACCAAAGGATTTTTAAACCAATTCCTTTGTATTTCTTCGCATTTTTTCTTTTGTAATTATAATGTGACCCCTTTGCATTATTATATTACATTTCCTCTCGACCGCTAATCTCCGCGAGATCAACGGTTTGGAATTAATCTTATACCATTCTTCCAAACAACCTCTATTTAACCCCCGCGAACAAATATTTACCGTTAGATGCTACCATCCAACGGCCATGCTCCTATCTATAGCCTCCTAAGCAGTTTTTCCCCAATACGCAGGATTTTATAACTTTTGTGTATATTTTGCAGGTTCAAAGGTTTTTTCATTATAAATAAAGGAAAATTGAAGCCGAGGATGATGATCCTCCAGGATTTCATGCATTGAAGAAATATGGTTCTGCGAGGTTCTATACCATGTCTCGTCAATACGTCGTAAGTATTGATGCCATATGAGCCCTGTGTCACCTGCACATCAACAAGACACAACAATGCCTAATTGAAATAAAGAGTATCCGTGTCGAAGACCCAAACACAGCAGAGATGATGGATTAAACACTGATTATATAGTTTAATGGATTACGACTAAAATCAAAAATCAAAAAGCCTAATCCACTAAATTAAACACAATTAAAGGAAAATCAAGAATATTTATCAGGCAGAGGATGCCCCCACTGCCACATCAGAGGAAAATTGATTCCTCTCAGCTACCAGATTGCCACCTGTGGCCTCACAGCATTCAACAAAGGCCGAGTAATGACCAGAACAGAGGATATTTGCCTCACAATAGTCGAACAGTTAATTTAACCGAAGAAATTATTGCAAAATATCTGCTAAGTTACTACAGATATGACACAGAGCCTCAAAGTCAACAAAAGCTCTCCACCAAGCTTAATTCTTAAATACAAAACAATTAATACAAACAAACATCTGTAAACTTCTCCATTGAGCCCCTCAAAGGCCGAGAAGCATTAACTGTATTAATTAAACCCATAGATCTTTTCTCTTTCGACCTCCTCATCCTTCTATAAAATATTATTGAGGAGTTCATTGTAAATTTTGGTTGGTTGATCACTAGTTGTAATACTGAAACTCTCTGGAATAATACATAGTCTGTAGAAGTTGAAGAATAAATTGAAGTCTTGGAAGCCCGGATGATGTTGTTGCATGCTTGTTCTTGAGAAGGCTCTATCATTGGATCCATGAGCTTGGCTGTTGGTGAAGTATTCTGAACTGTTTAATGTTTTCCCTTGTTTTCATTTTATTCCATAAAATTCTTACTATAGTAGGATGAAATTTTTAGGCTAAGAAATTACTCTTGGAAGCACCTTAGACCTATTTATCCTTCACTGTTTTATGTTTTCTTCTGCTGAGGTATTTTAGAGTCTTTAATCTCTCTCTTTAGTCCTCATGCTTGTTTATTTCTCTAATAGTTCGAATAGTTGGTTTCAGCATGATTTATGGTTCTCCATACTTGCCTGCTACCACTTAAAGGTTGTTATAGAAGTCTCCCTTTGAAGTATCTTTGTTTACAATGAGCCAAGGAGGCCTGTTCTGATCATGCCCCTTGTCCTTGATTGAATAGTTAGCTTAAAGGTCTTTATAGTTGTGATTATAGATGTATTTAGGTGTTCTCTCTTCTATGACCGTAATTATCAGTGAATCTTTTATGTTTTCTAAGTCATTTGAAATAAAATCTTTGAGGAAATAGGGTGTTCCCCGAATCTTAGATTTCATTTTAAAAGATGTTTTGAAGTCATTATTTGCTTAAAGTGGGATTTGTAGAATTCATGGTTAGCCCTGTCTATCAAATAGCTCTTTATTGTTCAAATTGTGCTTTCAAATTCCCTTTGTTGAGAATTAAACTTCTCTTTCCAAATCATTGATGTCCATCTCATTCCAAAACCAAAGGATCCTGCGGCCAAGTTAGATTTTCCCTTTGATATCCCATATCCATTGATAAGTTTTTCATGACCTCTTTTTGACTCCATTGCCCAATGAAACTGAAATTTCCCCTTTCTATCTATCTTTCCTAGATATTTTATGTTCTGTTGTATCAATTCAACCAAACAAACAAACAAACACTTGCACTTAATAACTAGTCTAAAACCAATATTCAAAGTACACAAGATAAACCCTTGCAAAAACAAATAATTTGAGAGATCCCTCTCTAAGAGCAGGAGGACTAGATCCTGTAACTCTAAATATTGGTTCTAATGTTGCCTTGTCTTTTGATTTTCCAAACTATCAAAACACGGGGGACCAACAGTCGTCATATGAAAACCCGCATTAAAAATTTTTGGAATTTCTTTGAGACTGGTCATGGAAAAGGAGAACATGACGGTGGAAGGGCGTGTATAAAATGAGCACTTCGAAGATATAAAATGGACCACTCTGTACGCCGACTTGTCTCAACTGAACAAGTTATTCAATGGTGCATCACTACACTAAGCCATGAGACTAACTGATCAAGGGAAGTACGAAGGTACATGATTTAATTTTTATTGGATTTCTAATTTTAAACATTATTTATCACAATGATTATCTTTGATGGTATTTTGAATAACATATTTATATTCTTGTTTGAATTTTCCATATAGGTTTTTTTGGGATATTGGGGTCCAATATGTAGATAGATCGATTGGAGATGACATTGAACAATAAAAGGGACTCGAAAATTGCATTCAATTAAAACAAAGTTGTACAAAAATGTGTTTGCATTGGATAAAAGAAAGTATTCTTGTTTTTGAAAGTATTAGTGAAAGTATTCTTGTTTTTTTCATGTTTGCATAGACAACACATAATCCAATGATGTTTGTGAAAACAAAATGTATGTAAAATATTGGCAACACACAAAACTAAATACAAAGGGGAAAATGTTCGTTGCAAACTTGGAAGAAATGCAATCAGAGGAGACTATAGTAGCATCCAAATGTGATCGAGTTTATGATCTTGTTAAAGAAGGTAACATTTCAATTGCTTTCAAATGATAGAGATCTAGAAATAGATAATAAAATCAAGTACATCTGTTAATTTTAAAGTTAATTTTTCATGTTAATTATGATCTAAATTTAAATGTAAGTTTGTTTTACTATGCAGGATATGTTTTTGTTGTAGTTTCACCTACTACCAACAATGAAAATCTGAAGTATTATTTGATGCGTTTCACTGAACAAAAGATGAAATTATTGGAAAACTATGATGATAACGGGTTTATATATGACTTAGGGTCTATTATACCGAAAGATTACTTTTTCCAACAAACTCATCAAAGTCGAGATTTTGTTTACTTTCAAGACTATGAACCCGATGTCATAAGTTGTCAATATAGTCACTTGGTATGTGCAACACGCATGATCAAAAGCTGATCATGAACGGATCATTGAATATGGCATTCCATTAGATTTTTTTTATTGAATTTCCCAACAATATCTTCTCTTTAGATTCATCTTTTAGAACTTCCAGAACTCACCTAAAAATTGAACTGGCCTTTTTTTTGTGCATTCTTAAGTTTTACAATCATTATAATGTGTATATTTTATGTTATATGTACAAGTGTTTATATTATAATTTCTTGTACATGCACATGCACACGAGTAATTTATATACATGTAGATTATTTGGTCTTAAACGATTTCATACATTACATGGTACAATTTGTAATAATGTCATTATTGCAAAATGTACATATATGTGTATCTAGCATAGTTTATATAATGCAAATTTTAAGTTGCGTGATTTTGTTTTTGATGTATCTGTTAAAAAAATTATAATATTCATTCTTGAATGCAAAATGTGGGGTACGTGTTTTGTAATTTCCAGTTTACTATCAACTAAAAGTAGCTTTTCTATGTACATTAATGAAAAATGTTGTGTACTGGATATATGTTTTAATGCAATTTTAAAATTTTATGATTTTTTGACACATCTGTGAACACCTAGAATTTTATGATTATTTTTAGATATACACATCGATATGTATTATAGTTCAATCATTTTTACATATATTCAAACATGTACTTCAATCATTTTTATGTACATATATTCATGAACTTAAATATGTAAAACCATGTATGCTTGCTTTAAATGACATGTATGATCATGCAAAATGTACTTAAATATCACCTAAGTAATAGATGTATCCTAAAATTATATAACATTCACACACATTTTCAAATTCATAACATGTACCAATGTATGTGTTAAATGTAATTTGAAATTTCCATCTAGATTCATTTTATATTTAACAAATAAAATGACAACTTGAGTTTAAAAAACAAAACATTATATCACAACATGTGATCACATGCCAAATGTAGTTCAACTATCCAAAATATACATGTGTTTTGTAATTTGAAATTTCCATCTAGATGCATTTTATATTTAACAAATAAAATTTGACAACTTGAGTTTTAAAAACAAAACATTATATCACAACATGTGATCACATGCCAAATGTAGTTCAACTATCCAAAATATACATGTATTTTGTAATTTGAAATTTCCATCTAGATTCATTTTATATTTAACAAATAAAATTACAACTTGAGTTTTAAAAACAAAACATTATATCACAACATGTGATCACATGCCAAATGTAGTTCAACTATTCAAAATGTACACATGTGTTTTGTAATATGAAATTTCCATCTAGATTCATTTTATATTTAACAAATAAAATGACAACTTGAGGTTTAAAAACAAAACATTATATCACAACATGTGATCACATGCCAAATGTAGTTCAATTATCCAAAATATACAAATGCATTTTGTAACTTGAAATTTCCATCTAAATTCACTTTATATTTAACAAATAAAATGACAACTTGAGTTTTAAAAACAAAACAATATATCACAACATGTGATCACATGCCAAATGTAGTTCAACTATCCAAAATATACACATGTGTTTTGTAATTTGAAATTTCCATCTAGATTCATTTTATATTTAACAAATAAAATGACAACTTGAGTTTTAAAAACAAAACATTATATCACAACATGTGATCACATGCCAAATGTAGTTCAACTATCCAAAATATACATGTGTTTTGTAATTTGAAAATTCCATCTAGATTCATTTTATATTTAAAAAATAAAATTTGACAACTTGAGTTTTAAAAACAAAACATTATATCACAACATGTGATCACATGCCAAATGTAACTATCCAAAATTTAAAATCATTCTTGATAAAAGTAAATGTAGTTTGAAACTATATCCAAAATGTAAAATATGTCCAAAATTTATATCACATGAACAATAAAAGTAAATATATATAGCAATGTATAGCGTTACAAGTATCAAGTTATATAGAAAAGTAAACATGACTGCATAAATAAGACTCTATATAAAAAAGTAAATTTAAGACTATCTATCAAATAAATTGTTGCAAATGTGCATCATCAATCAAATAGAGATAGATCCAGTGTCTTTTCAAGCAACGTCCTGAGCCTCGGTGTGCTATCCTCTGAAGAATGGGGAACATGTACACAACGTGTAAACATTAAAATTTAATGTTTTAAAATTGCATGAGAATGTAGAACTTCGTGTAAAAAAAAATGAAAAAAAAAATCATTTAATACCTCATGTAGTTCCCTCTCCATTGTCTCATGTTGGTCGTCCATCAATACATCCTCCACAGTAAACTGTACAATATACATGTAAAAGTATATATATTAAAAAATTTCAAATGAAAATGCATAAACTAATTTGCAATAATATTAAAAAAAATAGACAACTTGTTCAAATTGTGTGGATGTTCCTATCTCCATCATACACTCTATCACTAGAGTCCTTGGAGAACGGAAATCATCTCCACAAACCTAAAATTCAAAAAATTTAAAAATGTAAAATAACTCAAGATCTAGATCTCATTTTTTAATGAAACTTTTGAACTTTAATTTATAACTTAAACATATAAGTGAAAATTGAATACTTGTGACGGTGGATTTGGCACATCTCCTAACAGGGAAGAACAGGGTGGCTCCAAACGAAAATCATCTCCACAAACCTAAAATTCAAAAATTTAAAACTGTAAAATAGCTCAAGATCTAGATCTCATTTTTTAATGGAACTTTTGAACTTCAATATATAACTTAAAAACATAAGTGAAAAAATGAATACTTGTGATGGTGGATTTGGCACATCTCCTAACAGGGAAGAAGAGGATGCTCCGAATGAAAATCATCTCCACAAACCTAAAATTCAACAATTTTAAAATTGTAAAATAGCTCAAGATCTAGATCTCATTTTTTAATGAAACTTTCACTTCAAATTATAACTTAAAAACATATTTAAGTGAAAAATTGTTCATATTTGTGACGGTGGATTTGGCACATTTCCTAATAGGGAATAAGAAGGTACCTCCATTGGAAAAACATTAGGCGGAATCAGAATCTGTTAACATTTAATTATATACATGTACATGTGTACACAATTATTTATTTTAAAAATATGTCATCATGATACCTATATAATAATAGATTAAAATAATTGTATATCAACATCATGAACGCTTAAAAAACACTAACATTTTCCATCTTGATTATGAGAACCATTTTGATTGTGAGAACATGAAGCTTTGACCGTGATATTAAAATCTTCGTTCATCAAGCGTGAGAACTGAAAATGGTGTTCACATATATGATACATTTTTGTTAGATTGACATATACAAATATATATATATATATATATATATATATATATATATATATATATATATATATATATATATATATATATATATATATATATATATATATATATATATATATATATATATATATATATTACAAACTGTACATGTTAAAATATTTACCCTAACCATTAACACATACCGATCCCATTCCCTCTTCATCATGAATAATTAAGTCATGCCAACCATTGCGACAATTATTTGCATATGTTTTGAGCTCTTCAATACTCATGTTGTCTATCTCATCATCTGTATGATACACAAAATTAGCATGTGCATTCTCTCGTGCTCTTTTTCGATTCAGACAAACATCAATTCCACCAAGTCCACTCTGAACACTGTCTATGATGACATCCCTTGCTTCTCGACTAATTTGAGAAGTGGCAACCATCTCTGACCACAAAGTTTGCACACGAAGAGGTCGATTTACCAATGATGGCTCGGGGAGAGGCAACTCAACATCACACTTAGCACCCCTACAATCACATAGTCGACCTTTCCCATGATCTAAAATTACTTTCTAGTTATTTTTGTTCTAGTTTCATTTCAGATATAAACTTTTCTTTGCTTTGTTTTACTTATCCTTCATGAGTTTGTTTATGAGCATGTGATTGGAAAATAGTGTAGTACTTAGTGAAATTATGAATTTGTCATAAAATTAAAAAACATAATTTTAAATGACAAAACAGAAGCAATAGTAAATACAGCAAGCGCATATAATAGAGCTTAACACGGAGAATTTTGATAAAGGAGTTCACCCTCTTGGGCTACATCTCCTTGGTCCATCTTCATAGTGTGACCTTTGTATTAGCTTCAAGTGTGCTCAAGTTTTTGTTACAAGATTCATAACCTCTTGGAACCTATTCCAATGAGTTTATAACATCATAATCTCCCAAAAATTACTATTTTTTTGCTTAATTTGGACTCTGGATGCTCTGGCAATGAACCTAACACCTAGTGGCCCTCGCCTTCAAAAACCTTTAAATGCACAAAAACACCTGTAGATGACCTTCTGCCTCTGCAGCTTGCTCCATTGAGTTTCTAGCATGAAAATTAGCCAAGAATGACTTTTACTGAGCTCAATTTGGTCGAAAATTGAGTGAGTTATGACCAAAACTTCTTTTGCCCCAATTTCTCCTCCAATACTGGAGAGACTGCTAGTTAAATTTCTAAATTTAGAAATACCGCCAAAATTGGCGCGCCTCCAGAAAACCTGCCAACTGTAATTCCGGGATTAATTAATATAATGCAGTATTAGCGCAAATAAGATTGGATTAACATTAATCCGTGTTTTTCACGCTAATGACGTATTAATTTCATTAAGCCACGTCTTAACCTTAAGTAATCACCATTAAAAATTTTGTCAGATTGTTGGGATAAGCTCTTGGTTTCACGCTTCTAGCCACATGGGGAGGGGGCTGGCCCCATCTGACCCCATACGTCTGGTAGTTAAACTTTAAGTACTTGTGAAGAACGTTAGCTGTAAGAAACACCATGCAGAGGAAGTGGTAAGGCGTTGGTTGTGCAGGCGGGAGGTTAGGGGTTCGAGCCCCGACCCCGCCATAATTTTTTTCTCGAAGGTATAAAGGTCTGTTGCCAAGTTGTCAGTTCTACCAGGTTTAAATCCCTTCGAAACTTGTTTAGAGTATCCTCCATATTTAATCAAGGCCACCATTAGCGGTTTAAAAACTATGTAATATATTGTGTTATAAATATATATTTGTAATATCTTCACCATACTAATGTCCAAATAATAATAATATGAAATGTTAGACCATTATACCAAGGTCCAGTCCATATAATTCGACCTTAGGGTTAGGAGGTGGCCCTCCAGAGAGGACACGTGCCGCCCTCTGGTTGGGTTTCACTCCAACCCTATAAAAAAATTTCAAATTCCAACTTAGGAAAAAATGAAGGTCATTGGGAAATTTCTTTCTTCACTTAACCCATCTGGCTAATCTAAAGACGACACTTGTCAAGTGTCACTGGCTACAATCTAGAGAATATTCCTGCAATGATGACTATACCTACCACATCAGCATTGTACCTGTTCTGCTAATTTTTTGCTTATTTTGGAAAACAAACAACAAACGATAACTTGGTCATACAAACTCAGATTTTGATGAAACAAGTTGCGCTGGAATCTTGGTGATGAATTCTATCCAGTCATTCAGGTTTGAAGAAATTTTTAGCACTTTCAATTTTTAGCTAAAACTTGAGCTTTAGATCATTCCTTCCCACTAGAAGGCTTTTGGACCCCAAAAGATATTATCAATTGTTCAGCAAGTGAGGGTACAACTCCCTCACTTTTCAAATATCCAACCATTTTTCCTTTGAAGGATTTTTACCTTTGAGTCCAACTCTAAGGTATTCAACATCCCCTCTTCTTGAAGTTCTGATTCTTCTGTCAAGTATAATATCTAGTTGAATTTCATCAAGATATTCTAGTGAGAAATCATCTATTGATGGCAACTAAACATGCTCTACTTGATCATCAATCAAAGGAGGCTCAAACAATCTCAAATTCTCAACATTAATGATAGAATAAATTTTCATATAAGGAGGCAAATCTAGCTTGAATGCATTTGTACCAATATTTTCCAGAATTTTAAATGGACCATAACGGATTGGTTTGAGCTTTTTATCTTCTCCTTGCAATCTTTCCTTTCTTATGTACAACAAAACTTCATCTCCAACTTGGAATTTTTGATCAACTTGATGTTTGCATGCCTTGCTTTGTAGCTGCTTTGACTCTTCTCAAGTTTCTCTTGCACTGTGTGATGTACCAACTGAATTTGCTCGATGAAATTTCTTGCTTTATCTATGTCACTATGTCCATCTATAACAACATCTTTCTCAAAGATAAATTCCAATGGCGATATTGGCAAGTAACCAAAACATGCATCAAATGGCGATGTATTTGTGGAAGAATGTTTTTCCCGGTTGTATGCATGTTGTATGTAGTGTAACTATTCATCCCACAACTTGGGATGTTTGCTGCAATAGCCTCTTAGAAGATGAATAACATTTCTATTTACCACCTCTATTTTACCATTTGTTTGTAGATGAAATGTTTTACTCTTCTTCAACTTTGTATCCATCATGTCCGATAATTTTGACCAAAAATTCCCAACAAATCGAGAATATCGATCACTTACAATAGAAGTAGGAAGACCAAAATGGATCCATACATTTTGAAAGAAAATATTATCAAATTTTTCAACTGTAATATTTTTCTTACATGCCATAAAAATACACATTTTTTTGAACCTATCTACCACAACATACAAATAATCATGACCTTTCCTTGACATAGGAAGGCCTCCTACAAAATCCATTGAGATGCTCTCCTAAGGATGAGAAGGAACTGGAAGTGGTGTCTACAAACCAAGCTTCCTATTTCTAGTCTTACTTGTTGCACATAAATAAAATCGTCTAATAAAATGAGAAACACTTCCATTCATGCGTGGCCAATAAAAATACCTTTGCAGATGTGCTACTGTCTTGCCTACACCGAAATTTCCTGCAATCAATGATGTGTGCGCCTCCCTTATGATACTGTTTCTTTCTCCCTATGGTATACATAACTTGCCCAAGTGATACAAAAAACTGTTATGCACATGATAATCTAACTCTTCAATTTGGTTTCCTTTACTCAAGTTCTCGTACACATCTTGAAAATCACTATCATTCACATACTGTTCAACATAACTTTCATGCATAATAGAATTGTTCTTGAGAATAATATTTGAATTTACAATAGGCCTAGAGAGAATATCAGATACATTATTGTATATTCCTTTCCTATACCTAATAACCAAGTGAAATTGGTGTAGAAAACCCATCCACCTAAAATTTCTTGATTGCTGCAACTTTGACTGTGATTGTAAGTACCGCAATTGCTAATGGTCGGTATGGATAATGGTCTCTTTTCCCATCAAGTAATGCTTCCATTTCTTTACACTTTGTACCAATGCGTATAACTCTTTCTCATATGTAGGATATTTAGTCACAACTCCATTAGAAGTTTCATAATTAAATGAGATAGGCTTACCATGCTGCATGAGCACTGCTCCCATAGCATAATCACTTACATCCGTTTGGATCTCAAATGGATGTCTTAGATCTGGAATTTATAGTACCGGTGCCAAACCTATCTTTTGCTTTAAAGCATCAAATGATTTATGCTGCAAATCTCCCCAATGGAAGACTTTATTTATGCTTGTCAATGCATGTAACAGTGCTGCAATGGAAGAAAAATTAGCAATAAATTTCCTCCAATACTGTGCTGCCCCTAAAAAGCTTCTTACCTCGGTAACTGTATTGGGCTTAGGCTAATTCAAAATGATCTTGACTTTGGAAGGATAAATCTTCAATTCACCTCCTCCAACTATGTGTCCCAAATATACCAATGAATTCTTACCAAATTCGCACTTTGACATCTTAAGAAATAATTGCTTTTTTCTCAAAACATCAAGTACCTTCTTCACATGCATGACATGTTATTCTCTTGATTTTTTGAATATGAGTATGTCATCTAAGTAAAAATTGACAAATTCATCTAGAAATGGTCTAAGTACATCATTCATCACTCTCATAAAAGTAGCTGGTGCATTTGTTAAGCCAAATGGCATAATTAACCACTCATACAATCATTGTCTAGTCTTGAAAGAAGTTTTCCAAATGTCTTCTTCAGCTATCCTAACTTGATGATAACCACTTCTCAAATCTAACTTAGTGAAATACTTTGCATGTTTTAAAAAATCAATCAAATCATCAATGCATGGAAGTGGGTGGAAATTCTTTACCATGATTTTGTTCAGTGCACGAAAAGCGATACACATGTGCCAAGTCCCGTATTTATTTGGAACCAAAACTATTGGAGAACCACAAGGCGAAGTAGATGGGCGTATGATGCCTTTATTCAGAAACTCTTGGATTTGCTTCTTAATTTCCAAACTTTCCATGATTGAAATGTGAAACATACTATTGGCTCGAGGGGTCCTGACCCAGGTTTGGAGGTTAAGGTTTGCCAACAAACCCTTATACTACTGGCCCTTTCGGCAGTGACCTGCTTGCGCAAACCAAAGTCTCACCCGAAGTAGTATGGGAGGGTGTTGGAACCAAGTTTCCGCACCGTGAGAGAGAGTACGTAAGTCAAGCAGAGCTACTTTTCCAACTTATTAAGCTTTGAATTTAACAGATCTAGTTGCAGGCTTATATCAAAGAGCTCATATCTAATGATTACCTTCGCATCCACGTGCGTAATACCAATATATCAGTACAGTAACTATAATCGCAGTAATTAATAGATGATAGATTCATATAGCAAAAAAAAGGATACTTTTGCAGCTATCAAACAGATATTTTCACAGCTTAATCATACAACCCAAGTTTGCATAAACTATAACAGAACAGATCCAGATCTCATTAGATATCAACAGTACTTCACATATATATTAATACTAGAATCTCCTTAAAATCCCAAATACTGCCTACGCACACAGCTAGTAGGGTCCGCACACAGCAGGACTGAGAAGCTTCGCGCACACAGCCAGTAGGAGTCCTTCCCCAAACAACCCAACAATAGATCTAAAATTCGCAACTATCATCAATCTCTATCTTTTTCTGCCTATGACTCAAAAAGTTTTATATATTTATAACGATTTAGCCTACGCATCCAACAGTTCTCAAATCGTGGTTTGCGGACTCTTCGTCTACCCTTGACCCATTAGAATGCAATAGGGGCTTTGACCCACCCCAAAACCCCTGCGTTAAACTAAATATTACAAAAATATACAATAATGAACAAAGTTTACAGCTTTAGGAGACCCTGTTCCAACAGTCCCCCAACATAATATTGTGACTCATCCCAAGTCGCTGTGATGGTGTGGTCTCCACCTGCCCCTACAAAAATCTGATCGCCTCGACTAATGGAGGTAGCACACCTTCACTCTGAGCAATGACATTTTATGCGATGTCAACCAAATTTTCTAAAATCGAGCCTTTCGTTGCGGCGGTGACACTCCCTAGAGTTTGGTTCAGTTACTTAACTGCGACATAAACATGTTGGGATAGCTTGAGGGCCTTAGCAAGGTTGGTGGCTGTCATTATGGTGCGGAAAATGAATCCCAGCCCCGGATGGCTGCTATCAGAGGGGGTAGGTGGTTCAGATATGAAAGACGTATAGTAGGCACAATTTATCTTAAGGCATAATCCCACAGAGCACAAACAAGACAAAAGATACGGAACCCTCTTCCAACCTATCCTTTCCCTTTATAACCACAGGGAGACACTAATGGTCCGGTGATCCTTAATTGAAACTTATCATCAGATAAATGGTAAAAAATATCTAGAAATCGCTTCATTAAATGTCGACTTCCCGCTCCTTTCAATGGTAACTTTAGATTTTTACCCGATTTTAATGTTCCAACGGCTAATTTTTGCACCTCCTGTGTGCCCAGTGCACCCCTGTGCTCTCATCACACCCCTATGCTCCCATCTCACCTGTTGCGCTTTGAACAGCCACCTACGTCTCCTACGCACCCCTTTGGGCTTCCAAATTTTTGGTTGCTTCTGGCGCATACCCTGGTCATACTCATCTTCTTTGGTGGGCATATCCTGCTGTATACAACTACTCCGGCCATATAGTCATTTGATCTGATACGGTTCGAGCTGGATAGCATTAACATAGCCTAGTAGCATATCGTTGCGCAAGGTAGCTATCCTAAAAACTCCAACATCTATGATTTCCTTAACCGTGTAGGGACCAAGCCAATGTTGTCGGAACTTCCCTGGGTGTTTCGCAAACTGGATATCATATAAGAGGACCAGTTTTCCCTCTACGAATTTCTTTTGGCGAATATGTTGATCATGCCAGGCCTTATAGTGGGCCTTCTGAACCTACTGATGGAAATTAGCAATAAACCGATCTTCCTCCAAAGCCATAACCTGCGCTAAACGCTCCTGCACGATGTCAAGTTCTGCCATGTTCGTAAATGCTGCGATCGCGGACTAGGAATAATATATTCCATCCGCATAATGGCCTCCTTGCCATAGACCATCCTGAATGGGGTTTCCCTGTTAGCTTCTTGCAGGTCGTCTGATAGGCCCAAAGGACCGATGGGATGTGCACGTCCCAATTGCTGCGATCGGTGTTGCAAACCTTAGTCAGTGCTTGCTCCAAGATTTTGTTAAAAGCTTCAACCGCTCCATTTTCTTGTGGATGATACGGGGTACTCTTCGCATGATGGATCTAGAAATCTTCAGTCAAAGCTTGTATTGTTTCATTAATAAAGTGCGTACCTCTATCACTCATAAGGATATTTAAACATCCAAATCTGGTCAGAATCTGCTCAAAGATTAAGTGCGCGGCGGTATCTGCAGTACAATCCTTCACCGCTTGTGCTTCGGCCCACCTGGTTACATAATCAGTGGCAGTAATTATGCAGCTTGCACCTATATTCTTCCTCGGTGGGTTGATTGGTCCCACAAAATCATTGGCCCATTTTTCAAAGGCTTGCATAGCCATTTGCGGTTGTAAAGGCATTTTGTCTCTTCGTGATGGCCTTCCTGTTCGCTGGCACGTATCGCAGGCTTTACAATAGTCGTGAGAGTCACTATGCAGGGTAGGCCACCATAGCCCAGCCCGCAAGATCTTTTGTGTCATTGCCTTGCCTGCATAATGACCTCCTGCTATGCCTTCGTGAGATTCTGCCAAGATAGCATGCCTTTCATGCTCCAGAACGTATCTGCGCAGTACTTCATCAGTGCCTAGTTTATATAAATGACTTGCAATAATGGTAAAATATGCCACCTGGGTAACCAACTCCTTCTTTTGCTGTACTGAATATTCTGTAGGTGCCCTTCCTATAGTCAGGAATTGAATGATATCAGCAAAGTGTGCATCAACGACCTTAATGGAAAACAACTGCGCATCAGGCAATCCTTCCTCCAAGTTAGTGGGTTCTTCGCCTATCTCAATTTGGGACAAGTGATCCAGCCCAACATTCAACTTCCCTGGATTGACTATGATTTCAAAATTGTATTCCTGAAACAGCAACAACCACCTGCAGATTCCCCCCCCCCCCCAACATAGGCTTATTCACCAGGTACTTTAAAGCTGAATGATCTGTAAACATCTTAAAGTGTCCGCCTAATAGATAGTGCTGATACTTTTGTAGTGCATAGACCATGGCCAACCCTTCCCTCTCCGTGGTGGCATAATTGCGCTTCGCACTAGAAATTTTTTGACTAGCAAGTGTGATTGGGTGATCAATGTCTCTGGTGCCAGGCTGCGTAAGTACCGCTCCCAGGGCAATCTCCGAAGCATCAACATGAACATGAAATACCTTTTCCCAATCGGGAAAAATACGAATAGGTGCAGATATCATCTTTTCCTTGAGTAGCTCAAAGCTCTTCTGGAACTCGTCATCCCAAAAGAATGAAGCATCTTTCTTAAGAATTTTTTCCAAAGGTGATGTGATTAGTGCGTATCCCTGAATGAATTTTCTGTAGTAGCTCGTATGTCCAAAGGATCGAACGTAGTTGTTTCTCAGTCGTAGGCACTGCCAGATTAATGATAATTGCAACTTTCATAGGGTCCACCATCAACCCTTGTCGGCAAACTATATGTCCGAGCAAGATTCTGAAGGGTACACAGAAGATACATTTTTTTTATATTCAGGGAAATACGGTGTTTCCAAAAGGTGTCCAACATCATGCGCAAGTTCGAAATGTGAGCCGAAGACAGTCCAATCATCATAATATACTTCTAGAAATTTGTGGATGAATTCCTTGAACACTACGACCACTACCCGTGAGAAGATAGCAGGGGCATTCTTGAGTCCAAACGGCATGACTGTATACTAGAAGGATCCCCATTCGATGGCAAATGTAGTTTTGCTGTGATCTTCTGGTGCGATTCTGATCTGATGGTATCCTGAGAACCCATCAGTGAATGAGTATGCTTCCTAGCCTCCTATGCTATCCAGTATCTCATCGGAGAATGGTGTCGGAAAGGGGTCGTGTACGCAAGCATTAGTTAACTTGCGTAAGTCCACACAGATTCGGATTTCTCCCTTCATTTTCTTTTCCTGAACCACCATCAGACTTACCCAATCTGACTGCTCGACCGGCTCGATAATACCTGTGGCGAGCATTTTATCGATTTCTTCCCTAAATTTTTGTTTATACTTAGGGTTCAACCGATAAGGCCGCTGCTTTACAGGGCGCGCATCTGGTTTCGGAGTGATGTGCATCACCCCTAAGTCCCCGATGATCCCCTTAAGCTCTGAAAACTTTGTTGGAAATAAGTCTTGATATTCCGTGAGTAGTTCCACAATCTTGGCTAATGTCTCATCATCCCAGTAGTCCCTAATTTTAGCCAAATTGGGTTTCTCTTCCGTACCAATGTTAACTTCTTGCAGCTTCAGAGGTTTTGTAACATCCACAGTGTGTAACAGAGGTCCTGCAATTGCGCATTCCCCCTCTGATTCTGGGATCGAGACATTGCATGGATCTTCATCACACTCTTCTATGGTGATATTGTGGTAGTTGAAAATATCCCCCATTTGTGTTTCCCATGTGGGTATTTCGCCTGCTGCGTAGGGGCTGGATTCACCAAATACAAAGGTATCGATATCCTGCAAAGCTTCATCAAGCACCTCTGACCCTCCTGTTAACTCGAATGTCCCCAAAAATTCATTCTTTAAGGTTTCCCACTGGTAGGTGCGCTGATGTAGCTCCGCATCTAGGTACCATGCGGTGGGAATTGGTCCCAAGGCATGAATAAACAAGTGGACCCATTCTTCTGTAGTATGATCATAACATTTCTCCATCCAGGCGAACAAATGTTCATGCAGATTCCTTGGGCCAAGGAATATCTTGATGCAAATGTCGATTGGAGGCTCAAATCATAGGACCATCATATCTCGACATTCATCCCACTCCTGGAATGCCCCTTTATGCGTGTCCCACCATCTTGCGAGCATTGCACGCAGAGCTAGGTTAAGGGCCCATAGCCTTCGGTCTCTCGGAACCTCAGCTTCAAATATTCACAAAAATTATTTTATACTACCGGAACCATCAAAGTAGGGTAGTTCTCTTACCTCAGAGGATATGCAACGGAAGTCCCTAGTGATTCGCAGGTAGCGCAACGCAGAGACATCATGTTGCCGATTTTTCCAATTTTCCATTTCCTCGTCGGAGTCATAGAATCCTTCGATATCCCTTTCCCAGCAAAGCACACCATCAGCCGTAGGTTTGATCCAGTCTTCGTCCCTCGCAATTAACTTATAGATGTGGTCCACCTCTTCTTCCTCACGCATTGGCTCTGTTACCTTTCTCCTTCTACGGGATCTAATGGTATGATCACTTGTGTTCCTTCACTTTCAAACACCATGCTTCTTTTCTTCAAATTGATAATACCACCCATATCAATGGCCCATTCCAATCCTAGGAGTGCCAGGTAAGGGTCCGCATCTTCCACAATCTGAATGACTTCAAAGTCATCCTAGACCTTAACTCCTGTGATATCTACCACGATCTTTGATAGTCTTCCTAACGGGATGATCTTCTGCTGGTTGGCCATACGCAGTTGGATAGTGGACCATTCCAGCTTAGGTTCTCCCATTCACTGCCAAGTATATTTAGGTAGTACGTTCACATCTAATCCCAAGTCTAGAATAACCTGATCCATCTCGTAATCATTGATCTGCACGGTCAACCACATCTCCCTACTAGTGCATCACTTATGCTTATATAGTTTGTGCACATCCTTAACTTCCATAGCTGGGGTTGTCTTTTCTGCGCAACTATCTATCAAGGTTTGGAGGTTTTCTACGGCCCGTTGGTTGCGCAGCAGCTTCATACACGCCTACAGGAATGGTTTAACCTCATCATCTGCTTTGAGATTCACAGGGGTTTGAGGAGTAAGTGCCTCAGTCTTAGCAAAGTCTTGGCGAGCTGTGACAAAGGTTTCCTTTTCCTTTTGTAAGTCAACCTTCTTGTTTAATGGCTGCTTTACGGATAAGAGGCTCTATCTCATCTTTCTCCACAGCTCCTTTGGTGGCCATGCCGCTGCACATTATAACATTAATACTTGGTCCTTCTTCTTGGGGTTCTGCCTTGAACCTTTGTACATTCTACGTAGGTGTCTGATGCTTCTCCTGCATCTTAACTATCAGAATCGAGCAATCTTCAACCACATGATCCAGTTGTCTACAGTATCTGCAGGATTGTCTTGCAGGGTTCATGCAATCCCTTGAAAAGTGCCCTATTTCTCCACAATTATAGAAAATCAGTTGTCCTTTCCCCCTTCCTTCACTTCCACCCCTGCCTCCTCCCCTGCCCCTAGCTGGGGAGCCAACTATGCCCACGGGGATCTTAGCGAGGATGGATCCAACTGTACCCTATATAGATTTCCTCCATCTATCATCAGGTCATACGTCTAACATCTTTATTCATCATGGCCTACAGATCTGCAGAACCTGCACCATTTTTGCTTTATTTCAGGGACATATGCGGCAAGGCAGGGGCAGTGGCTAGTATCGCGCAACCCAGCAATGCGACAATCATCGTACCAAAACACCAGTCCACTTGGTCCTGCAGCTTCCCTAGGATGTAACGGAATGGGTCCCCTGGCCTGTATGTAGTCTGCTAGTAGAGGAAAATTATCCTTGGTGTGTCCATTCACCCTGCATCGTATGCACCATATTTTAGGGCTAGCCTTCGCTCCTCACTCCTTCTACAAATTCTGGATCTCCATGTGCATTGCCTCTAGCTGGAATTGTATCTATTGTACTCCTAACTCGGTATCATCTCTTGGCGCAGCCTCTAGCTTCATCGCAATTTATAGGGCCTTTTCCTGCGATTCAATGGCTTGATGTCCCATTGGCACGCGTAGGTGGGGCAGTAGCATAGCAATGAACCATTCTATGTGTTGTCTGTCATCATACAGGAATCCTCCTTCTCTAATTACCATCTTTAATCGTTGGTTAGCCTCCCATACGAACTCGGACGGTCCTTGGTTGTAATCCTTCAGATCGTTCACTATCTGAGAGTAGGACTTGGGCTTTTTGAACTATTGTTTCAAGGCATTTTTAATCTCTTCAATGGTTGCATTCGTATTCTGGTCGATGTATCCCATATACTAGTCCAAGGTTCTTCCTTCAAAGGAAAGGGATAGTTGCGCTCTTTTCACCGCATCACTAACTACATTCTGCGCAATCCATACTAATCCTGCGACAAACCAAAACCAATCCATACCTTCATCTCCTATGCCCTTGAAGGTAGGTAGCTTCATTTTCGAGGCCATATCATCTTCTAGTAGTGGCAGTGGTGATTTCTTACCCCTATGAGGGTTCAAAGGTGGCGTAGACTGAGAGCTCTATGTGGCAGAGTTTCTTACTAAATGCGGAAACCCTTGAAGAACCTTCATTCCGCTTCCGAGTAGGACACCAGTTGGTCAATTGCAAATTCTATCACAAACCCTCCTATCACACTGTCCACCCAGTGATCTACCATGCGGATGATGGTGTTATTAGTATTTTCTAATTTTTGAATCAGCTCTGGGGTCCACTGTGTGATCCGTTCGTCCTTCCAACACTTCTGGAAATCTACAAGCCTTGAGAGCCACTCCTGAAGCTCGATCACAAATGTCACAAAGAAGATCTCGTAGATCTCTATGAAGATGTACTTATTCTTCCACTCCTCTATGGTTAGCTTTGTACTGTGATTCTCTCTTACTATGAATTCCTGAATTTTCTTTTCAAACCACTCATCGATCTCTTTCTTCTCAGGTCTCCAATGTGTTCTTGGAATTACCCAATATCTCTCTCAAAATGCTCCCGGTCCCAGCAACGGAACCATTTGTTGGCTTGAGGGGTCCTGACCTAGGTTCAAAGGTTAAAGTTTGCCAACAAACCCCTACACTATTGTCCCTTTCGGTAGTGACCTGCTTGCGCAGGAAAAAGTCTCACCCGAAGCAGTATGGGAGGGTAATGGAACCAAGTTTATGCACCCTGAGAGAGAGTAGGTAAGTCAAGCATAGTTGTGTTTCCAACTTATCAAGCTTTGCATTTAACAGATCTAGTTGCAGGCTTATATCACAGAGCTCAGATCTAATAATTACCTTTGCATTCACGTGCATAATACCAATCTATCAGTACAATAACTATAATCGCAGTAATTAACAGATCATAGATTCATATAACAGAAACAAGGATACTTTCACAGTTATCAGGAAAATATTCTCGCAGCTTAATCATACAACCCAAGTTTGCATAAACTATAACAAAACAGATCCAAATCTCATCAGATATCAACAGTACTTTGCATATATATTAATACTAGAATCTCCTTACAATCCCAAATACCGCCTGCGAACACAGCCAACAGGATCCACACACAACAGGACTGAGGAGCTCCGCGCACACAGCCAATAGGAGTCCTTCCCCAAACAACCCAACAACATATCTAACAATTCACAACTATCATCAATCTCTATCTTTTTATGCCTATGATTCAAAAAGGTTTATCTATTTATACCAATTTAGCCTACGCATCTAATGGTCCACAAACCATGGTTTGGGGACTCTTGGTCCACCCTTTACCCGTTACAATCATTAGGGGAACTTTTAGGTCTAAAATGAGCCTCCTAAGAAAAATGTACAACAAAAATAAACTTTATAACAACCAATAGGATTCAAGATGATGATGTCAACCATGGGGGATGATTTACCATTTTTTAAATAAAAGGGTAAAAATATTAAAAAATAATAAAATAATAAAAACTACTTTTTCAACTCGTATTTTCAACTTATCTCCAAAAATTTTTATCTAATTTTGAGTGGGGTATGAATTTGGATGAAAAATTTATTTCCTCATCAAGAGGTACCCATGTTACATACTTTACGATAGAGATACTACTACCATGAAAAGCTGAGAAATACATTAAAAAAATGTGTGATTACAATCACGTTTTTTTATGTGTTTATCATTTTTCGTGGTACCCATTGAAAATATGCAACATGGGCATACTCCTTAGTTGAGGGTAAAAATTTCACATCCAGCGAGCTCCGCTGAAAACTGTTTTGAAATAAGTTGAAAAAATAGTTTTTTCATTTTTCCCTCTAAAATTTGATGATGTCATCAAATCTTATTTGATTTTTTCCACTATTATTTTATAATTTCCTTAGGAGGCCCATTTTAGACCTCAAAATTCCCCTAATGGCATTAGGGGCTTTTACCCACCCCAAAACCCTTGCGTTAGACTAAATATTACAAAAATATACAAAAATGGAAAAAATGCGCAGCTTTAGGAGACCCTGTTCCAACACATATCAATATTCGGAAGTGGAACATCCTGTTGCAGTTGAATCTCATGTTGAATTCCCCTCCTGGGTGGCAACCCCTTTGGTTCTTGAAACATTTTGCCATGCTGACTTACCGCATCAAACAAATCAGATTTCAATTTGTCATCACATCCTTCAAAATCTTCATAGTTAACATTTTCCTTTTTCTTGATCATAAGAAGCACAAAATTTTTACTTGCATTTACTAGCCTCTTCATTTGCATTGAATTAACTAAAGATATATCCAGTTTCTTATGATGAGCTCTCACAATATACTCCACTCCATCTTTGATCAAATGATATTTTTTCTCATGACGGTAGAATACTGCTTTCCTGTCATACAAGTATGGACTACCCAAGATAATCCCTGAAATATCAAGTGGTACAACATCTTACTCAACTTCATCAACAAAGTTTGCAGTAATAGAAAATCTAAAAATACATTTCCTTGTCACCTGTAAATTTGCATTGTTAACTATCCAACCCAAAGGGTATGGCTTACGATGAGGTACAGTTTCAAGGTTCAGTTTTTTAACTAAGTCTTCTAAAATCAAGTTTGCTTGTGACCCTATATCAAATAAGGCATCAATCTTTGTATGATTAGAAATGACTCTAACATGGAATAATTCTATCCTTGTATCCTCATTTGAAGTGTTATTGTGATTGTTTGAGGTACTAGAACTTGCAATCGCTTCCTTTCCTTTGTTAACCATGGCAACTACATTGGTTTCATCTCCTCAATCAGATCCAAGATCTTTTTTTGTGGTGGAATTCGTATTTTGTTTCCCTTTTTTATTTGGTTTCTTTGGTATTAGTTCGAGATGTAGTTTCCATTAGTGAGCTTCATCATGCCCCTCTTTGGAGCAATGTTTGCATGTTATTTTCTCCCCTTCTTGCTTCAAACTTGCATTCTTCTTTCCCTTCCATTTTTATCCTTTCTCCTTTCCCTTACCCTTGAATGGATTCTTCTTACTACTCTCTTCAGAAATTTTTTTACCCCTTGCTTCAAGATGTGTGGCTTGCACACATACTTCATCTAAGCTATTTTGGTTAAATATGAGAATAGTGTGTTTCAAGTATGAATGTAGACCTCCTATGTAATTCAAGAGTGTGTCTTGTGAATTTAAGTCTACTCCAAGTAACAAAGCCTTTTTCCTAGACTATTGTGTATACTCTTGGACACTTTGACCTTTTAGATGTCTAAATTTTTTCCAACCCATTATTTCTTTTTGCATATAATCTAATGGATAGAATTGTCTTTTAATGGAAGAAATGAATTTGACCCAAGAAATGGAAATCTTACCATGGATGTGCATTTCCTCTTGTGTCTTTGCCTCCCACCAAACTAATGCTGCTCCTTCTAGCCTTAATGAAGCCAGTTGGATTTTAATATCGTCTTCTAGAAGATTTGAAATCTACAATAAACTTCTAATTGACAAATCCAATTATCTAGTTTTTCAGCATTAACTTCTCCATTATATGTAGGAAGTTCAAATTTGATGTCCAACTTGGGTAACATAGTCTTACCTTTTGGGATCTTAGAATGAGTATGGGTATGAGTTTTTGTAGTGGATTTGGAAGATGAAGATGTGGATGAGGATGATGATGATGGTGGTGGTGGTGGAGAAGAGGTGGTTTTCCACCACTAGCTTTTGAGCTCCTCTCTTCCTCCTTTTTACTCTTTGAAGATTCTTCTCTATGAGGGTGTTTTGAACCTTCTCTAGTTTCCTTTGCCATAAAATCTTCATACATGAGTTTCACCATCCTTTGAATTTCTTTGAACTCCTTCTTGACATCCTCTTCCTCAGAATGTTCATGAGTTCCTTCATGGCCTAACATTTTGGTTGTAGATTCAAGCTCTATCTCTTGAGCTTGTATCTCTTCAACCACTTCAACTTCTTGTGCAACTAATTCCTCTGGTGCTTCAAGTGTTTCCTTGAGTGGTCCTTTAGGTAAGGATGATTCTATATCATCCTTCTTCCTTCTTGTCCTAACTCTGGACTAGCTATTCTTCTCCACTCTGCAATCTCAATCTTGTAAGCATCAGTAATTTTGCACTATTAAAAAATATTCTAGTAAAACAAGCAAGCAACCTTGTTCTCTGATACCAACTTGATTTGAAATTAATTTCTAGTTATTGTTGTGCTAGTTTCATTTCAGATATAAAATTTTATTTGCTTTGTTTTACTTATCCTTCATGAGTTTGTTTATGAGCATGTGATTGGAAAATAATGCACTTAGTGAAATTATGAATTTGTCATAAGCTTAAAAACCATAATTTTAAATTACAGAATAAAAGAAATAGTAAATATATCAAGCACATGTAACAGAGCTTAACACAGAGAATTTTGATAAAGGATTTCACCCCTCCTGGTCTACATCTCCTTGGTCCAGCTTCATAGTGTGACCTTTGTATTAGCTTCAAGTGTGCTCAAATTGTTGTTACAAGCTTCAAAACCTCTTGGAAACTATTTCAATGAGTTTATAACATCATAATCTCCCAAAAAGTGACTATTTTTTTACTTAATTTGGACTCTGGATGCTCTGGAAATGACCCCAACACCTAGTGGCCCTCGCCTTCAAAAATATTCAAATGCACAAAAACACTTGTATATGACCTTTTCTTCCTCTGCAACATGTTCCATTGAGTTCCTAGCATGCAAATTAGCCATGAATGACTTTTACTGAGCTCAATTTGGTTGAAAATTGAGTGAGTTATGACCAAAACTGCTTTTGCCCCAATTTCTCCTCCAAAAATGGAGAGATTGCCAGTTAAATTTAAAAATTTAGAAATACTGCCAAAATTGGCACGCCTCCAGAAAACCCACCAACTTTAATTCCAGGATTAATTAATATAATGCAATACTAGCGCGGATAAGATTGGATTAATGTTAAGCCTTGTTTTTTGTGCTAATGACGTATTAATGTCATTAAGCCACGTCTTAACCTTAATTAATCACCATTAAAAATTCCATTGGATTGTTGGGATAAGCTCCTGGTTTCATGCTTTTGGCCACATGGGGAGGGAGCTGGCCCAAGGGGAAAGCCCCCTGCGACCCCCATACATCGAGAAGTTAAACTTTAAGTATTTGCGAAGAACGTTAGGTATAAGAAACACCATGCAGAGGAAGTGGTAAGGCCTTGCTTGTGCGGGCGGGAGGTCAAGGGTTCGAGCCCTGACCCTGCCATAAAATTTTTCTCATAGGTATAAAGGTCCGCTGCCAAGTTGTCGGTGCTGCTAGGTTTAAAGCCCTTCCAAAATTGTTTAGAGTATCCTCCAGATTTAGTTAAGGCCACCATTAGTGGTTTAAAAACTATGTAATATATATATATATATATATATATATATATATATATATATATATATATATATATATATATATATATATATATATATATATATATATATATATATATTTTTAATGTATTCACCATACTAATGTCCAATTAATAATATAAAATATTCGACCATTAGACCAAGGTCTAGTCCATATAATTCGACCTTAGGGTTTGGAAGTGGCCCACCAGAGAGGACACGTGGTGCCCTCTGGTTGGGTTTCACTCCAACCCTATAAACAAATTTCAAATTCCAACTTAGGAAAAATTGAAGGTCATTGGGAAATTTCTTTCTTCGCTTAACCCATCTGGCTAATCTGAATAAGATACTTGTCACAGTGTCACTGGCTGCAATCTGGAGAATATTCCTACAATGCTGACTGTACCTGCCACATCAGCACTATACCTGTACCTGCCACATCAGCACTATACCTGTTTTTCTTATTTTTTGCTCGTTTTGGAAAACTAATGGCAAACGATAACTCAGCCATGCAAACTCAGATTTTAATGAAAGGAGTTGCACCAGAACCCTGGCGATGAACTCTATCCGGTCGTTCAAGTTTGAAGCAATTTGGAGCACTTTCAATTTTTAGCTAAAACTTGAGCTTTAGATGATCCCATGACCAAAAAATTTAGAGGGAAGGTCATTATAATTGGGTTTCATTCTAAAAAATAATTCTTCATAAAATAATTTTGCAAAATAAAGGTAGTCTTCCATAGGCAGCAAGGTGCCTAATACAAATGGCAAGCTATATGATAGTGCTTGAAATATTTCACCTTTAGCATATTTCTTTTTGTCCCTTCTTTGAAATTAAACATAAACTTCCCCATTTCTATTGTAACTTTGTGTTTAACATCCTTCCATGTATCGGGACCCATCACTGTTTCCTTTCTTTTCCTCATCACTTTTACAAATGTATCAGTGGTTGGCCCAAGATTTTTGTACACATCTACAAGTGTGCTTAAAGAGTGAGTAACTATTTCTAAGCTTTCTCGACTCTCAGCAGGGAATTTCAAAGACACAATATCTTTCTTCAATTTTGAATAAATATGTTGACACCTTTGTAATGTGCATTGTTGGATGTTTTTTGCCCAAGGTAAATCAGAAATGTTAGAAGGATAGGTCGTGGTTGGTGTACAACCTTTTTCCTGAATAACACATTCTGGACTATGTCTTTTTCGAGCAATATTTTAACCCTCTACATCAATATATAAAATTGTGTATGAATAAAAAAACATGTGAACAGTTTTTATTTTTCACCATAAAAAAATTATATAAATAATTTAACAAATTAATAATTGAATGAAAATAATATTCAGATTGATTGCCACCTCGAGATGGTTGGGCAGCATCATGCCCACCCTGAGATTGTTGAGAACCGGAATGACCATCGATTGGTTGAGAACCAACATGAACACCCATTGATTGACCACTGGGGGAATGCATATCACCGCCCTCACGCAATTGGCCACCACCTATTGATTCGCCACCAGAGGAATGTGTACCACCACCACCCTCACATGACGAGAGGGAAGTTTCATAAAAAAATATGAATTTATAATCAATTCAAAAATACATACATACATATAAATACATGTACATATGATTGATTAAATTGCGTGAACCATGGCCAGGCTCCATTGATGGAGTAGATACTCTTTTCCTCCTAACTCCTCAAAAATAAAAAATGAAATTTATCAAAAAAGATAATTTAACTCACAAAATTGATAAAAAATCAATTCTATATGTATACATGTATGTACATGGGAATAAAATTATATATATTAAAAAAAAAAATCAATTCCACATGTATACATGTATGTATGGAGATAAGATTATATATTCAAATTTCATTTAAAACATGCACATTTAATATAAATATCATGAACATCCCTCGATCCATGATCCCCCTCTCTCGTAGAGGCATGAGATTCTATTGATGTTCGTCTGTCATCCTCCATGATATATATATATAGTGGAAATTTACAATTATTTTTAAAATTACCATTTAAAATACATTCTTAAAATTACTATTTAAAATAAATTTAAAATAATTCAAAAAATTAATGCAATTTAGTACACAAATGTTGAGCACAAACACAAATTAAGTAAAACACAAGTTTCAAAGCACAAATTGATGTGTGAATGTTACACATCATTTTGTCATTGTCCCTGCAATCCCCATCTCTCCCATTGGAGGGTCATTTATGTGATCAATAAGCAGTTTCATGCCTTGCAAAGACCATCATTTCATCCCTTTACATGAGATAAATATTCCTTCTATTGACAATTCCCTTAGCAGAGCTTCAAAAACCCTTGTTTTTGCCTTGGCGCAAGTAGTTAGTTCTGCCCTTGCGCTGATGAGGAAGATTAACACTGGGCCCCGTGCCAATTGGTGGTCTGTGTCAGTTTGCCACCCTTGCTGAGCTGTTGATGGAATGTTTTTAAAAAAATAGAGGCGGAGATTCCACTCCAACAACTTCGAGGATGAATCATTGGGAGTGGTTGAACTGAATAACCACGGACTCCCTCCTTTAGTTTATGGTTTCCACCTCTTATGGGAACCTCCTAAAGGATAGGCCTCCCTCCCACCTTTGTAGGGATCCTAACCTCCTCCTTTTCCTCTATAAAAGGAAGTTATCTCTCCTTGCATAAGCTAGCTGAACATGGAGAATTGAGTATACTATAGTTTAATTGTTGAAGAGATAGAACAAGAAGGAACTTCATTAAGAGAGCTTAAGCCCATGCCCTCATCCCGTACGAATCCCCTAACAAGTATCTGAGACGCACTTCGGATGAACCCCGCTGGAGGAGACTGCGAAGTCAAAGCTTTGGTTGTACCTCTTCCTTCTATCAATATATACGTGACTATTTTTTGGGTTCCCATTTTGTGTTATGTCATTTTTTTAATGCAATATGCTTAGCCCTCTTTGACTGGCTAGTAATTATGAATGAATTTATTATGTTGTATGTTGTTTTTGTTTACTGTTCTATGTGCAGGTATCCAAGCATGACTGTAGAAGGATTGTGACTTGCCGAGGTAGGAGAGAAAGGCCACCACCACTACAGCCGCAACGACAACATTGGATTCCAAGTAGGTCGATCTACCGTGTCCTCTTTTCATTTAGTAATTAGGAACCTACACTCTATCATGTCTCTTTGTTTCTAGACCCACTCTAGGGCTAGAGGGATCGTCTCTGTCCGTAGAGAGGCTCTACCTGCTTAACAAATTGGAGACTCCACTGGGGAATTTCCTTTGAGTTTGTCACTCTTTGAGGTCTTACTCATTCAATGAATTTAGTCAAACGACCATTTCCCTATTTTTTCCTATGTTTTTCATCAATTACAATATTTTATTTTTTGCTTGAAGTGGTGAGTCTGGTATTGGTTGGGAGAAATTCTTTGTTTTTTCTTGTTTAGGCATTGGCGCTTTTATTTTTCTGACAGTCACACCGATTGGTGCTAGTTGTCAGTTAGCAACCCGCGCCAATTGACCATTGATGCTAGTTGTCATTTAGCAAGTTGCACTAGTTGGCGCTAGTTTCACACACAAAAGTCGTGCCAATTTTAGGGTGTGTTGAAAAATAAGGTTTTTTCCCTAAATCCTTCACCAGTGTGTCTTTCCCTTCCGATCCTTTTCTCTATATGATTTACACGTTCTCCCCTTTAATTTTTCACTTGTGAGCATAGATTCCATTGCTCGTTGTTTAGCTGAAAAGTCTTCTTTCTATGATTGCTTGACGTAAAAGGGAATGAATGCCTTGTTTTGAGCCCACACTTTGGAAGTTCCCTTTTTCTTGAACTCATGTGTCTTGTAGCCTTTTGAGGAATTTCATTACAAAGTGTTTAAAACAATTATCGCATTCTTACTGTTTGTTTGCATCTCATTTTCATTCATCCTTCATTAAGAAAATTTGCATTCATTTAGTTTTCATCTCAATGTTTTCTTTTCGTTAAAGTGCATTAGATCACATTGCATTGAAAAGTCATTGTTGAGATTTATCATTGAACTTATATTACATTGTTTGATGATTGAAAACTAAAGGTCGAATTGAGTGCATTCTCTTTCATTAAAAGCATGCATTAAGTAGATTCTCATTTCATTGAAAAATGCATTGAGTGCATTCTTGTTCTTTCAAGGGAAAAGGAAATTGGGCATAGATTACAATTGCATATTTTTCAAAAAAGAGAATTTTGCATAGATTACATTGCATAATTTGCATCATTGAATGTTTTAGATTACTTTTGGATAGTGAAATTCATCTAGTTTGGAAAAATTTTGTTTGCAGTGTTGTTGTTTGTTGCATCATTGTTTGAGACTCTTCCCTTAACTAGATAGAATTCATTGAATTCAAAGATTTCTTTTCTCATATAGCTGCATATAGGAGATTGTCAGATGAAAGTGTTAGGTTCTTGAAACTGAGACGTAATTCAAGATCGACCTTAAAATTTATTCAATCAACCTAAGGAAGCATTGAAATCTAACGCAAACATTTTTAGAGGTCTAGGATAGAGAAGTGTTTCAGCGTCTTAAAACCTAGTAGTTGTCATTCGCCATTTGGCTTTAGACATCGCTAGTATGGACTTGTGCTCCCCATACCATTTATTATATAAAGGGAGAACCCTCTAGGTTGCAATCCTTTTATCCATAAGAAGCCGAGTCCGCCACCTTGTAACCATGATACACCGAACATAGCATTTGGGGAGACTACTTGCACGTACGTTAAGTCCTTCGTCATTTCTCTTTCATTTGATCACCAAGGTGTATATGGCAGTTCACGGAAACCTGGTACACCCTCTTGCTTAGAGTACCTAAGTAGTCATTTCGATCTTTTCGTGACTCATTAAAAAGTGAAAATATCATCGAGCGCTTGTCCTTTCATGCTCGTTTCAAACTAAAAGTGACAGAATCACCTTTTGTCTGTTTCTCAACTCTTAAAATATGAAACGACAGAGTTTTGTTTCAATGTTAAAAAAAAAAAAAATTAACTGCCCACGAAATATTCCTGGTTAATGTTAAGTTCCTTAGTATTTTGTTTTAGGGTTGTTTCCAATGGCAACTTTTCCAGAGTTTACCAACCAAGGAATCCCCTTCGAAGGGAATCCTAGTCCTTTTCCTTCTTTTGGGAGTGTTGGTACTCCTTACATGGCAACATTGTCCCTACCTGGGTTAACTGTTGGGTTGCCTGTTTGGTTATTCTTGACCTTTGTGGTCTCGAGTATTCCGTCCTATGTACAACCATCCCCTCCACCTGAACAACATCATGTTGATTCTAAGGTGGACCTCTCTCCTTCTTCACCTATTTCTTCATCCTCCTCTTCTACTTCGCCTGGTGAAAGTCTGGATTCCAGTAACAAGGTGGCTAATAAGAAGAAGAAGACAAAGAAGAAGAAGTCAGATAAGTGAGAGGCTAATGTTGCAGCTATTGCTCCTATGACACCTTCCATCGATAAACCATCCAACCTTCCACAAAAAGTCAAATTCCCTTGCATATTGTGCAAAGGTGACCACTTTCTTCGAGACTACCCTGGCATTCCCAAGGTGCTCGAAGTATGGTCCGATGGTCGTCCGTCGTTGAATTTGACTTCTGGAAGTCATGTTAGTGACACATCTTCGACTAGTACTAATAAGACTCATAAGAAACAGGGCAAGATCACGAATCCCTGTAGGTTGTGTGAAGGGCATCATCCCATTCACCTTTGTCCGTACATGGAAGAAGCCACGAAAGTGTTGGAAAACCCTACTATTTATGCACCCTTCATTCTCGTTGGTTAACAGAAACTTTCTTTGAGTCCTCCACTACTTGATTCCACAATTGATCAAGATTCATCCTTGGTCAATCCCGTTCCCTTGGAAATTTAAATTCATGAATCCATTCCCGACAAACCATTGGTCGTGGAATCGGTCGATCTGATCTCGATCACTATGGTTCATCAGGTCTTTTCCGTCGACAGTTAATCTCATCCCCCTCACGTTCTTCTTGTTTCTTCAGATTCCTTAGACTTGGAGAAAGATTCTCCTGTCCCCGTGGTTCAAGATGCTGCTGCTCCTACTCCCATTATGGAGGTCCCGGAGGATTCTCCTCCTGCTCCCATGATGGAGGTCCTAGAGGATGCTCCTCTTGCTCCCGTAACACTAGGGGATGACCATCTCCTTTCTATGGTGCCCCCTCCAAGTAGTTTGGTTGCTTCCTTTGATTGGATTCGATTTGCAGGATATCACCTTCCTTCTTATGTGAATTTTGAGATCATGATACAGACCTTTGATATGGTCGTACTTAGCACGATTATAGATGAAGGAACATTTGTTAGTATTATGTCTTCCACTAGTTCACAATATTTTGGTTCTCTACCACTTGTGCCTGTTACACAGAATCTGTTGGCTTTTAACAGAGGAACCAATCAGCCGTTAGGGATCCTTCCAAAGTTTCCTATTACTTTGGGAGGGAAAATTGTCTATATAGACATGATGGTGGTCCAAGGTCCCTTGGATTTCAATTTACTCTTGGGGCGTGACTATTCTTATGCCATGGGTTCACTTGTCTCTTCCCTCTTTCGTGTGATCTTTTTTCCACACAAAGGTCATATCGTGACCATTGATCAACTTTCATTCTTTGGTCCTGATGTGGCAGCTGGCCCGCCATTTTCTCTTCCAGATCTTTATCCGTTGGTTGTATCTTTCCCGCCGCAAGTTAATTATGTGGCTACATATCCCATGCCCGCATTCAGTGATGGTGTCGTTGTGCATTGTGTGTTGGGGGCATTGGATCTTGATTTATGAGATATTGTTCTCCCATCAGATGAGAATCTCTTGGAAGCCATGATCTCTTATTCGTCATGATGAGTTGTCTTCGGAGCATAGTTCCTTTTCCTGTGTCAAGCTCCTTAAAAAATGAAACAAGCTCATTTGAGGATAGTTACTCTTCTATGTCAACCTCGTTAAAAAATGAATTAGCTCACGAAGATAGTTCTTTTAATTTGTTAATGTCGTTAAAACAATGAAACACTTCTTGTTCAATTCTATTCTTTGATACGATCTCATAAAATCCCAATCGAGTCTTTCTTGTGATCTCGTAATTTGAACCTTCACTCCATCTGCCTTTCATATGGGCTAAAGCTTGGGGGGAATATACCTCGAATTGAGTCACCATGTTGGGGGCATGCCCATTTTTCCCTATATTTCAAGCATATTTTATCTTTGTTTCAAGCTTGTGTAAACATGAAACCAATTTTCAAGCATAGTTTGTTTCCGTTTCAAGCTTGTGTAAAAATGAAACTGGTTTCAAGCATAGTTTTCTACAAAGTTTCAAGCTTGTGTAAAAATTAGAACCAACCTCAAGCAAAGTTTCCTAATTTCAAGCTTGTGTAAAAATGAAACCATTCTTATTTTACCTCTCTTGATTGCCATTTTATCAGCCTATTCTTTCAGAGGAGCCTTGGTTTTCTCATTCCATCGTTACCGTCTACTCGGCCGATCATATGCCCTCACTTGGTTGTTTTACCCATTCTTGAGGAACCACTGCAATGAGTGGTCTTGTTAGATATCCTCTTAACCATTACTTGTTCTGAGCAGTTCCACCATCATTGGAACCTATTGCTATCCTTTATACCACTCGTTCCTCCAGGAGGAGTCAATTTTTAGCTCTTTTCTGACTCTTTAAAATTGAGAATATTTCCAAGACTCTTGTCATTTTGAACTCATTAAATGGCTGCAAAACGATATCTACCCGGTATATGTTTACCCCTTTTCCAAGCTGGGATGGATTATTTGCGAAAAAGTAATACCTTAGCCTATCACGACTAAGAGGTTCTTTCAGATATTGTTTTCTACCTTTTCGGATCTGAGAGACTATTTACGAAAAGGGCCATGCTAGAGTTTTCTTTTCTGCCTTATTTTCAAACTCTCTAAAACATGAAAATATGTCGAGTTCTCCCTTTTTCAAACTCATTAAATCCTGATGACTTCAGACTTCATCACCATGACATTAGTCGAGTTCCTCCTTCCTAGGGCTCGTAAAATGTACTAGTTTGGATTTGTCCGAAGGAAAAACTTATATTGCAAGCATATGCTATCCCCTTCAAGATTGTTTTAAAAAATAATTGGGATACTCACCAGAAATGGTGGGGGAAAATAGAACCAATTTTTATTTATGTTGGTAGTATGTCACTCTTGAACATGGCACTTGTCTGCATTCGTGTTGGGTTGGGGACATCTCATTCTGTCATTTTTGCCTCCATGGGTTTGGGTAATCTCTTTTGACCTCTCATTTTCTCTCTGTCACGTCATCATGACCTCAGATCCCTTGATGTCAAATACTGCCAAATATAGTGTCGTGTCGTTGATATGTTCAAGAAAATTTTGCCTCTGCAGTTTTCAACCTTCCCTTGATTCTCTATTGGTCCGGATTCACTATCATCATGTTCCTCTATCTCGTATCGATGATGTGGGAAACATTATGGCCCACCTTCAGGCAACTCACTTCTTGTTGACTTCAGCTCATTATCCAGGAATTTGATCTAGAGACTCCCTTTCGGTACCTTGAAGCCTGCATGCCTCAATGGCAGGCTCTTCACATTCGATGCAAGGTCCACATCATTGGCCTTCGATCGAGTGATTCTACAGGTGTTCGACGTCAGATCACTATTCACATTCTTTGGATTGTACCTTTCGTACCTTGAGGGCCATTTTCATTATTGGTGGTTTCTCTCACGTTTGTTAACAACTTTCATCATTGGTTGGTAATCAAACGATTTTCTTTCATGTTCGACTTCAGCTTATATATTTGCATGCTTGAAATTGTACTTGTTTGGGTCGAGATGGAGCACAAGACCCTGGGTTTTGTCTAATACAATCCAGGTTGCAGAATCTTGTGGATTCTTATGACTTATTGCATGACTCTTTTGATTGGATGGTTGTGACCATACCTAAGTCTATTTCTTGATCCTTACCGTCGAATGGTTGCGTCCATACCTCAGATCTTACTTTTTATGTAATTTATTATGGATGGTTGCGCCCATACCACATGTTCATGTACCAGAGATATCAGTTGTATTTGTAATTACAGGTTTTCGAACAATGGTGTTTAGTTAGAATGCGTTCTCATAAAGCATTTTTCCCCTCCCTCTCCCTCAGACCTCATGCTTTAGGGGGCATCCGTTATACAACATTTTGTCACTGTCCCTTCAATCCCCGTCTCGCCCATTGGAGGGTCATTTATGTGATCAATAAGTAGCGTCATGCCTTTCAAAGACCATCATTGCATCCCTTTACATTAGATCAATATTCCTTCTGTTGACAATTCCCTGAGTAGAGCTTCAAAAACCCTTGTTTTTGCCTTGGCGCGAGTAGTCAGTTCTGCCCTCACGCTGATGAGGAAGATTAACACTAGGCCCTGCGCTAGTTGGTGCTTTGTCTCAGTTAGCCACCCACGTGCGAGCTGTTTATGGAATGTTTAAAAAAAAATAGAGGCAGAGATTCCACTCCAAAAACTTCAAGGATGAGTCATTGGGAGTGGTTGGACTGAATAACCATAGACTCCCTCCTTTAGTTTATGGTTTCCACCTCTTATGGGAACCTCCTAAAGGATAGGCCTCCCTCCCACCTTTGTAGGGATCCTAACCTCCTCCTGTTCCTCTACAAAAAGAAGCTATCTCTCCTTGCATAAGCTAGCTGAACATGGAAAATTGAGTATACTATAGCTGAATTGTTGAAGAGATAGAACAAGAAGGAACTTCATTGAGAGAGATTAAGCCCATGCCCTCATCCTATCTGAATCCCCTGACGAGTATCTGAGACATGCTTCGGCTAAACCCCGCTGGAGGAGACTGCGACGTCAAAGATTTGGTTGTACCTCTTCCTTCTATCAATATGTACGTGACTATTGTTTGGGTTCCCATTTTGCATTATGGCTTTTGTTTAAAGCAATATGCTTAGCCCTCTTTGACTGGATAGTAATTAAGAATGAAGTTATTATGTTGTATGATGTTCTTGTTTATTATTCTATGTGTAGGTATCCGAGCATGACTTCAGAAGGATTGTGACTTGCCAAGGCAGGAGCGAGAGGCCACCACCACTACAGCCGCAATGACAGCGTTGGATTCCAAGTAGGTCAATCTACCGTGTCCTCTTTTCATTCAATAATTAGGAACCTACACTCTAGCATGTCTCTTTGTTTCTAGACCCACTCTAGGGCTAGAGGGATCATCTCTTCCCACAGAGAGGATTTACCTGCTTAACAGTGAAACTCACTTTAAACAAAAAATTGTTAAAGTCCTACACATTTTAATTTTATAAAACATGAAGTTCACCAAGTTGCGCTTACATGATGGGAGCACACTTGGTATATAATTGAAAACGGAACATGTTCATTAAAAATGATGCATTTATAAGTAAAAAACGCACACATATGAAAGATATGTTACAATGTCCATAAATAAATTTTGAAGGAGAGTGTCTCAACACTAATTCATCTTTGAGAGATGAATCTTGAATTGGCATTGCCCCATATAATATTAATTCATCTACTAATTCATCTTTGATAGATGAATCTTGAATTGGCACTGTTGCACACAATAGATCACGAGACATCTTATTAATATTTGCACAATGTCTCATACTAAAAAAAATGAAATTGTCTAACAATATTTTTTGTTTTTCCATGCAGTTGTTTTAGCCCCTCCTTCTTTACTTGGTAAACGTCTTTCATCTGGTTGCACACAAGTTCAGAATTGGTGAAAACTACAATTCCATTTTATCCATATTCCCTTGTTGTTCCCAAGCCTTCTATCAATGCAATATAATATGCTTCATTGTTTGTTGTTCTTCACAGTATATTCATTTTCCTTTGGAGGACCTTGTTAGACGCAATATTGCAAAGCACATATGTAATCATTGCTTTCCATGGATTGGGATAGCAAGAAACATCTATGCATAATGTCCATTTTTCAACCATGTTTAGTGGGTTTTTTTAAACAAATTCAATAAAATATATTAAATGAACATTTATTGCAAATGCATGGGAGAAATGACATGTACATGGTTTGCCTTAAAGTTTATGGGTGAAATGACATATACATGGTTCTCAAAAACACTAGCAAATGCCTTAAATTTTATGGGATAAATGGCATGTACATGGTTCTCAGAAACACTAGCAAATGCCTTAAAGTTTATGGGAAAAATGGCATGTACATGGTTTCCAAAAACACTAGCATTTTCCTTATTGAAAATGCCTTAAATTTTATTGAAAATTCCTTAAATTTTATGGGGGAAATAGCATGTACATGGTTGGGCGAAATGACATGTACATGGTTCCCAAAAATAGTATCAAATTCCAAGTTTATGGGAGAAATGACATGTACATGGTTTCCAAAAACACTAGCAAATGCCTTAAAATTTATGGGAGAAATGACATGTACATGTTTTCCAAAAACATTAGCATTTTCCTTAAAAATATATGAAATGAACATTTATTGCAAATGACTTAAATTTTATTGCAAATGCCTTAAATTTTATGGAAGAAATGGCATATACATGGTTTTCCTTAAATTTTATGGGAGAAATGACATGTACATGATTCCCAAAAACACTAGAAAATGCCTATTTTATGGGAGAAATGACATGTGCATGGTTTCCAAAAGTATGTAAAATTCCTTTAAAATATATTAAATTAAAGTTTATGGGAGAAATGACATGTACATGGTTTGCCTTAAAGTTTATGGGAGAAATGACATGTGCATGGTTAACCTTAAATTTTGCCTTAAGTTTAAAGTTTACCTCAATTTTATGGGAGAAATTACATGTACATGGTTTGCCTTAAAGTTTATGGGAGAAATGACATGAACATGGTTTTCCTTAAAGTTTATGGGAGAAATGACATGTACATGTTTTTCATTAAATTTTATGGGAGAAACGACATGTACATGGTTTTCCTTAAAGTTTATGGGAAAAATGACATAGAAATGTCATGTACATGGTTTGTCTTAAACACTAGCATTTTCCTTATAAATATATTAAGTTAAAGTTAATGGGAGAAATGGCATGTACATGGTTTGTCTTAAAGTTTGCCTTAAGTTTATGGGAGAAATGACATCTACATGGTTTGCCTTAAATTTTGTGGGAAAAACTACATATAAATGACATGTACATGGTTCCCAAAACACTAGAAAATGCCTTAAATTTTATGAGAGAAATGACATGTACATGGTTTACAAAAACACTAGCATTTTCCTTAAAAATATATTAAATTAAAGTTTATGGGAGAAATGACATGTATATGGTTTGCATTAATGTTTATGGAAGAAATAACATGTACATGGTTTGCCTTAAAGTTTGCATTGAGTTTATGGGAGAAATGACATGTACATGGTTTGTCTTAAAGTTTATGGGGAAAATGACATAGAAATGACATGCCTTAAAGCTTGCCTTGAGTTTATGGAAGAAATGACATGTACATGGTTTGCCTTAAAGTTTTCCTTAAATTTTATGGGAGAAATGTCATGTACATGTTTTCCAAAAACACTAGAATTTTCATTAAAAATATATTAAATTAAAGTTTATGGGAGAAATGACATGTACATGGTTCGTCTTAAATTTTATGGGAGAAATGACATGTACATGGTTTGCCTTAAGTTTTTGGGATAAATGACATGTACATGGTTTGCCTTAAAGTTTGTCTTAAAGTTTATGGGAGAAATTACATAGAAATGACATGTACATGGTTCCCAAAACACTAGCAAATGCCTTAAAGTTTATGGGAGAAATGACATGTAAATGGTTTCCAAAAACACTAGCATTTTCCTTAAAAATATATTAAATTAAAGTTTATGGGAGAAATGGCATGTACATGGTTTGCATTAAAGTTTATGGGAGGAGAAATGATATGTACATGGTTTGTCTTAAATTTTGCCCTGATTTTATGGGATAAATGACATGTACATGGTTTTCCTTAAAGTTTATGGGAGAAATGACATAGAAATAACATGTCTTAAAGTTTGCCTTGAGTTTATGGAAGAAATGACATGTACATGGTTTGCGTTAAAGTTTGTCTTAAAGTTTATGGGATAAATGACATAAAAATGAAATGTACATGGTTCCCAAAACACTAGCAAATGCCTTACAGTTTATTGGAGAAATGACATGTACATGCTTTCCAGAAACACTAGCATTTTCATTAAAAATATATTAAATTAAATTTTATGGGAGAAATGACATTTACATGGTTTGCCTTAAAGTTTGCCTTAAGTTTATGGGAGAAATGACATGTACTTGGTTTGCCTTAAAGTTTATGGGACAAATGACATAGAAATGACATGTATATGGTCCCAAAACACTAGCAAATGCCTTAACATTTATGGGATAAATGACATGTGCATGGTTTTCAAAAACACTAGAATTTTCCTTAAAAATATATTAAATTAAATTTTATGGGAGAAATGGCATGTACATGGTTAGCCTTAAATTTTTCCTTAAGTTTATGAGAGAAATGACATGTACATGGTTTGCCTTAAAGTTTGCTTTAAATTTTATGGGAGAAATGACATGTACATGGTTTAAAAAAAACTAACATTTTACTTAAAAATATATTAAATTAAAGTTTATGGGAGAAATGGCATGTACATAGTTTACCTTAAATTTAATGGGAGAAATGAGATGTACATGGTTTGCCTTGAAGTTTATGGGGAAAATGACATAGAAATGACATGTACATGGTTCCCAAAACTCTAGAAAATGCCTTAAAGTTTATGGGAGAAATGTACAAAGTTTATGGGAGAAAGGACATGTACATGGTTTCCAAAAACACTAGCATTTTCCTTAAAAATATATTAAATTAAAGTTTATGGGAGAAATGACATGTGCATGGTTTGCCTTAAATTTTACCTTAAAATTTATGGGAGAAATGACATAGAAATGACATGTAAATGGTTCCCCAAACAGCCAGGGCCAATTTTCTACCTACAGGACTTAAAGTTTATGGGAGAAATGACATGTACATGGATGATGATGTGGGAGGATTGGGAGATGATGGCTAATTCTGAGTGGGTAAGGGAGAAGCTCTCTTTGCAGGGGTTTTGTCTTTAGTACTTGGAGTTGTATTTTTCTTCTTTGGAACAATTTGAACGGGTTCCGATGTAGATTTGCTCCTTGTACTCACAGGCATAGCTTCTTGTTCCATTTCACTATCGGAATTAGGGAGAATGAAATCCCAAATTCCATTTAGTTCAGCTACTTCTTCCCTTTCATATTCTTCATCTGACATTAGAGGAGTTTCTTCTTCTTCTTCATCTTCTAATTCTGCATTGGAGATTGCATTGGGAGGTTTTGATTCAGCTTGATTTCTTTTGAAATTTCTAAATGGTCTCTTCGTAGAAGTCTCTGCCACTTGTTTTTTGATTTCAACCATCTCATTAGACATGGTTTTAAGGACTTTCTATAAACCTTCCATGTCATATGGATCTCTTGGTGTCTTTTTTTTTTAATCATCTTTAAAAGTGACCTTCTTTTATTTTCTTTCCTCAATAGCAGTTCTCTTATCTAGAGTAGTCATTCGTTTTTCAACTGAAATAGCTTCTTTCATATTCTCAGCTAAAGTCGGTTTTGCAACTCTATCTACAAAAATTGCTATGTTTGAGGGCAAAGCATTACTGTACCATTCACTTCTAACCTGTTCACTAGGTTTAGATGTTGCAGGGATCTCATTCAAGAGTTTATTAAATCGAAAGTTAAAATCTTTAATGGGTTCCTTGGGTTGAGTCTTTAAATTGGAGAAATCGTTGATTAGGGTAGAAATTGATCTATCATCTCCATATTTAGTTAAAAATTGCTCTTCAAACATATCCCAATTAGTGATAGAATCAGAAGGTAAGGAAAAGTACCAAGATCCTACTGTTCCTTGCAAGGTATAGGGAAATAATATGACTACAAAATCTTCATGCACTACTTGATTTAAATTTATAGCAAGCATAAAGTTATTGATATGTTCTTCCGCTTGTATACCAGTATCTGGACTAAAATTTGGCAGCCATTTTTCAGGATGATCAGGTAGATCATGCAAAGGTGCAACCATATTTACAGCTCCTGGTCTGGTCCATGGTCTTTTTGCTGGTTGTGCCATTCTTGTGATGATGGTAGAAGAACTAGAAGTGATAACTGGTATATGAGTAGTAACAGTTGAAGTACTGGAAGAGACAATAGATGTTTGAACAGATGTAGTTTGAGTGGATGAAGTTTGAGCAGATGTAGTTTGAGAAAATGAAGATGAGACTACTGCACTTTTCTGATTTGGAGCTTGGGAAACAGATGATTGAATATGTGATGAAGAAATAGTACCACTTTCTGTTTCCAAAGGATTTTTTCTTGTTTTGACTCTACTAGGTATAGGAAAATATTTTGGGGAAATTCCAAGTTTTTCACTCTGTGACCTAGTAATAGGTCTGGAAGAAACAAACTACGAGGTGACACTACCTTCAAATAATTCTGATTCTTCTAATTATAACGATAATCCTTGAAGTTTATGAACTAAGGCTTCGACTTCAGGGGATTCAGGAGTTGGATTATCTGATTGATCTAAGACTTTGGTAGTGGGTGTTTGAATACTTTTATCAATTCTTCTCTTTTGATTTGAGATGTGGAAGAAATTGAAGGTGATGAGGGTGATGTGCTCTTAGAATGGCTTTTGGATTCGGATTTATCTGCCATTCATAGCTTTGGCCCTCCTTCTAGCTCCAAAAATGTTGAAGCCTCGAAAATCGCTGCTTCAAACATTGGGGGATAACCACCCGGTTGGGACCTTAGGATAGCTCCTTTTCCGTTTGGTGTGGTGGATCCGACTGGATTTATAGGACCAGTTTCCTAGTAATTTAAATGCGTTGGTAATGGAATGATTCGATGGAGGGAAAATAGAACTAAATGACTGAAATAAAACTATCTAATCTAATTTAAATACTGATAAAGTAATTCTAAAACTAACCCGGGCATCAAATGTGAATACAACTTTAAATTGTTTCAATTGAACAATAACCATAAAAATGTGAAACATCTTAATTGAAATATGCAGTAACAAATAAAGATAACTCTGTTTAAGAAATTAAACAGAGTTATAAAAACATATTGCATTCATCATCATATATCGCTTGCATATACTGTAAAAGATAAATATTTCTACACACTCAAAAGTTATATGTATAAAGAAATATTGTAAAGCAAGTACACATAAACGATAGCAATTTAAAAGAGAATATCACATAACATAAGAAACTAACAGTGAATATATAGAAATACCATATCCATATCGATATTTTCCAATGCAATCTGATATCAAAATCCAGCAACTTCAATGTAAAATCAACTCCAAGATACAAAAATGCAATTCTTAAAGGCAATTTCGCAGAGAATCACCAAATGTGATCCTTTATAAAAATATAGGAGTCAATGGAGTACAGAAATGTAATCTCCATGTCAAAATATTACAAATTCAGGACCCCTTTCTAAATGCTTGAAAGGGGTTTAAATAGGTACCTAACAAAAAATAACTAAAACTATTCCTACAATCTATCTAAATTAAAAATATCTAAAACATAATTGCGATCTTGAGATAAAACGACTCATTGATTATCTGTTGTGTTTGATGTGCCCAGATGGCAGATTTTGAGCATTTCCTTCACTTCCTTAGGATGAATAAGCTTTGAATGTAACCGCCCTGTATATGTGGCATCGGAAAATTCGGAAATGATACAATTGATGGCATTTGAAAGAAATTTTATTGCTATTTGTTGACTATGTGGCTTGATAAGATAAGTCCACATTATATCCCATGATATTCCTTGTAATTGGCCAATTTGCTGATTTTTATTAGTTATCTCTTGTTTCCATCTGTGATTAGTTTCTTTTACCTTAGGTATTTGGCCAAGAGTACAATCTGCAATTAAATTGATTGCATATAAGTTATCATTCACTAGCTGTGTTACATTATTCATTATGCCTTTAGTTCTGGATGTGGCTTTTTCTGCTTTGATCAAACGTTGTTCCCATTCTGCAAAAACAATTTCTTTATGTCTCTCCATAATTTTGGGAAGATTTGCTTTTCTTCCTGCTTCTGAGTCTTTCCATAAAAGAAATTCAGAGATCTTTTCATCAGCTTCATCAAATTCAATTTTAAGAGTGACTCCTTCATCTACCAAGGAATATGTTAATTCACATAAAGATTTTTCTTCTTCAACTTTTAGACAAAATTCATTTAATTGTTGAGACAATAACTTGTTTGTCTCCAGGGCTTCATTTTTGAATTGATGCAAACTGGGATAATTATTAAACTTGTCTAATTTAGATAGAAACATATTTTCTTGTTCAATTTTTGAAGTATGTTCATTTTGTAGAAGAGCCTGTAATTTTGCTATTTCTTGATTTAGCTGTCGTTGCTTTTCTAAAGTCTGTTGACTTTTTAACAGCCAGCTGCTCTTCTAATTTTTTAGATTTAAGCTCTCCATCCTGTAATCGTTGTTCTAATTGAATGATTTTTTGTTGGTTCTCTGCAACCTGTTCATCTAACATGGCTATTTGCACATCTTTTTGCTTCATTAACTGTGTAACTTCGGAGGCTTTGTCTATAGTAGCAGCACTATAGGCACCTACATACTGGGATAATTTGGTGAGATCCTCAAATGGATTCACCTCAACATTCTTATAAACAATATTCATGAATTCCACTTGTGATGTCAAAAGTGCATCTTGATCAGTTCTCCTCCTTTTCCTCTATTTTCTTACAACAGCCCTATGTTTAGGACTGTAAAATATATCCAAAGAAGGAATTTCTTCTATCTTCAACATGATCTCACCTGTGGGATTTTCAGGGATGATTTCTACATCCTGGTCTTTTGGATCATCAACTTGGGGAGTGTTCTGTTGTCCTATTTGCTGGGAAAATTGTTCATATTGGCTCAGCAAATGAGTAGAGACAATAAGTTTAGTAGCTTCTTCTTCTCCAAGTTGAGAACTTGCACTATTGTTTATATCACTTTTAGATGCTTGTTCAGTATTCTTACTTTCTCTGCCTCCCTTTTCAGTATGCACATTGGCATCAGTACCTGTGCTTTCTTTCCTTGCCTAGGTCGAAGACTGTTGTGCATCAATCTTAGCAGCTGTTTCTGTTTTATTAATATCAAATTTGCTGCTATCATCTTTCTTTTCTAAAACATGATTAATTCCTATTACTTCTTTGCCATATGTATTTCCTGTTTCCTTCTGTTGTGATTGATATCCCTATGTAGAAACTCTCAATTGATCCAGAGGAACTTTTAGTAACCTCTGACTTCTAAATAACAAAAATTTATTCATTTCTTCAGCCTGAAGTTTGGATTTGGCCAAATCAAAAACTTGGGACACTTTATCTACAGAAACAAATAAATCATCAAACAAATCTGGTTCATGTTCAATCCAAGCAATTGAAACAGAAGTAGTAAAATCATATGCCACCTTCCTGGGATCATATTTCCTTCCAGGAATTGTTGAAAGCTTGAGATCGGTTAACTTAACAACTTCTTTTTCAGCATGGACAAAATTGTTGAGAGTATAGTCACCACATTTAAAAGGAAAAGTAGGCCACATAAGCTTTTTGCTATTCTTCAAAGTTCCAGACATGCCTTCTATTGTCAGCTGATAAGAAATTTCCTGTGCTAACAGTTTGTCTAGAACATAAAAAGGAAGGATGTGTGGCTCTACAATACTTCCAAAAACTCTGACATATGTGAAATTTTCTTCCCCGAACCAATCTCCAATAGAGGACAAATCAACTCTAGCTTTGTCGAAAAGTCTAGGAGGGAATCGGCCAAAAATGATTTGGTAAATCAGAATAAGAAAACCATGACAGACTCTGTAAAAATGACTTCTGAAATTCCCCTTCCATAAGAACTTGTGATATATATGAATTGGAACAAGTTCTTTAGGAGTCCATTTCCATCTTAATAAGGGGAATTCCGAATTGAAACAGAGGGCATCTAGGATATAAGCACAAAAATAAAAAGGAGTGGAATCTCTTGAATTTTTGTCTTTCCTATACTCAAGAATTTTGTTGGCTATCTTATCAGATAGAATGACAACCCAATCCATTATTTCATAATTAATAGCAGAATGTATCAGTGGAACCATTTGAATGGAAAACCTAGCCGAGTTATTATTTCCAAACAATCTACACATCATTGTTGTGGCATAAAAATATGAAGGCAAAAGAGACTCCACAAAGTACATACCTAATGCCTCGTGTCTGTGCTTTTCAGAAGCCCTTCTCCATTCTCTAATTAGTCTGACTGATTTTCGTTATTCGTAGCAAAGTCTTTGATAAACTCTTTGTTATAAATCTTCTGTGGGTCTGGAAGGTGGTACATCGCTTTGATGTCTTCTGGTCTGAATGACCCAAAGATTGCTCCAGATGTAGAAACAAAAGTTCTATCTTTGATAGCCACATTATCAATCACCCATATCATAACATCATAGTATGGGAAAAAAATTTCTCGTGCTGCAACTCGGTGCAGAAATGAGTTTGCTAATGCACCAAGAGGACTTTCAAAATAAGAGTTTGAGTCGGCTTCGTCAGGAACTATGGCCTTAGCTTCAACAAACCTAGGGTTTTCATTTTCTAGTAGATTGTAAACATTTTCCCATGTCATTTTACCAAGTCCCTGGCATGAGGTATCTGTAACCAGCTTAAGCTTTGTTGGTTTCTCTTTAGGTGGCATAGTGATCACAGGAGCTTTTGCAGCAACGGTGGCTTTCTATTTTCTGAATCTCTTCGACATTTCAGTATCGGGCAGTGTTTATTTTGTTCTATGAATGGGAAAATTAGATGTTCTATTGTTCTGCAACAGAGAAAAGATTTCATCCAAGGTGAAGATGTAATAATGAGAACAGCTATACAAAAGGATTATTCGTTGATTTGTATTTATCTATGGTTAAAAAATTAAATGCCCTCTAGGGAGTCACACTCATGCATTCAATGACAAAACATATCATTGTTATTCATTTAATTTGCGAGTTAATGTTAACATACAATCGAAGATTTGGCATATTTCGAAATAAGTGTAGGTATATTACCTTTTAAATTCTTTGAAACACGATGAATAATAATATATGGACATTTAAGTTGTATTCGCATCGCAATTTGTTTAAAAAGGAAAATGAAATAAGATTTATACCAAATTCCGATTGCAAAGATCGCATCAGATATTTTCGAATGAAATGAACCATTTAAGAACTTCTCCGATAATGTGATTGCGATGAGGTGGGGTCTGTCACATCGGAGTCTTTATAACACATGAATATATTATTTTATTTCTTCCGAAATGTGATTGCAATGAAACGCATCGCATAGGAAGTATGAAAAAGAAACATAACACTTTAAAGTTTATCCGAAATGTGATTGTGATTGAGCGCGATCGCATCGGAATTTTACAAAGAAAAAACAAACTTTAAAGAATTCTCCGATTTTCCGATTTGTGATTACTGTTCATATCGAACATTTTTAAATATAAAGACTTCATATAATATTTTCGATATGATTTAAGTCTTTGTTTCTCATCGGATCAGAGAGTTTTTAAAGGTTTGTATACTTTGTAAATAAAAAATATGCAATGTATCCTTTTATCAATGAATCTTTTATTTCTAAAAAATGATTGGGATTTTTTCTAAATCTTTTATTTCTATCTATAAAGAAAGATAAAAAAGGGGACCTATTTCTAAATGGGATTTATTCTAAAATTAAAAAATGGAGAGGGTTGTTGTACGGTACAACAATTTGCGATTCACTGGAAGAAACAGTTATCTCTGAAAAAATGAAATGAACGCTATATTTCTAGTAAGTAAAAATTTCTAAAGATAATGAAAACTTATCTTAAGATAATTCAAATAAATTCTAACTGTGAAAAAGAATAAAAATCACTTACAATTTTTTTCTAATTCCTCAAAGATAAAAACATTTTTGGGTTATCTCAAGCTTTGATTGGTTGATAATAATAAAGTAAGTAGATTTCTTCAAGTTTAGCTTTTGTAATATACTCTATTGTCACAGGCATTGCCTCTACTGCCAGCAAACGTTCATAGTCTCGACAGGGCTACCTTTTAACCATTAACTATCCATTATCCCATCCAACTAAGATTATGACTCTTTAAAAAATAAATTCATAAGACATTTTATCTCATGTTTTTTGTCTTTTATTTATTTTTTTGGTTTAAGAGCCATTGTTCTGGTTTGGTAGCCAGTTAGTAACAATGAAATTCACTAGTTGTAATTAAACTGAAAAATCTGGCTCATGATGAGACCCCTTGTCTTACTTTTATAAGCCATTACCCTGTTTTGGTATGCAGTATTGGTAATTTAAATTTTATTACTTCTTATGATCATGGTAAGTAGACTCGTGATGAGACCTCTTATCTCCTAAAGTTTGTCATATAATTTCTTAGAATTACATTCTAAAAAATCACAACCAAAATGGATAGGGTGAAATAGTTGTATCCTTAAGAATAAATGGATGACAATTTTCAGAGTTTTTTGTTTGCTAAAGCTTGAAAAGGTCTTTACCTTTTAGAGATAACCTTTCTCTGCTTAGTAAACTTATAATGATTTACATTTTATTTAAGGTTTAAAAAGATCATGCAAATGTTTTGAACAAATTTTCAAAGTTTAACATTTTATTTAAAACTAACCAAAATTGTAATAAAAATAACATTGTAATAACATTTTATTTAACAAACTTTATTTACAAAAATAAATAAAAATTGCAAAAAGGAATATGTATAAGTAAGAAGGGGTTACCTCCTTATGAAAAGAATTTCTTTAAGACAAGCCCATTTACAGGAACAGATTCTCTCTTTCCTGTTAAATCTTGAAGTATGAATGTATATGAGCCTATCTTTTCAGCAATCTGAAATGGTCCAAGCCACATTTTCTGAAATTTAGTATGATTACCTTTTTCTTCATGTGCTTTATCCCATTTCAAAACAAGATCACCAATTGACAAATTTTTTGAGCCGGTGGAACTTGAATCAAAAGAAGATTTTACAAGCTGTTAATGTTTTTCATGAATATCTTTCACTTTTTCTCTATCTTCTTCTAATTTAAGGATTTGATCAAATCTCAACTGAATGGATGAGGAAGGATTTTCTTCAATGAATTGCACTAGGGCTAATGATGGAAGAGCTAGATTTTATGGTATCACAGCTTCTTTACCGTAAACTAAATTGAAAGGTGAAGTTCCTATAGAAGATTTAAGAGTAATACGATCAGCCCATAATGCAAAGATTAAAGACTTGTGCCAATTCTTTTGATTTTGATCAATGGTCCTTTTAATGGTTTTGATGAGATTTTTGTTAGTGGATTCAGCTAAACCATTACCTTTTGGATAATAATTTGCTGAATATTTAAATTTAAAACCTCTTTTAATTGCAAATTCCATTATACTATTACTAGAAAAATAAGATGCATTGTCAAAGACCAGAGCATTAGGTACACCAAACCTGGTAATGATGAATTGATCGATGAAATCAATAATTGCATCAGAGTTGGCTACCTTTAGAGGAATTTCTTCTATCCATTTTGTGAAGTAATATGTTGCTATGAGGATGTACTTGTGATGTTTGGAAGAATGAGGAACTATCTCGCCAATAATATCAAGCCCCCATTGCTCAAATGGTTGTTCAATGTTTACTGGCTGCAAAGGAAAACCTGGCTTCCTCTGTCTTCCACTAGCAGTTTGGAAAATTTTTCATTTTCTCACATAATCTTGTGTACCTTTAAAAAGGGTAGGCCAATAATACCCAGCATGGATAATTTTGTGGGATGTGGTATCACCTCCAAAATGACATCCTGTTGGTCCATCATGTAATTTCTGCAATACCTTTTTTGCTTCAGTCTTTTCAATACATCTTAATAGGATTGAATCATAATTATTTCTGAATAACACATCATCAATGATTTCATATTTAGTAGCCTTCAATATTAAAGCACGTTTATTCTTATAGCTGAGATTAGAAAGAGCATACCCATTTTTCAAGTAAAATATCAGATCAGCATACTGAGATTCAGAATCTATAACACTTATCTGACTTGCTTGAACAACATTTTCTGGATCTTGATTTTTTGGTATGTTATGAGCTCCTACTAATAATCTGCAAAAACCTTGTCCTCTAACAATCTTTGCTGGTTTAATATCAATATCATATTCTTGCAAAACTGTCACCCAATTAGCTCTTTTTTCTCCTACTTCTCTTTGAATTAGTAGTGGTCTTACTGCAAAGAATGGAACAATAACCTTTGTGTGTGTTTTTAAGAGAAAAGGCCTAAATTTTTTTATTGAATTAAATACAGCGAAATCTTGTTTTTCAACATCGGAATAATTCAGCTCAGCTCCTTGCAGATTCGAGTTGAAGAAAGAAATCGGTGCTTCGATTTGTTGAACATTGAGCTGTGTTAAAATAGCCACATAGGATGTTTCAGTTTCCAAAGTATACAGAATAAAATCTTTAGAAAAATTGGGAGTATTCAATGCAGGTGAATCAATGATTGCCTTCTTGATTGCATCAAAGGCTTATTTTTCTTTATATCCCCATTTGAATACAAAATTTTTCCTAATCATATTCTGCATAGGTAAAACAATTTGAGAAAAAATTGGAATGAATATTTTTACAAAATTAATCTGACCAAAAAATGATTGCATGGACTTTTTGTTATGAGGTAAAGAAATATCAGAAATTTCTTTAACTCTGTCAGGATCAATATATATACCATCTTTTGACACAAAAAACCCTCGGAGTTTTCCTTGATCGAGAGCAAAGAAGGATTTCTTTGGGTTTAAGGAAATACCAAATATCCTACATATTTCAAATATTTGTTTCAGATCGTGTAGATGATTGGATTTCTTCTTTGAATAAACTGTTATGTCATCAAGATAAATAACAACTAATCTATTAATCATACCCTTAAATTCTATGTCCATGGCTCTCTGGAAAGTAGCTCAGCATTTACTAAACCAAAAGGCATTTTCTGATAAGCATAGGTTCCCCATTTGGTTCTGAAAGTGGTTTTCAACCTATCATCTGGATGTACTAGAATTTGGTTATATCCTGAAAATCCATCAAGGAAGGACATGAGTTCAGAACTAGCTACCTTTTGGAGAATTTGGTCCATGGTTGGCAATGGAAAATTGTCTTTTTGACATGCCTTGTTTAAATTCCTGAAATCAATACAGATTCTAATATCGCCATTTTTCTTCCTGACAGGTACCATGTTGGAAACCCAATTTAAATTCCTTACAGGAAAAATGATTTTGGCTTTCAAAAGTTTATTGAGTTCTATTTTGATTTGATCCTCAAGATTTGGATTAATATTTCTTAACTTCTGTTGAATAGGCTTAACATCAGATAGCATTGGAATTGTGTGTTGAATTACAGAGGTATCATAAGTCTTTAAATTCTCATAATTCCAAGCGAAGACATTTTTATATTTACTCAGAAGTTTAATAAAAGCAGATCTTTCTTCTGGAGTTAAATTGAGACCTAGATTAACATTCTAAGGTTTAGAATCGGAGCCAAGATTAATTAATTCAAACTTCAAAGTTGAACTTTGAAGTTTGGCATCAGTAACTTTCTTGAATCTGTCTTTAATATCATAAAGATCTTCAATTTTAACAACAGAATTAGGAATTGAATTTTCATTATTTCTTGAAGTAATTTGCAGATCATGATCATCTTCATCAATAATTTGTTCATCATATGATTTCTCAGAGGTTAAGAAATTCAAAATATCTTGATCATGGTAGAATACTCTCCAGTTAGTAATATTGTCTGGGACAGATGGGCGAAAAATCAACTCTACTGAAAATCTATCAGGACTGCAATCTTCAGCAGGAAGGAGTTTGGACGCAACATTAGCTAACAAGTCAATTGATGTGCTTTGATTTCTAGGAATATAAGAAATATTAAATGCTAGAAATTGAGTGGTAAGGTCCTGTACTAGGGTTTGATAATGTTTGAGATGTCCCGAAAGACAATGGATGGTATTCCTTACTTGTCTTATGACAATTTTGGAATCTCCATACACTTTCAAGTATTTTACATTTAACCCTATGGCCTTATAAAGCCCTTGAATCAAGGCTTCATATTCAGCAATATTATTAGTGCACTCAAATTCTAATCTACATGATAGCATGGTTTTCTCTCCTTCTGGATCAATTAGAATGCATCATGCTCCTGCTCCTTCACTATATTTTGATCCATCAAAATATAATGACCAAAATAAAGTTCTAAATATAGGTTTATCTACAAATGAATCAGAAATATTAACAATTCTAGAAGAATCAGATTGCGAAAAATTTTACAAAAGTATTTACAGAAAACGATGATTGTGGTGCAGTAAAATTTCTAAGAAATGACTTAGTAGAATAACCTCCAATAATATTATTGTTGAAAGCTACAGGTTCGTTTGGTTGTTCAAATTCAGTTACAGTGTGCGTCATATGTTTTTCTCGCTCGATTTTGATTTGATTTGGTTTCCCTTTGTAGGGAAGCTACATATGTGAGAAATCGGTTGAGATATAGCCAGTAAGTTTCGCAGACCAGTCTCTGCTTAAGGCTAACCCATAGAATTCAGGAATATTCACAATTAGAATATCAATTCTTTGGACAATACTAGGATCGAAAGCTAGTCTGATGGTAACTGAATTTGTTTCTCCAACAACTTGAACTTTAGAGCGATCCAATTGTACAATATGAACAACAGACTTCTGTGGTTCAATATTCAATTTAGCACATACTGAAGAAGGAATTATATTAGAGGATGGTCCAGAATCAATTAAATAATTATGCAAATTCTTATTGTAAATTTCATAAGTCAACAGAAATGGAGGTGTCTGAGAATTTGATCTTTCTCTAATAAGAACAGTGTCAGTTGCATCTACTTTATCCGGTGGCTTACCAGTCCCTTTAGCTGCTTTAGCTACTACACCACTTGGTAGAGGAGCAATAGGTGTAACATTTAACTCTTTTAATAGCAGCTTTTGTTGATGTTTAAGTTTGTTTAGTTCATGTAATGATATGTTTGCTCTAGTCTTTTTCATGTCTTCAATAATATTATAATCCATCGTATCTGATACCACTAGAGTTTTGGATGATGATATGGGAGGATTGGGAGATGATGGTTGATTCTGAGTGGGTAAGGGAGAAGCTCTCTTTGCAGGGGTTTTGTCTTTAGTACTTGGAGTTGCATTTTTCTTCTTTGGAACAGTTTGAACAAGTTCCGATGTAGATTTTCTCCTTGTACTCACAGGCATAGCTTCTTGTTCCATTTCACTATCGGAATTAAGGAGAATAAAATCCCACATTCCATTTAGTTCAGCTACTTCTTCCCTTTCATCTTCTTCATATGACATTAGAGGAGTTTCTTCTTCTTCTTCATCTTCTGATTCTGCATTGGAGATTGCATTGGGAGGTTTTGATTCAGCTTGATTTCTCTTGAAATTTCTAAATGGTCTCTTCGTAGAAGTCTCTGCCACTTGTTTTTTTATTTCAACCATCTCATTAGACATGGTTTTAAGGACTTTCTGTAAACCTTCCATGTCATATGGATCTCTTGATGTATTTTTCTTGGAATCATCTTTAAAAGTAACCTTCTTTGATTTTCTTTCCTCAATAGCAGTTCTCTTATCTAGAGTAATCATTCATTTTTCAACTGAAATAGCTTCTTTCATATTCTCAGCTAAAGTCGGTTTTGCAGCTCTATCTACAAAAATTGCTATGTTTGAGGGCAAAGCATTACTGTACCATTCACTTCTAAATTGTTCACTAGGTTTAGATGTTGCAGGGATCTTATTCAAGAGTTTATTAAATCGAAAGTTAAAATATTTAATGGTTTCCTTGGGTTGAGTCTTTAAATTGGAGAGATCGTTGATTAGGGTAGCAATTGATCTATCATCTCCATATTTAGTTAAAAATTTCTCTTCAAACATATCCCAATTAGTGATAGAATCAGAAGGTAAGGAAAAGTATCAAGATCATGTTGTTCCTTGCAAGGTATAGGGAAATAATCTGACTACAACATCTTCATGCACTACTTGATTTAAATTTATAGCAAGAATAAAGTTATTGATATGTTCTTCTGCTTGTATACCAGTATCTGGACTAAACTTTGGCAGCCATTTTTCAGGATGATCAAGTAGATCATGCAAAGGTGCAGCCATATTTACAGCTCCTGGTCTGGTCCATGGTCTTTGTGCTGGTTGTGCCATTCTTGTGATGATGATAGAAGAACTAGAAGTGATAACTGGTATATGAGTAGTAACAGTTGAAGTACTGGAAGAGACAATAGATGTTTGAACAGATGTAGTTTGAGTGGATGAAGTTTGAGCAAATGTAGTTTGAGCAGATGTGGTTTGAGCAAATGAAGATGAGACTATTGCAATTTTCTAATTTTGAGCTTGGGAAACAGATGATTGAATATGCGATGAAGAAATAGTACCACTTTCTGTTTCCGATGGAGTTTTTCTTGTTTTGACTCTACTAGGTATAGGAAATTCTTTTGGGGAAATTCCAAGTTTTTCACTCTGTGACCTAGTAAGAGGTCTGGAAGAAACAAACTGCGAGGTGACACTACCTTCAAATCATTTCAATTCTTCTAATGATAACGAGAATCCTTGAAGTTTATGAACTAAGGCTTCGACTTTAGGGGATTCAGGATTTGGATTATCTGATTGATCTAAGACTTTGGTAGTGGGTGTTTGAATACTTTTATCAATTCTTCTCTTGTGATTTGAGATGTGGAAGAAATTGAAGGTGATGAGGGTGATGTGCTCTTAGAATGGCTTTCAGATTCAGATTTATCTGCCATTCATAGCTTTGGCCCTCCTTCTAGCGCAAAAAATGTTGAAGCCTCAAAAATCGCTGCTTCAAACATTGGGGATAACCACCTGGTCGGGACCTTAGGACAGCTCCTTTTCCGTTTGGTGTGGTGGCTCTGAATGGATCTATAGGACTAGTTTCCTAGTAATTTAAATGGGTTGGTAATGGAATGATTGGATGGAGGGAAAATGGAACTAAATGATTGAAATAAAACTATCTAATCTAATTTAAATACTGATAAAGTAATTCTAAAACTAACCCGTGCATCAAATGTGAATACAACTTTAAATTGTTTCAATTGAACAATAACCATAAAAATGCATTACAGTTTAATTGAAATATGCATTAACAAATAAAGATAACTCTATTTAAGAAATTAAACAGAGTTATAAAAACATATTGCATTCATCATCATATATCGTTTACATATACTGTAAAAGAAAAATATTTCTACACACTCAGAAATGATATGTATAAAGAAATATTGTAAAGCGAGTACACATAAATGATAGCAATTTAAAAGAGAATATCACATAACATAAGAAACTAACAATGAATAGATAGAAATACCATATCCATATCGATATTTTCCAATGCAATTTGATATCCAAATCCAGCAACTTCAATGTAAAATCAACTCTAATATACAGAAATGCAATTCTTAAAGGAAATTTCGCAGAGAATCACCAGATGTGATCCTTTATAAAAATATAGGAGTCAATGGAGTACAGAAATGTAATCTCCAAGTCAAAATATTACAAATTCAGGACCCCTTTCTAAATGCATGAAAGGGGTTTAAATAGGTACCTAACAAAAAATAACTAAAACTATTCCTACAATCTATCTAAATTAAAAATATCTAGAACAGAAATGCAATCTTGAGATAAACCGACTCATTGATTATTTGTTGTGTTTGATGTGCCCAGATGGAAGATTTTAAGCATTTCCTTCACTTCATCAAGATGACTAAGCTTTGAATGCAACCGCCCTGTATATGTGGCATCAGAGAATTCGAGAATGATACAATTGATGGCATTTGAAAGAAATTTTATTGTTGTTTGTGTTGAAAATGCAGCAAGATGATGGAGCTTAGTGAAATGAAGTCGCCTTCACTAAGTGGGCCCGCAGACGAATTCTGGCGCAAAGTCTATTTTTAGACATATGGAGCATGGTCCGAGGATTCCAGTATGAGATTCTTGGAGCATTGGTCATGTTGGTAAAAATAGATGGGACTCTATTTTTGTGACCTATAGGTCGAAGAGGTCGATGTCTATTTTTAGACCGCCTCTCCTAAAAATAGGGAAGTCAAATATTATTTACCCTTAATAATATTTGGACTCTAAACAACAGTTTACTCTCTTGGAGCACTTCAGTTCGAGCTACAGAAGTGGCTCATGCATCTGATAGAGGAATTACTCTATTCCCAAGGGTTTGATGGCATCATGCATGGTTGACTTCAGTTAGGACTTCAGTGGCAGAAGTTTGGTGGAGTTAATGAGACAGCTAGTGGAGTTGTGTTCTGTTTATTTTAGTTGAACTAGTTGAGATTAGTTTAACTAGCTATCAATTAGTTATGAGTGGAGTGAATTAAATATTATTTAATTCATTAATTAATAACTCATTATTCAACTTAAGAACACATCAGTTCACTACAGTGCATGGACAGTTCAGTGGAGACCAGTGAAAGAGGTAGATGAAAGGGTGGAGTTAGCTATCAGTGGCGACATCAGTTGTGCATGAGATTTGCACCACACTTGGAGAAATTGCCCATGATGATTGCGTTGTCAAGCCAAGGAGATTCGAACCTTGGATCTCTATATAGACAGGCCTAGATTGCGCAATAGAGGCAAGGCAATTGGCGGTGAGTTTTGAACCAGTAACCTGTTCAAAACTGAGCTAGTTTGTGTGTAACTTCATGAGATAGTACTAAGTACTTGTGAGGAGTATTGTACTGAGTTTGTTACATGATTTCTCCATTATAATATACACAATAGCTGCGGGGTTTTCAGCTATAAGCTTTCCCCATACATACCGTGTTAATGTGTATGATGATTTGATGTGTTATCGCTTGATTTTATTTCCGCATGTTTGATGATCTGAGTGGAAGAGATTATGTGTTGCATATAAATTCGAATTGTATGTGATCAGGATAGTCTCGGTGGATAATTAATCATTATTCAGCAAATTTCTACATGGTATCAGAGCTATTGAAGCAGAGATTGATCATCACATTGATTACAAACTTATTTCGGTAGACAGAGTCTGCATGCGGGCCAGGTAGCCTCCGGATTCATCTTTCCTCGGAAAGTGAAAGGTCTGGTAAATGCCCCTTGCAGTCAATCTCTATGCTAGAAATAATTTGTTCTCATAGATCTAGAGCGACTGATCTTTGAGGTGGAATTTGAAATTTTGCAGCAGTTTTGTTTTCTTGGTGCCAGTGTTGAAAATGTCTTTCAACGGTTTGCGACTCGAATATGCTCTTGAAGGCAGTTCGAATTATGTTGCATGGAAGGATCGCATGGAGGCAGTATTAGAAGATAATGGTATGAAGGAGTTCGTAGATACGGATGTCCAAAAGCCCATTGATCCTGCTGAAGTCGAAGCATGGCAAAAGAAGATGGCGAAGTGTCGAAGGATCCTGTTGGAGGGCGTCAAGGATCATATTGTATCCAGCCTGCATGGAAAGGCTTCTCCATATTTAATGTGGAAAGCTTTTACGGATCTATTCCAGAGTAAGACTGACCAAAGGAAGCTGGCGCTCAAAGATAAGCTTAGGACCATCAAGATGGAGAAAGGCGACAGTATCGCCAAATACCTCACGAAGTTCACTCAATGCATAGATGAGCTGGGAAGTGTGGGGGTGACTGTCGAAGACGAGGACATGGTCGACCTGGCTCTCCTTGGTATTTCGAAGGCTTGGCATGCATATCAAGATAGTGTCAATGGTCGGGAGAAGCTGCCAAGATGGGAGCGCCTTTGGGCGGATCTCATGTAGGAGGAGATAAGGAGGACTACGAGGGATGGTTCTTCATCAAAGGGAGCTGATGAAGAAAATTGCGCTTTGGTTGCCAAAGCAAAGAAGGGGAAGGGTAAGAAAACTTCTCATTCTGGTGCAAAGGGCAAGAAGCAGGATATGGCGAAAGTGAAGTGTTTTCACTGCCATGATCACGGACATTATGCTACCAATTTTCCAAAGAAGAAGAAGAACAAGCAAGCGGGAAGATCTGCAGATGGAGAAGCTTTGGCTTCACAGTTCGAGCTTGACTTTTCACCGATCGCATGCTTGGTTTCAAGTGTGATGGAATCGGTGTGGTTCTTGGACAGCGGTGCGTCATTTCATATGACGGGAGATCGGGATTTGTTCTCAGATCTGGAGGACAAAGATTTGGGTGTGCACATCGAGATGGGCGATGATGGTAGATACAGTGCGACTGGTATCGGTACCATATCCTTTCAGAGGGAGTCTGGTAAACCCTTTGTATCGAGGGATGTCATGCATGTACCTGGATTGAAGAAGAACTTGATCTCTGTGGCGATGTTGGAAGATAAGGGGTATGATGTGGTCTTCAGCGAAGGAAAAGCCTTCCTGCGCAGTAAGACCACTGGAGAGACCCGGAAGATAGGGGTTCGAACCAAGAACCTTTATCAGTTACAAGTAGATGGCTGCGCAGCAATGGCATGCAAGGCGGGAGAAGTGGTGAGCCGGGATGATGAGGGCGAACTGTGGCACAAGAGATTGGGCCACCTTCACCATGGAGCTTTGAAGATTCTGCAGCAGATTTCTACTGGACTTCCTAAGGGCACCCTTGCGCAGTCAGATCAGTGCAAGGGGTGTACTTTAGGGAAGTATGTGAAAGCCACCTTTCACGAGAAGGATAGTCGCGCCACGACGATCCTTGAGAGAGTTTACACAGACGTGTGTGGTCCTTTCTCAGTTGCTTCGACAGCAAAGCACAAGTATTATGTGATCTTTGTTGATGATTTCTCTCGAAAGTGCCGGATCTTCTTCATGCAGAAGAAGAGCGATACATTCGCGAAGTTCTGTGAGTTTAAAGCACTGGTCGAGAAGGAGTCGGGGAAGAAGGTGATTGCTCTAAGGAGTGATAACGGTGGTGAATTCATCTCGGCTGAATTCAAGGAGTTCGGCAGCGCAGAAGGGATTCGGAGAGAGCTCATCGCACCCCATAACCCACAGCAGAACGGGGTGGCTGAGCGGAAGAACAGAACGATCGTGGGTGCTGCACGGGCGATGTTGCATGATCAGGGCCTACCCCTTCACTTGTGGGCTGAGGCATGCAATACAGCAGTATATGTGCCGAACCGTTGTCCTCACAAGGTTCTTGGCATGAGTACACTGGAGGAGGCTTATTCTGGCAAGAGGCCTGATATTTCCCATTTGCGGATTTTTGGTTCTCCTGTCTACATGCATGTGACGAAGGATGCGAGAAGGAAGCTGGATCCGACCGCAGAGGTTGGAATATTTGTGGGGTACACTGATACACCTCACAACTACCGGGTGTATTTGTCAGACAGTCGAAAGACTGTTGTGCGACGGGATATAAAATTTCAAGAGGAGAAAGCCATGCAGTGTTCGCTTGAGAGGGAGCTACACTTGCATGCAGATGAGGAGCTGTTAGTTCCTAAGGAGGAGCTTTCGGATGTGGATCAGCCACAAGAGGAGGTTCATGAGGTGGAAGAAACCACCCATGCAGCGCCAACCATCAGAGGGCGATGCGCACTACAGAAGCTGAGCGACTGGCTCGGGATGCAGAGAAGGTTGTAGGACCACCTACAGCTCAGCGCAGACAGAGATAGTCACCGGATCGGTACACTGGATACATGGCTCTTGTGAGTCAATGTGTTGTGACGGAGCCATCCTCTTTTGAGGAAGCTGTGGAGGAACCCGCATGGGTTGATGCCATGATCGAAGAATATGATTCAATCGTCAGGAACAGTGCATGGGAGATTGTCCCAAGACTGGAGGGGAAATCAGTGGTGGGTTCGCGATGGATCTACAAAGTGAAGCAGGTGGCTGACGGGAGTGTGGAGAAGTACAAGGCGAAATTTGTCGCCGTGTCTTCTCACAGATCGAGGTGATCGATTATGAGGAGACTTTTGCACCTGTCGCAAGGTACTCTTCCATACGGACGATCCTTGCTCTCTCAGCGCAGATGGGGTGGCACATTCATCAGATGGACGTGAAGACTGCGTTCCTCAATGGAGTTATTGAGGAGGAGGTGTATATAGAGCAGCCTGAAGGTTTCGAGATCTTCAGCAGTGAGTCGCATGTGTGCCGACTCAAGAGAGCACTGTACGGGCTGAAGCAAGCACCTCGTGCTTGGTACACTCGGATAGACAGCTACTTCACCGGGCTTGGTTTCTCCAAGAGTGAGGCGGATCCAAACCTGTACCAGATTGTGGTGGAGGGGAAGCTGTTGATCATCGTACTGTATGTAGATGATCTGATTTTGACCGGCGATGAGCAGTTGATACTTTCATGCAAGGAGGATCTTGCACGAGAGTTTGAGATGAAGGACTTGGGCATCCTTCATTATTTCCTGGGATTGGAGATTTGGCAGCGCAGCGGAGGACTGTTTGTTTCTCAGGGAAAGTATGCCCGGGAGATTCCGGAGAGGTTCAACATGCAAGGCTGCAAGCCTGTTGACACTCCTCTTCCTGGTGGTTGGAGGAAGGAGGATGCTACTTCAGCGGAGGTAGTGGATGCCACTGTCTATCGACAGTTGGTGGGGTCGCTTATGTATATGGTCAATACACGACCCGATATATGCTATGCAGTTAACCAGCTTTCGCAAGCTATGGTTAAGCCTACCAAGCTCTTTTGGAAGGCAGGCAAGCATGTATTGCTCTATATTAGAGGCACATCGGGATATGGTCTATGGTACAGACAGGAGGATGGAGCGAAGCTTTCTGGCTTCACTGATGCAGATTGGGCAGGGAGTCCAACGGACCGGAAGAGCACTTCGGGAGGAGTTTTCAGCATTGGGTCGACAGCAGTTTCCTGGTACAGCAGGAAGCAGAGATCCGTGGCACTCAGTTCAGCAGAGGCCGAGTACATGGCAGCTAGCTTGGCTGCATGCGAGGCTATTCGGATGAGGAAGATCCTCGCAGGTTTGTTCAGGTTGCATTTGGAGCCTACAGTGATCTACTGTGATAACCAGAGTTGCATTAAAATCTCAGCTAATCCAGTATTTCATGATAGGTCCAAACACATCGACATCAGGTACCATCATATCAGAGATTGTGTTCAGCGGAGAATCATGATGCTTTCATATGTTCCCACGGAAGATCATGATGCCGACATCCTGACGAAGGCGCTCACCAGGAGCAAGTTCGAATTCCACAGAGGCAGGATAGGGATTGCAGATAATCCATATCTTGCTGAGAGGGAGTGTTGAGAATGCAGCAAGATGATGGAGCTTAGTGAAATGAAGTCGCCTTCACTAAGTGGGCCCGCAGGCAAATTCTCGCGCAAAGTCTATTTTTAGACTATGTCTATTTTTAGACATATGGAGCATGGTTCGGGGATTCCAGTTTGAGATTCTTGGAGCATTGGTCATGTTGGTAAAAATAGATGGGACTCTATTTTTGTGACCTATAGGTCGAAGAGGTCGATGTCTATTTTTACACTGCCTCTCCTAAAAATAGGGAAGTCAAATATTATTTACCCTTAATAATATTTGGACTCTAAACAGCAGTTTACTCTCTTGGAGCACTTCAGTTCGAGCCTTGGAAGTGGCTCATGCATCTGACAGAGGAATTACGCTATTCCCAAAGGTTTGATGGCATCATGCATGGTTGACTTCAGTTAGGACTTCAGTGGCAGAAGTTTGGTGGAGTTAATGAGACAGCTAGTGGAGTTGTGTTCTGTTTATTTTAGTTGAACTAGTTGAGATTAGTTTAATTAGCTAATCAATTAGTTATGAGTGGAGTGAATTAAATATTATTTAATTCATTAATTAATAACTCATTATTCAACTCAAGAACACATCAGTTCACTACAGTGCATGATCAGTTCAGTGGAGACCAGTGAAAGAGGTAGATGAAAGGGTGGAGTTAGCTATCAGTGGCGACATCAGTTGTGCATGAGATTTGCACCACACTTGGAGGAATTGCCCATGATGATTGCGCTGTCAAGCCAAGGAGATTCAAACCTTGGATCTCTATATAGACAGTCCTGGATTGCGCAATAGAGGCAAGGCAATTGGCAGTGAGTTTTGAACCAATGACTTGTTCAAAACCAAGTTAGTTTGTGTGTAACTTCATGAGATAGTACTGAGTACTTGTGAGGAGTATTGTACTGAGTTGTTACATGTTTTCTCCATTATAATATACAAAATAGCTGCAGGGTTTTCATCTATAAGCTTTCCCCATACATACTGTGTTAATGTGTATGATGATTTGATGTGTTATCGCTTGTTTTATTTCCGCATGTGTGATGATCTGAGTGGAAGAGATTATGTGTTGCATATAAATTCGAATTGTATGTGATCAGGATAGTCTCGGTGGATAATTAATCATTATTCAGCAAATTTCTACATTTTTTTGACTATGTGGCTTGATAAGATAAGTCCACATTGTATCCCATGATATTCCTTGTAATTGGCCAATTTGCTGATTTTTATTAATTATCTCTTGTTTCCATCTGTGATTAGTTTCTTTTACCTTAGGTAATTGGCCAAGAGTAAAATCTGCAATTAAATTGATTGCATATAAGTTATCATTCACCAGTTGTGTTACATTATTCATTATGCCTTTAGCTCTGGATGTGGCTCTTTCTGATTTAATCAAACGCTATTCCCATTCTGTAAAAACAATTTATTTATGTCTCTCCATAATTTTGGGAAGATTTGCTTTTCTTCCTGCTTCTGAGTCTTGCCATAAAAGAAATTTAGAGATCTTTTCATCAACTTCATCTAATTCAATTTTAAGAGTGACTCCTTCATCTACCAAGGAACATGTTAATTCACATAAAGATTCTGCTTCTTCAAATTTTAGACAAAATTCATTTAATTGTTGAGACAATAACTTGTTTGTCTCCAGGGCTTCATTTTTTAATTGATCCAAACTGGGATAATTCTTAAACTTGTCTAATTTAGATCAAAACATCTTTTCTTGTTCAATTTTTGAAGTCTGTTCATTTTGTAGAAGAGCCTGTAATTTTGCTATTTCTTGATTTACCTGTTGTTGCTTTTTTAAAGTCTGTCGATCGATCTTCTCCTTTTCAACAGCCAGATGCTCTTCTAATTGTTTAGATTTAAGCTCTCCATCCTGTAATTGTTGTTCTAACTGAATGATTTTCTATTGGTTCTCTGCAACCTGTTCTTCTAACATGGATATTTGCACATATTTTTGCTTCATTAACTTTGTAACTTCAAAGGCTTTGTCTATAGTAGCAGCACTATAGGCACCTGCATACTGGGATAATTTGGTGAGATCCTCAGATGGATTTACCTCAGCATTCTTATAAAAAATATTCATGAATTCCACTTGTGATGTCAAAAGTGCATCTTGATCAGTTCTCCTCCTTTTCCTCTGTTTTCTTATAACAACCCTATGTGTAGGACTATAAAATATATCCAAAGGAGGAATTTCTTCTATCTTCAACATGATCTCACCTGTGGGATTTTCAGGGATGATTTCTACATCCTGGTCTTTTGGATCATCAACTTGGGGAGTGTTCTGTTGTCCTATTTGTTGGGAAAATTGTTCATATTGGCTCAGCAAATGAGGAGAAACAATAAGTTTAGTAGCTTCTTCTTCTCCAAGTTGAGAATTTGCACTATTGTTTATATCACTTTTAGATTCTTGTTTAGTATTCTTACTTTCTGTGCCTCCCTTTTCAGTATGCAAATTGGCATCAGTACCTATGCTTTCTTTCCTTGCCTGGGCCGAAGACTGTTGTGCATCAATCTTAGCAGTTGTTTTTGTTTTATCAATATCAACTTTGCTGCTATCATCTTTCTTTTCTAAAACAAGATTAATTCATGTTACTTCTTTGCCATATGTACTTCCTGTTTCCTTCTATTGTGATTCATATCCCTGTGTAGAAACTCTCAATTGATCCAGAGGAACTTTGAGTAACCTTTGACTTCTAAATAACAACAATTTATTCACTTCTTTGGCCTGAAGTTTGGATTTGGCCAAATCAAAAACTTGGGACACTTTATCTACAGAAACAAATAAATCATTAAACAAATCATGTTCATTTTTGAACCGAGCAATTTAAACAGAAGTAGTAAAATCATAAGCCACCTTCTTGGGATCATATTGCCTTCCAGGAATTGTTGAAAGCTTGAGATCGGTTAACTTAACAACTTCTTTTTTAGCATGGAAAAAATTGTTGAGAGTATAGTCACCACATTTAAAAGGAAAAGTAGGCCACATAAGCTTTTTTCTATTCTTCAAAGTTCTAGACATGACTTCTATTGTCAGCTGATAAGAAATTTCCTGTGCTAACAGTTTGTCTGGAACATACAAAGGAAGGATGTGTGGCTCTACAATACTTCCAAAAACTCTAACATATGTGAACTTTTCTTCCCCGAACCAATCTCCAATAGAGGACAAATCAACTATAGCTTTGTCAGAAAGTCTAGGAGGGAATCGACAAAAAATGATTTAGTAAATCAGAATAAGAAAACCATGACAGACTCTGTAAACATGACTTTTGAAATGCCCCTTCCATAAGAACTTGTGATATATATGAATTGTAATAGGTTCTTTAGGAGTACATTTCCATCCTAATAAGGGGAATTCTGAATTGAAACAGAGGGCATCTAGGATATAAGCACAAAAATAAAAAGGAGTGGAATTTCCTGAATTTTTGTCTTTCCTATACTCAAGAATTCTGTCGGCTATCTTATCAGATAGAATGACAGCCCAATCCATTATTTCATAATTAATAGCAGAATGTATCAATGGAACCATTTAAATGGAAAACCTAGCCAAGTTATCATTTCCAAACAATCTACACATCATTGCTGCAGCATAACAATATAGAGGCAAAAAAGACTCCACAAACAACATACCTGATGCCTCATGTCTATGCTTTTCAAGAGCCCTTCTCCATTCTCTAATTGGATCTGACTGATTTTTTTTATTCACAGCAAATTCTTTGATAAACTCTTTGTTATAAATCTTCTGTGGGTCTCGAAGGTGGTACATCGCTTTGATGTCTTCTGGTCTGAATGACTCGAAGATTGCTCCAGATGCAGAAACAAAAGTTCTATATTCGATAGCCACATTATCAATCACCCGTCTAATAACATCATAATATGGGAAAATTTTTGCCCGAGTTGCAACTCGGTGCAGAAATGAGCTTGCTAATGCACCAAGAGGACTTTCAGAATCAGAGTCTGAGTCAGCTTCGTCAGGAACTGTGGCCTTAGCTTCAACAACTCTAGGGTTTTCCTTTTCTAGTAGATTGTAAACATTTTCCCACGTCATTTTACCAAGTCCCTGGCATGAGGTATCTGTAACCAGCTTAAGCTTTGCTGATTTCTCTTTAGGCGGCATAGTGATCACATGAGCTTTTGCAGCAACTTTTGCTTTCATTTTTATGAATCTCTTCGACATTTCAGTATCGGGCAGTGTTTCTTTTGTTCTGCAAATGGAAAAATTGGATGTTCTATTGTTCTACAATAGAGAACAACTTTCAACCAAGGTGAAGACGTAATAATGAGAACAGCTATACAAAAGGATTATTCACTGATTTGTATTTATTATATTCGTGATTAAAAACTTAAATGCCCTCTAGGGAGTCACACTCATGCATTCAATAACAAAACAAATCATTTTTATTCATTTAATTTGTGAATTAATGTTAACGTACAATCGAAGATTTGGCATATTTCGAAATAAGTGTAGGTATGTTACCTTTTAAATTCTTTGAAACATGATGAATAATAATATATGGACATTTTCCCGAATGTGGGTGAGGAGGACATATCTTAATTTGATGGGACGGGGGTGCGGCATGGCGTGGAGACACCTGCCCACCAAAAAAGCGGTTGGCGTTTGGCATTTAACTCTGGCTGCAAATTTTTCGACTGCATTTACTCTCAGCGTTATTTGCAATCCCGAATCCACTCCTCTGTGCGATCTCGCGTGTGATGAAATGCATTGGCATTTGGCTCTTATTAATGGGGGTTTAATGCCGGGTGTTTTACATTGCAGGGTCATTTGGATTGGAATTATGGTGAGTTTCTCTGGCTCTGATTGCGCTCCTCTGCCGAAGAAATAATGGTGCTCCCCGGACGCAGGGCTCCCCAGTGTGAGAACGGTTACAAGCAAACGTAGCCCGCTGAGCTGTTGTCTGGACCTTGGAGAGAATTTCCACTTCTCACATTCGGGGCTTTGTATGTTTGCTTCGATCTCTCTACACTCTCGTTTGCTTCAGGCCTCTGTCAGTCCTGCTCTTCCATCTCTTCTTGGGCCTTCTGTCGATACCATGCCTATGCCTCGCCTTCGTCAAAGGATGAGGTGCTGTAGGGGAAGCACCAGACGCCAACCTCGGCGCTCTCCCTCCACCTCCAGCACCTCCTCAGATTCATCCTCACACTCGAGCCGCTATATCAAAAAATGAGGGGTCGCTTGCTTCGCTCTGGCCAACGCCTGGCCTCCTTCGAGCCTCCAAATCTCTCCGCACAGCCTCGCCCAATGCCTCAAATGGTGCACTTTTCTTTCAACTGCTCACTCAATCGCCCTAGGGTCACGACCTATATTATAGTGGTCTTCCGCGAAGAGCCCCAGGTGTACGCTCATAGTTCGAACTCGGTGGGCATGTGCAAAGCTGATGACCAGACCTCAGAACATCAGGCAGGGTTGGTGCACTCGTCGAGCAAGGTAATGCAAGGTTAAGCGAGTGGGAATTAGGATGTGGAAATGGCGCAAGGAGATCCTGGGCAAGCAAGCGAAACTCATGATGTGATAATGGCGTAAGGAGCTCCACCGCCCTCCAAGCAGGTGGTCACTTCCATCGCGGACCTGTTCATGAAAGACGGCGACCCGGATGCACTCTGGTGCAGAGTGGTGGAAGAACCACTCGATGAGTAGTCGCTCCTTCTTGGTCTGGTTTTCCTGTTTAGTTTTGGCCCATACTCTCGGGCTTGTTTCTGAGTATTTTGTAGTATCAGTTCTGTTGGCGGATAAATCCATCTTGCGGACAAGACCGATCTCCCTAGTACTAAAAGTATCTAGCAAAAAACAGCCAAATATACTAATCTTTCTCTAAGCATGTGAGGTTTACAAAAGCTCTATAGAGGTGTAAAATAATTACCGTATGTCCAGCGCTTGTTTGAAGTCGTTGTTGTCCTTCGTGCACTTGAAGGAGTTTTCCTCGTAAACCTGCAGTCACAAACAAGAAAAATATTACATAGCACCTGTATAGACATCATCATAAACCATTCTTATCATAGTGATCAATGAATCTATGAAATAAACCATGAACAGACAGCTTATTGAGAAAAATGAGTATATTTGTATTAATTTCAAGAAGGAAAACCTTACAACATGAGCCTTGATGTTGCATAGGCCTTCCCGGGGTCCGAAGCAGGAGTCTCCTTTATTTTGATAAGCTTTTCACTCCTCCAACCAAGACGAATAGAGGTATGTAATCTCTCCTCACAAAAGTCTTAGTCAACTGAGTCTAAATCTCAACAGCACTTAACCTCAAATCTTCTTAAGCTTGACCTCCATTTAAGGCTACCCAATGCCTCTTTTTATAGTGGAAAAGAGGAGGTTTTATGTTCCAAGTATGAAGGGATAGAATCCTCCTTCAAAGGGATAAGCTCCTCACATCAAGGGGTTAGCTCCATAAGGTAAGGGATTCATGCACCTCACAAGAGCGGTTCTGCCACCGCAAGATCCATTCTAGAAGCTTCCAGAATTTACTTTAATTGAGCTTTTTGGAATTTACTTGCGCCTTTTTGATCTTACAGGGGTCCGCACCTTTAACACAGATAAAGTGCGTTCAGGTACGCAGGAGAGCTGAACATTAGGTGCGGGACCGCAGGCAAGATAGAGAGAAAGTGCGACACCAAAGTTTAGGAGATTTTTAGGAACATTTCTCTGATTTTCAAGGCTTGACATGAGGAACTGATATGTTAGACTTGCAAAGGGAGAATTATTAGTTATAATGAGCTCATACACATAGAATAATGTCAGGATGACAATTTTTAGTGTAACATATTGCCCCCTAAAGTGAAAAGACTAGAATAGATGATGCTGAAGTCTGTCATATATGAAGAGTGCAGTACTTTATTATTTCAAGGATCATCCTATGGACACCCCAGTCGGAACCTGTAAAAACATTCAATGAAAAATATATATATGTAATCATATCATTGTTGAGGTAGGCATTCACATACTCAGATCAAAAAATAACTAAACTTGTTTTGATACAGAAATGATTTTAATATTACATCAATAGTGTAGACACAGCATGGGCGCAGCCATATGTAATGAATATTCTACTGTATAATAATAAAACTCCTCGTAGCCTGGATAGTGGAAACTAGATCCAGGGTCTTGATTTCTGCTTCCCGAACTAGTATGATTCTATCCATGCGATTAAATGTGTTGAAGTCGAACATGGTAGAAACCACTTGATTACCAGTCAATGATGTAAACTGTTAACAAGTGTGAGAGTAACCACCAGTAATGTCAATGGCTCTCAAAGTACCCAGTACAATCCATGAAATGTGAATGAATGAGCTGAAGTCGAACATGTCACGGAATCATTCGATAGAAGGTCAATGATGCAACCTGTTGTCGAAGGCAAGAAACCTGCCATTGAGGCATGCAGAGTTCAAGGTACTGACGATTTCTAGATCAACTTCCTAGATAATGAGCTGTCGTCGATAGAAAGTGATCCGTCGTAGGCAAGCCCACAGCACGAAATCATAGATCAAGTTTTGAAAATATATCGGCAAGGACTGACTCAGGGATTGTCAAAAATGGATGACAGATATTTTGCAAAGGTAAATGATTTGTTTGAACTGTCCTCTTGAACACATAACGACACTGCAGATGGTTTGGTGACAATTGACCCAAAGCTAATACCCAGAAACCAGCTGAAGACTTTCAATGTGGTTTGATTAACTGTTAGGCAAAGGATTTCCCAACCCAGGTGGACAAAAAGTGTCTTGTTCAAGAGTGGTTAACGGTTTTCCGAATAATCAAAATGTAACAAACAGATTCATTTTTCTCTCTTTTCCCGCACCATTTCTGGCAAGTACCTCTTTATTTTTGACAAGCTTGAGGAGGATAACATTTGCTTGTTTATAAGCTCATCCTTCGGATGAGTCCAACTTAGTTTAAGATTCGAACCCTAAGAAGGAGTGGTTCGTTCCTGTTTAAAATTGAACAGGTCCTTTACTGTTTAAATTTTAACGAGTCCAGTATAGGAGAAACTCGGTGTTTTTCAATTTTAGGGAGTCAGAAGAAAAACTTTAAGAAAACTTCGTGGGTGTGTTTTTTCGTAAATTTAGTCTCTCGAGCCCGAAAAAGGATAAAATAATGCGGGAGAGAACTCTATTGACTGTAATTAGTCAACGTATACCTTTTTCGTAAATAGTCCATTTCAGTCCGTAAAAGGGGTAAAATTATACTGAAGGGACGATCATTCATTTATTTTAACGAGTTCGAATAATCAAGTGCTCGGTAATATTTTCATGTTTAGAGAGTCTGAAAAGGGCTTAAAAGAGGACTCCAGGGTTTCACTTTTTTGTAAGTTTTAACGAGTTCTAAAAAGGGATAAAAATGTACTCATGGTTTTCACTTTTTCGTAAGTTTTAACGAGTTCGAAAAAGGGATAAAAATATACTCCTGTGGCCGACTTTCAATTTAATTTACGAGCAGGAAAAGACGAAAAGAACTCGACATTTTCATGTGTTTTACGAGAATGAAAGATAGCAAAATAATCTCGGGATTTTCATGAGTTTAACGAGTCTTGAAAATAACCAAAATTGACTCAAGATAGGTTTCATTTTTACAAAAGCTTGAAACAGAGAAAAACTATGCTTCAGAGTGGTTTCATTTTTGCACAAGCTTGAAACAGAGAGAAAACTGTGCTTGATGCCCCCTAAGTGTAACTGCTAGAGCGCATGCCCCCCCAGCTTCATTTCATTCAACTAAGTACACAGATGGTAATTTATAGCTGGATGGAATGAAGGTTTATTTACGAGATCATATGAAAGACCCGACCTAAAACTGTAAGAAAATTATGCAAAAACTGAAATAACTAACCTAAATATATGACTTAACATTTACGAGATCTAGTCAAAGACTCGACTCAATTAGGGGAGGATTTGTTTCATTTTTTAACGAGCTTGACACATGAAAAGAACTATGCTCATGGCAACGTGTTTCATTTTTTAATGAGGTTGACACAGTAAAAGGAACATTCCTCACCTAAATGTTTCATTTTTTAACGAGGTTGACACGGTAACAGGAACTTTCCTCATATCTACTCTCTAAAATCTACTTATACAACCTACTGATTCATTTTTTAATGAGGTTGACACAGGAAAAGAATTGTCCTCATACCTGATTCATTTTTTAACGAGGTTGAATCAGTAACAAGAAGTATCCTCTGACCAACTGATTCATTTTTTAACGAGGTTGACACAGGAAAAGAACTGTCCTCATACCTGATTCATTTTTTAATGAGGTTGACTCAGTAAAAGGAACTATCCTCAGTAATTAATTATTTCTAATTTATCAATCTACTCTCTACAATCTACCTACTGATTCATTTTTTAATGAGGTTGACATAGGAAAAGAACTGTCCTCATCGTTGACTGATTCAATTTTTAACGAGGTTGACACAATAAAAGGAACTATCCTCAGACTCACTGATTCATTTTTTAATGAGGTTGACACAGTAAAAGGAACTATCCTCGGACCAAATGATTCTTTTTTTAATGAGATTGACACAGTAAAGAACTATCCTCTTAACCACTGATTCATTTTTTAACGAGGTTGACACAGTAAAAGGAACTATCCTCGGAGACACCTGTTTCATTTTTTAACGAGGTTGGCACAGGAAAAGGAACTTTCCTCGTCAACCACTGATTCATTTTTTAAGGAGGTTGACACAGTAAAAAGAACTATCCTCAGAAACTACTGATTCATTTTTTAACGAGGTTGACACAGTAAAAGGAACTTTCCTCAGACTCACTGATTCATTTTTTAATGAGGTTGACACAGTAAAAGGAACTATCCTCATACTCACTGATTCATTTTTTAACGAGGTTGACACAGTAAAAGGAACTATCCTCGGACTCACTGATTCATTTTTTAACAAGGTTGACACAGTAAAAGGAACTATCCTTGGTAAATGTTTCATTTTTTAACGAGGTTGACACAGTAAAAGGAACTATCCTCATACTCACTGATTCATTTTTTAACGAGGATGACTCAGTAACAGGAACTTTCCTCGGACTCACTGATTCATTTTTTAACAAGGTTGACACAGTAAAAGGAACTATCCTCGAACACACTGATTCATTTTTTAACGAGGTTGACACAGTAAAAGGAACTCTCCTCGGACACACCGATTCATTTTTTAACGAGGTTGACACAGTAAAAGGAACTCTCCTCGGACACACTGATTCATTTTTTAACGAGGTTGACACAGTAAAAGGAACTATCCTCGGACACAATGATTCATTTTTTAACGAGGTTGACACAGTTAAAGGAACTCTCCTCAGAGACACCTGTTTCATTTTTTAACAAGGTTGGCACAGGAAAAGGAACTTTCCTCGTCAACCACTGATTCATTTTTTAAGGAGGTTGACACAGTAAAAAGAATTCTCCTCAGACGCACTGATTCATTTTTTAACGAGGTTGACACAGTAAAAGGAACTATCCTCATACTTACTGATTCATTTTTTTAATGAGGTTGACACAGTAAAAGGAACTTTCCTTGGACTCACTGATTCATTTTTTAACGAGGTTGACACAGTAAAAGAAATTATCCTCGCACTCACTGATTCATTTTTTAACAAGGTTGACACAGTAACAGGAACTATCCTCGGACTCGCTGATCATGGCTTCCAACTGGAAGAAACACATGTCAATGGACACACCTTGATCATGGCTTCCAAGAGGCCTTCATCAGAAGGAAGAATAGTTCTATGGAAGGAACACATGTCAAGGGACTCAAAAGGGATAAGAACATCGCGTTCAAATAATCCCATAGATTTTTCCATGTCAATTACCGGATCTAAGTCAAAAGAAGACAAGCAAATAGTGAAAGGCTCACTTACATCGGTAATTGAAAACATGGGACTAGTTGCCACATAATTAACCCGTGGCGGGGTAGATACCACTTTAGTATGAGGAACATTCAGGGATGTCGGATCATTGGTAGTTGAAACAAGACTAGGGAATGAAAGCTAGTCTACAATCACAATATTACCATTGTGAGGGAAAGACATCACGTGAAAGAGTGTCGAAATGACAGCTTTCATTGCATATAATACAGAGTAAATTGAAATCCAAGGGACCTCGGACTACCATAAGATCAATACAGACAGTTTTACCTTCCAAAGTAATAGGAAAATTAGGAAGGATCCCTAAAGGTTCACTAATGGTTCTGTTAAAAGCTTTCAGATTCTGTGTAATAGGCACAAGCTGAGGGGAACCCAAAGCTTTCCAAGAAGTTGAGGATAAAATACTAACAGAAGCCCTTCATCTACCTGTGTGCGATGTATGTCCCTACCACCCAACTTCACAATGATTTGGAAAGGTATGGAGGAAGGAAGACGAGGTTCCATCAGTCTATTCCAATCAAAGGAAAATACCTCAGTACTTGGAGGGGGTTTTGTAGAAACAGGTGAAATGCCCCCCGGCGTAGAAGAATCTAATGTAACAAGAAGAACCTGAGCGGTATGAAGTTCAATCTCTACAGGGATAATGGGATCAATCGAATGTGAAATCAAATCAAACACTTGATCAACTAATGGATCATTAACTTCCGCATCTGAAGAGCTGAGCGTAACCTAGCTGCTTCTGCCCGTGCGCTGCTGCCCTTGCGGCTGCACCTGCTCTTGCAGGGCCTGCTGCTCCTGCTGCTTCTCGGTTGGAGTTCCATCTTTGGCACCTATCTCCGACCCAGTTTCTTTCTGTGGCTCTGCTCTTGGGTTGCGGCGGGCTCTCTATGCCTGCTTTCGCGCCTATTTCATCTTGCTTTTGAGGCTGTTCTAAGGCTTGTCCGCATGGATAACCTGGACGCTCATTCTCCTCTACCTCCTCCTTCGAACTTAGCTACAGATTCCTTCAGCCTCCTTCTGGCCTCACTTCCAAAGAAGAGAACATCTGAAGCTACGAAATTTGTCAAAAATTTGGATGACATTCCTGAGATTTCGCTGCCTGGAGAGGGTCCTAGTCAGGTGGCCCTCTTTCTGGCTGACCGAGCTCTCATCGGACAGTTCACTGGCCTATGGCCCTCACCCAAATCCACTGAAATCTGGGTTGCTAAAAACTGGGCTCCCCTCATTAAGCACAGCATGTCCTCTTACTTCCTAGGAAGAGGGTATTTCTTATTTGAATTCGTTGACAAGGAGGACAAAGAGCTCATCTTCAGGAATGGCCCATATTTCATGGGTCCTCAAGGGCTCTACCTCAATAAATGGACCCCTGATTTCGATCCGGTGGTAGATGTTCCAACCGTCATTCTTGTCTGGGTCAGACTCCCGAACTTGCCTATGCATTGTTGGAATTGGGATTCGCTTAAGCATATCGGGAACACCCTGGGAAAATTCATAGATCGCGAAAATAAAAAATACCAGTACGACTGTGCTCATATCTGCGTCGAAATCGATCTGGAAGTGGGTCTGCCGGAGGCCATTAAACTCAAGGTTGGAAACTGGTCTCACATTCAAAAGCTCGACTATGAGCAACTTCCTTTCAAGTGTCGCAAATGTCACGTCTAAGGACACTTCGCTAGAGGATGCCCGAGTAATGTTGAAGCTACCAAAGGAAAATATGAGGGTTGGAATCAAGTCAAAAGGGCAAGGATGAACAAAAAAAATTTTGGAGCTCAGGCAAGCAAAGGATCTCAATCTACTGGTCAGCAAATCCAGACTTCTAAAGGACAAGGTAATAAATTCGAACCTCTTAGTCTTAATTCTACAAAGCTGGAGGATGTTGAAACACAGAATGACTCCTTAGGCAAAGACACTACCCCAGAACCTAAGCAAGGTGTCAATACACCAAGCGGACACAAGGGGAAAAATACAGAAACGGAGGACATGGTGCAGGTCTCAGAGGAATCTGAGGAGGAAGGAGAAATAGGGGATTCACAAGCCTCGACCTGAAGATCAACAAGAGGACGAATGCCTGAGCGGGAAAAAAGGGAGAAGGAAACATTCAAAGATAAACTCCAAGGTACTCAGCCAACCCTTGAGAAACTGTTGGAAAAATCGACAAAGAAGACAAGAAACCAGAGTGGCTCCAAGGGAGCCCAACACTCCCAAAAAAGTAAATAATGAAAATCGTCTCCTGGAACTGTAGAGGTCTGGGTAGTAAAGCGAAAGAAGAAGCTATAAGGAGCACAGTTCGAATAGAAACTCCTGATCTTCTATTAATCCAGGAGACCAAGATGGAGGAAGCGGCTTTCCTCCATTCCAGTCATAGTTTTTGGAATAAAGGTGGGGGGCTGGTTGTCTCGTCTAGAGGGGCATCTGGCAGCCTGGGTTCGTTATGGAATGCAAGCAAATACTTGCTGCTCAAAGCAATCCCTAACACTCACTAGCTGTTCCTGAAACTCTAACTCAATGAGTCTAAGGATGAAATTTGTCTTCTAAATGTCTATGTTCCGGCTAATGCAGAAGAGAAGAAGTATTGTTGGGACTCCATCAGAAATCTTGCTGATTCTGAGAACCTTGAAAAAATCATTATTGCTGGAGACCTTAATATCACTCTAGCTCAATCTGAAAAATGGGGTGGCTGCATTGTGAGATACTCTACTAGGGAATAGGTGGAGGACCTCATGCATGAGTGGGATCTTATTGACATCAAGCCCCTAAATGGTAAGTTTACTTGGTCCAATAAAAGAATTGGCCCTGGCCATATAGCTGCCAGATTAGACAGATTTTTAGTACAAATCTCCTTCCTGCTTCGTGGGTTAGAATCTAGATTGCGCATTCTCCCCTGTAGTGCCTCAGATCATAGGCCTATTTTTCTTGAGCTATCACCGCATAAGGACCTGGGGCCTATCCCGTTCATATTTAGCCCCCTTTGGATCCAGCTTTCAGGCTTTAAGGAAAGAGTTAAGGAAATCTGGGACTATCCGGTTACTGGCTCGCCTTTCTATGTGTGGGAAGAAAAGCTCAGAAGGCTTAAATCTGAGCTAAAACGCTGGGCTAAATCTATCCCATGTCCGGCTTCTGAGCGGAAAGCAGCTCAAGACTCTTTAGAGGCTCATCACCTTCATATGGAGAACGCTGACATTACTTCTGCAGACCTTAATATGGAAGTGGACCTCCAGCAAAAGTTTTGCAAGGCCTGCAGGGCGGAAGAAGAACTTTGGAGGCAAAAATCTCGCAGCCTTTGGCTAAAGGCTGGGGATAGAAATACCTCTTTTTTTCACAAGCAGGCTAATGCTAGAAAAAACTTCAACATAATCTCTGAAATTAAAGAAGGAAATGTTGTTCACAAGGAGTTCGAGAGCATCAAAAAGGCTACCTTCAATCACTTTAAGAACCTGTATGGCGAAGATGAAGCTGGGATTCACTCTGAGATCTTTTTAGAAAGGATCCCCACAGAGGTAAATTACAGCATGAATAAAATTTTGGAAGCGAAAGTCTCTACGAAAGAAATTAATTCTGCTCTGTTTGAGATGAACCCTAACAAATCCCCCGGACCTGATGGTTTTACTGCCAGATTTCTCCAAGTCTGCTGGCAAATTGTTGAAAAATACTTATGTAAAATGGTTAGGAAATCCCAATCTTGCCAAAAAATCGGGGGAAGTACCAATTCTGCTTTCCTAGCCCTCATTCCAAAGGAAAAGGGAGCTAATGTCTTTAACAGATTCAGACCCATCTCGTTATGCAATATTGGATACAAAATTATAACTAAGGTTATTGCAAACAGGTTGAAAGGTATTCTTCCCAAACTCATTCCGGAAAACCAAGGAGGTTTTGTGCAGGGAAGACAGATAGTAGACAATTACATTCTTGTCCAGGAGGTGATCCACTCTAGCATCCAGCGCAAGGAGAAAGGTATGGTTATAAAACTAGATCTGGCAAATGCTTTTGACCGATTTAATCACAACTTCCTTGCTAGTGTTCTTCGAAAGTTTGGCTTCGGGGAGATTTTTATAAATTGGATTAGTGCTTGCATTTCCGAGCCTTGGATCTCTCTGTTAGTGAATGGAAGAGTTGCTGGATTCTTCAAAGCCTCGCGTGGGTTGCGCCAGGGTTGCCCTCTTTCCCCTCTTCTTTTTGTCCTTCAAGCTTCAGTTTTAAGTTTCTATTTAAATAAGGAAATGGCTTAGTAGGAAATTTTGGGTCTATGTATTGCAAGAGGTGTTAGAAACATTAACCATGCCTTGTTTGTTGATGACACCTTATTGTTGGGTGCAACTTCTCTGCCCTCTTCCCTTAAATTCAAAATGTTCCTTGAAAAGTTCTGCACTGCCTCTGGCATCATGCTCAATAAAAGAAAATGTCACATCTATAGCTGGAATATATCCTCCTCTCTGCTCACATCTATCTCCAAGTGCTTTGGTTTTGCAGGCTTGAACTCCTGGTCGTCTTTCAAATACTTGGGACTTCCAGTCTTTTTCAAATCTGCCTTTTGCAGAGACTGGGATCCTCTTATTGACAAATTCAAATCTCGAATTCAGGCCTGGGGTCTTTCGTGGCTGAACTTGGCAGGAAAAACAATTCTGGTCAAATCGGTGCTCTGCAGCTTACCCATTTTCAAATTCTATGTTCTGTTAGCGCCGTCTCGTGTTCTTAAGAAACTGGACGATCTCATTCGGCGCTTCTTCTGGAAAGGAGGCAAAAACAATGAAAATCGCATCCCCTTGGTGAGCTGGGAGAAGATCTCCCGTCCTGTGCTGGAAGGTGGTCTAAAGCTGAAATCTCTCCGAGAGCAGAACGCTGCCATGGGCGCCAAAATTATCTGGCGCATGGTCGACATCAATTCGGGCTGGCTGTAGAAGGTTCTGTGGAGAAAATACTTCTTGGGCCCAAGAAGGCGATGTCTGGAGAATCCTAAGTCTGTTCCCCGTTCGCATTTGGCCAAACTCTGTATTTCCTCTGCTCCGCTCATTCAACAGCATGTGTTCTAGGTGCCTGGGAATGGAAAATTAATTGATTTATGGAAATATTGGATTATGATTAAGCATCTACTTGCTGAGGAGACCTCCCTACAGCCCCTTCATCTTTGGATGGCAGATACTAGTTTAAATACTCTATGGGATCTCTTGAGATGGTCGGAGAATAGATGGATCGGTTAGATCGATACACAGGTGCCACCAAACTTGAAAGATCTGTGGGATTCGTTGCTGTCTCTCCTCCATGGTCGTGTGCCAATTCGCCGCATCCAAGCTGACAAACGTGGCTGGGGGCCTTCTGGCTCCTACACCGTCGCTATAGGGTATATTAAACAGTTGGAAATTCCCCATGTTCCTCCGAATCCTGCGTTCTGGAAAGGTCTGTGGAGACTTAAAACCATCCCAAAAGTCGATCATTTCTGTTGGCTCATGTGCCATAACAGAAATCTCACTGATGACAGGCTTAAAAAAAGAGGTTTTCATGGCCCTTCCAGGTGCCGGATGTGCTGGGCGGATGAAGAAAGCATCAGCCATTTAATGCTGAGCTGCAAGTTCGCTCTTGAGGTGTGGACTGAGCTTCTGCCCACTTGGGGTGACAGATCTCTCTTACCTAGCTCTATCCCGGAGCTTTTTTCCACTTGGCCCTTCATTTATCCTGGAAGTTCCCCTAAGAACAGCAGTCTTGAAGACATTTGGCTTTCGCTCCCTAAATTTTCCTGTTGGAAAATTTGGCTTGAACGAAACAGCAGAACTTTCAGAGATAAGGATCAGCCAGCAAAAATAGTCATAGCTAAAATTAAGTCTCAGCTTAAAGAAAGCTTAGATAGTTGCCTAGAAAACTCAAATCTCAGCCAGAGGGATAAGGATTGGAGCAGCTCGCTGGGCTTCAACATTTCGGCAACTCCTAAGCAAAGCAAGATTAAAGAAAGTTGGCAGATTCAACTCAATGAGAATGACTTTTCCGCTTGGCTTCTTAACCATTCCTCTCCCCTCTTGTTCTTTGATAGTGCCGCTAAAGGTAACCCGGGGAAAACTGGGGCGGGTGGAGTGATAAAAAACAACGAAGGCACGATTATTCACAGGTTCGCCTGGGGCTTGGATATCTCCTCCAGCATTCAAGCTGAGGCTCTTGCTCTTCTTCAAGGCCTCATGCAAGCTAAAAATCTTGGCATCAAAGATATAGTTGTGGTTGGGGATTCTCAATCTCTCATCCAATGCTTGGTGAATGGTGTCGATCCGAAGGATATCAGATTTGCTAGACTGATTAAGAGAATTACTGATGTTTTCAAAACTCTCCAAAAGGTCACTTTTTTTCATGTGCTCAGAAACAACAACAAAGAAGTTGATCTTGAAGCTAACAAAGCATCCCTTCTCCCCGCAGGCTCTTTGTTAAATAATGGTCACGAGGAATGGGCTCCCATTCCTTAGCTTTTCAGTCCAAGCTTTTCTATTCTTCTTGTTTTTCCATGTTTTTCTGCATTCTACTACAGCAATTCGTCTGCATCCACAAAGTTGGGAAAATTGTGGAACTCGCTGCAAGAAATATCTGTAAGAAAATAGGGAATAGACATAGTTACTTTCTAAATTCTGTGACAATAGTGAAAGACAATGAAACAGGGCTTCACTCTGTAATCTGTTTGAAGGCTTCTTTGCCCAAGTTTTAATGCAAATCATAACCGTTCTTGTTAAAAAAAACTAATGTATCATTAACCTGAGTGATATGAGTTTCACTCTCCAATGGAAGAGTGGGATCGACTGTACTTGAAATTATATCAATCACTCTGTCAGTTGACGGTAGGTTGGGAGAAATTTTACGGTAACCAGTTGGAAATTCTTGCTGTAGAACAGTAAGGTTTTCCAACAATTTTGAGGCTTCATCCATGTGAGGGAAAATGTGAGTTTGATGACTCCCTTTGCATAACTTACAAGGAAACCTAACTTTACCCTTTTTCCCAGGAACCTGACCATCACTGGTTGATGGATCAACGAAAAGTTGATAAGATTTTTCAGACCATACTTGCAAGACCTTTGGAATACCAGGACAATTGATAAGGAAGTGGTCACCCTTACAAAGCCTGCAAGGGTATTTGGGTTTACAATGCATGTTGGAGGTTTCCTCAACACAACTAACACTTACAGCCACGGTTGGTTGGTTGACTTCTTTCTTATCTTGCTTCTTCTTCTTCTTCTTCTTCCCTTTCTTCTTCTTCTTAGCCACCTGGTTACTAGCATCAAGGTGTTTACCAAGCGAAGAGGAAGAAATGGAGGAAGAAATATTAGGCGAAGAAGGTAAAGGGTCAACAGAAGGTTGGTGATGTTGAGATGGTGAACTCTGTTGAGTTGAAGCATCCGGTTGAGGTGGAACAATTGGAGTGTTCGGGGCCAACGAAGTTGAAAATAACCATATCGGTAAACCTATTGTAAATCCAGGTAATGACAATGTAGCCATATAAGGAGGACCAACATTTCCAAAGCAAGGAAAAGTAATAGGATTCTCGTTAAGAGGGGTTCCTTGGTTGGTAAATTCCGGAACAGTTGCCATTATATTCAACTTCAGTGAATTTTATTAACAATTTAAAACTAAAATTAACAATTCACAATTCACACCTATGGTCTCAACAAGTAAAAACAAACAAATTAACACACGCTATCAAATCTAGGAGTCAAACCACACACAAACAGTAACTTCTTGTACTAAAAACACTAGTTGGTGATGAAATCCAACATCGTAGAATTTAATATAGAAAGGGCGATTGGAACAGTTACCCCGACAACCTACTTAATGAAAGAGACTGGCACAAGTTTCTTCACAAAACCATCTTGAGTGAAGAGAACCCCCCAGAGAGTCCAAGTGAGTCTAGTCGACGTCTGCTCCAAGTACAGTGAGACAAGTTTATGGACACTAAGGTTACCAACAGTAACAAATACAACTGGGGAAACAGTCTACGATCCGATCCCACGCACAAGGGCAAAGTAACAAAGCTCAATCCCCTTGAAGGTTCCTCGACATGGTTAATCCGAGGTTTACCGACAAGTGACCCCGGGCTCCTCGACAATGGTTAATCCGAGGTTTACCAAAAAGTGACCCCAGGCTCCTCGACAATGGTTAATATGAGGTTTACCGTTTGTAATGCGCGCAAAATCTTCTATCTTCCCTAATGAAACATAATTGATTATTTCAAAGGTTCAGACATGATCTCGTGATTGACTTATTTAAGAGAAGGTTCCCAGATTGTACCAGTTACAATTGGATTTATTTCCTGTCGCAAGATTTAACTACTTGTTTGTTTTTACTATCTTGGAGAGTTAATTACTCCCTACTCCAAGATACTAGCCTAAGCTATGTTGGTGGAAAGAGCCCTAGAAATGTAAAAATTACTAGATGAATTTTAATTAAGCGTTGTGTTATTTAGGTTGTTATTACTCAAAAGGGTAAATGGATATGAAACCAATGGTGTTATGACCCGACCCAAAACTGAATGCAATCAAATATGATAATGTAATCTTTTCAATTCGATGAATCCTAACTAAAGTAAGGAGAGAGTTTCCATTCACTTCCAACAATGCAAAACATTGATCACTAAGAGAAAATATAACAAATTCTCTAATGCACTAATTTTATCAAGAAAAACTAATTCAAATCAATCCCAAAACAATTTTTTATATTTTTTTGTTTTTAAAACAAGCATAAAAACATCTAAATTCAAATCAAAGAAAATTGATCTAAATCTACGATTGATTTTTCAGAATGTAAACTATGCAGTTGTAATCTATGCACAATTCACTTGAAAAGTATGCAAATGTAATCTATGCACATTTTTCATTCATATTCTGAAAATGAGAATTCTAATTATGCAAATGTGATCTATGCAAGAGAATTCTCAAACACAATCAAGTGCAAGCCAAGAAAATCGAGTGAGAGTTCCAAAGATCGAAAAACACTCAAAGGCGATTAACACTCATACACAATTTAGCAAAAACAAAAGAAAAAAGATGCAAAATTGTGAAAAGACTGAGACAAACCTCCAAGTAATGAACAAAGGAAATCAAATTAAGAATTTCTCAAAAAAGAGACTCAACACCCAATTAACTTAATGGAGATTGATGAGATGAAAAATTGCTGAAATAAATTCAGAAACAAGAGATTTTTGACAGAAAAATACAGATTTGGGTAGATGCTAAGAATCCTAAATCAAATCTAAACTAAACTAGAAAAAGAAATCCGAAGTTTTTCAAAAATTTTAACAGGGTTCGCAGGCTCCCAGAAGTAACAAGTGCGGTCCCGCACTTTTTACTTAAGGAAAGTGCGAAACTGCTCGCACTGTGAAAAAGAACAAAGTGCGGTCCCCAGAAGAGTTCAAGAAAAACTTAAAAGATTTCAAAATTTTCAAAAACAGAGAAAACCTAAGCTACCCAGGTAGATATCCATTAATCAAAAACCAGGAAAAACTTTTCCTCAAATCAAAATAAAAAGAGAACCAAAAACAACAAGTTTCTTTCCCCAGTGGAATCGCCAATTTGTTGGCGGATAAATCCGTCTTGCGGACAAGACCGATCTCCCTAGTACTAAAAGTATCTAGCAACAAACAGAAAAATAGACTAATCTTTCTCTAAGCATGTGAGGTTTACAAAATCTCTATAGAGGTGTAAAAGACTTACCGTATGTCCAGCGCTTGTTTGAAGTCGTTGTTGTCCCTCGTGCACTTGAAGGAGTTTTCCTCGTAAACCTGCAGTCACAAACAAGAAAAATATTACATAGCACCTGTATAGACATCATCATAAACCATGCTTATCATAGTGATCAAGGAATCTATGAAATAAACCATGAATTGACAGCTTATTGAGAAAAATGAGTATGTTTGTATTAATCTCAAAAGAAGGAAAACCTTACAACCTGAGCCTTGATGTTGCACAGGCCTTCCCGGGGTCCGAAGCAGGAGTCTCCTCTACTTTGATAAGCTCTGCACTCCTCCAACCAAGACGAATAGAGGTATGTAATCTCTCCTCACAAAAGTCTTAGTTAACTGAGTCTGAATCTTAACAACACTTAACCTCAAATATTCTAAAGCTTGAACTCCCCTTGAGGCTACTCAATGCCTCTTTTTATACTGGAAAAGAGGAGGTTTTCTGTTCCAACTATGAAGAGATAGAATCCTCCTTCAAAGGGATAAGCTCCTCACATCAAGGGGTTAGCTCCATAAGGTAAGGGATACATGCACCTCATAAGAGCAGTTCTATCACCACAAGATATTTTCTGGAAGCTTCTAGAATTCAGTTTTATTGAGCTTTTTGGAATTTACTTGCACCTTTTTTTATCTTACAGGGGTCCGCACCTTTAACACAGATAAAGTGCGTTCAGGTACGCAAGAGAGCTTAACATTAGGTGCGGGACCGCATGCAAGATAGAGAGAAAGTGCGACACCAAAGTTTAGGAGATTTTTAGGAACATTTCTCTGATTTTCAAGGCTTGACATGAGGAACTGATATGTTAGACTTGCAAAGGGATAAGTATGAGTAATAATGAGCTCATACACATAGAAGAATGTCAGGATGACAATTTTTAGTGTAACAAGTTCATAGCTCAGTTTTTAATAGTTCATTTTTTGATTATTTTGTAGTATCAGTTCAGAAACATCATTTTATGGTACCCCTGTGTGGGAAACATTTAGAAAACTGCTCAAGGCTGGTTTCCCTCTATGAGGGCAGTCTTTCTCTCTGATTTTTTGTCAATATTGCCACAATACTGGGCAAAGATTAGGCTTCGGCTCGCTGTAAATTATTTCCTTTGTTAATAGATTACCTTAACTTAGAAAAAAAATAATAATATATGGACATTTAAGTTGTATTCGCATCGCAATTTGTTTAAAAGGGAAAATGAAATAAGATTTATGCCAAACTCCAATTGCAAGGATCGCATTAGAGATTTTCGAATGAAATGAACCGTTTAAGAACTTATCCGATAATGCAATTGCAATGAGGTGGGGTCTGTCGCATCGGAGTCTTTCAAACACATGAATATATTATTTTATTTCTTCCGAAATGTGATTGCGATGAAACGCATTGCATCGGAAGTATGCAAAAGAAACATAACACTTTAAAGTTCATCCGAAATGCAATTGTGATTGAGCGCGATCGCATCGGAATTTTACAAAGCAAAAGAAAACTTTAAAGAATTCTCCGATTTTCCGATTTGCGATTACTGTTCATATCGAACATTGTTAAATATAAAGACTTCATATAATATTTTCGATATGATTTAAGGCTTTGTTTCTCATCGGATCGGAGAGTTTTTAAAGGTTTGTATACTTTGTAAATAAAAAATATGCAATGTATCCTTTTATTAATGAATCTTTTATTTCTAAAAAATGATTGGGATTTTTTCTAAATCTTTTATTTCTATCTAGAAAGAAAGACAAAAAAGGGGACCTATTTCTAAATGGGATTTATTCTAAAAATAAAAAATGGGGAGGGTTTTTGTACAGTACAACATGTTTTCACTATATATCTTGTTGGTAATAAATCACTGTTAACACCCATATCTGAACATATATTGCCATTTCTAAGCATTTTGATCTTACTAACTATCACTGTCTATATTGGCACATTACCTCATGTTTTTGGTGTCAATGGTATTTGAAAAATTGTTTTCTGCCACATGTTTTGTGTTGATATTGATAATTTTCCAAACCCATCCATATAAATCATAAAACTTGGACTAAAAGGAAACGATTGTAGTAAAATGTATAGAGACAAGAAAACACAAACCATGGACAACTTCTAATGGATAGAATTAATAGAATTGCATTAAATGAAAATTTTAAATTATAAGAGAACTTCATACATAGATAAATATGCCAAGGACTTCAAAAATGATGGAAAAATCACGAAATAACTTCAAAAAGGATGACAGGGTTCCAACATAAGAGAACATTATGACAACCCTCAAAAGATTGCACAAAACATAAAGAGGAACCTTGTTAAAGCTGACATAGATTCAAATAACATGGCCACAACACCAATAAGGATGACTGAATCATGAAATAACTTCAAAAAGGATGACAGGGCTTCTGACATAAGAGAACATTAGGACAACCCTCAAAATATTACTCACAACATAAAGAGGAACCTTGTTAAAGTTGGCATAGATTCAAATAACATGGCCACAACACCAATCTAATGGGAAGACTTTACCAATTGAATATCCATGTTTAAAAAGAAGGTTGTCATATAATTAGCAATGGTTTTATCTTATGAGATTAGAGATTACTCAAGGATGGGATAATGGTAAATGTGTGTGGGTTAATGGTATATAAAAATGATGTTTTCATCTTTTATTGTTTATTATTCCATACACAACATATTATAGAATATAATAAGAAAACCATATATATATATATTCCTCCCACTGTTAATCGTCATCCTTAATTTTTTTTTAAAGGAAACTGAATTTAGGAAATATGAACTGGAATTTCCTTCTACTGCAAGGAATGATTTGGCAAGTTGGTCGTGAATTTAAAATAATAACTCATTAAAAATAGAGGTAGAGCTATAAAGATTCACGTCAACGAGAATAAATAACACACAATTAACTTTTCAGTGAAGGGAATACATTTATTTTCTTACAAATCATATCATATGACATTTCAATTTGGAGAAATACCTGAAAATTAGAATACAACGAGAGCGTGTACGACGAGGAGACGGCGAGAGCGTGCACGACAAGCAGAAAACGAGAACATGAACTATGAGCAAACAATGAGACGAAGAGGCCGCAAATTGCTTAGGATGCATATTAGAGAAAACATGTGTTTACCTGCAAACACAGAAAATTACATTTAAAAAACAATAAAAAAACATAAACAAAAAAAACAGAGCATAAAACATAACACCTTCTCACCTTCGCTTGCTCCCCTCCTCACCCTTGCAACAACGAGACAACAACAGAGTGAGATAGCAATAGAACAGAGCAGTGAGACAGAAACACATCAGTGCAACGACAAGACATAAACAGAGAAAAATAGCAACAGAACAGAGCAGCGCAACAGTAACGAAAACTTGTTGCAGTCTGGCGGCTGGTATATTTATAACAAAAAGTTTGGCCGAATTATTTTAAAAATTTCGCCTGAACTATTAGTTCGGCCAAACTTTTGTTTCCAGTTTTCCCATCTCCGGCCAAAAATCTATTTACCCATGTCGTCAATACATCGTCAATGTTAACGGCAGAAACAGTTCAGTCGAATTAATTTCAAAACTTCGGCTGAACTTTCTAAAAGTTTGGTCGAACTTTCTAAAAGTTTGGCCGAACTATTGGGAAAATGAAATTACCTAATGCATTTCTCACGAAAGTGTAACCCACCTTCACATTTATACCCTTAACCATTAATCCAGTTACCAAGAAAATGTAACGTTAACAATTTGCTCCTTGGCAACGATGCCAAAAGAACGTTGGTTCTCAGATTGTTCCGGTAACAAATAACAACCTAAGAACATAATCATTGATGATTATGAGAATCCTCCCACTTGAAGTGACAAGGGCTAGCCTCCCTCCGCCTTAGGGGGCATTCCCTGTGTTTAATGTAATTTAAATAGATTTTCTAATTGCAAAAATAAATATGGTCATGTTAATGATATGCGAGTGTTGTAAATAAAATAATGTTTTAGGGAAAGAAGGGTGATATGCACATAACATATGAAACTTATTAAAATAAAATATCATTTATGAAAAAATGAGTTAAATTATAAATCTTAATTCACACGATATGAGGGTAAGTAAGAATTAAAATTAAAACAATTAGAAAATAAGGAAGACAGATCACGTTGGCTTAAATGCATATAATTGAAATGTGTAGTTAAAATAATAAGAAATCAAGTATCATTATTAATTTATCCTGCACAAACAATTAGAAGATTTAAATTAACAATTTCTAAATAATAAATATTGGAGAAAATTTAAATCAAATTTATACGTGAAAGATTAAAGAACATGATAAAGTCAAATTATTCTCAATCAATCACATGTGCTAGTGAAATAAATACAATAGGAACAAAAATAAAATCAAAAGAGAAACAAAATAGAAAACTGGTTTTATGGCATTCAAGTTTAATGTGCATGTAAACCCTAGATAACATGTATAATTTGGAATTCAACTTGCAACAAAATAACTGAAATCTGATTTAAAACCACTTAAATATCGTGTATTCATAGCATTTACATCATTTGTGTATTCAATATTGTTGTAAAACTAAGTTAAATCAATAATATTGATAATTTGGAATTGAACTTGCAACAAAATAGCTGAAATCTGATTTAAAACCCTTTAATTATCATGTATTCATAGCAGTTAAATCATTTGTGTATTCAATATTGTTGTAAAACTAGGTTAAATCAATAATATTAAATAATTATACCAACAAATATGGATTATAGACAAATAAAAATACATACAAATAAAAAGAAAAAATAAAATAAAAATCATGATATTATTAATAAAACCCTCATAGTCACAATGAGAAGAAGTATTGCAGCAAGTGCATTATCACCGTAAAATAATAAGTCTTTATTTCTAACATGTCATCCTCTAATATGTTCCCTCTAAAAACTCCTCAAATTAACACTCACATCATTTTTTATATGATTGGGAGTTAGTTTCTCATTTAATTCTCATAACTTCCTCAAATATTAATTTTAATTAATTAATAGTTTTTTTCTTTCTAAATAAAATGTATAATCCTTCATTTAGTTGGTTTTGTCCAAATCTTCAAGTAAACAAACTTTATAATGTCCTCGTTTATTCATTTTCCTTCATTAAAGAAAAAGCAAAAGTTAAATTTAATAAGGAAAACATAAAAACAAAAACTCACCATTTTATAACTTTTTTCCATAAATAATTTCCATGAACCTTTATACATAAATTTTTCCAACTATGGTAAAAAACTTATTTCCAAAATTTTAGGAGTTATATTCAATCTCAAATTAATTTTTTAAAATATGTTGGAATCAATTATGTATCTATTTTAGACCATTGAAATGAACTCAAATCCACTTAACCACCACTCTTTCTCATAAATTAATTTTTATGTGTAAGTAAAATGCCCATCCAACCATTTCCATTAAAAATCCTTTTTTTTTTTTAATTTTGTTTTAAACTTATTAAAATTAAATTTGAATTTAAAACTCAATTCAAATTTTAATTATAGGTTAATATAAATTCAAAATAAAAGTAATTTAAGTTTAATAAATTTTAAATAATATATATTTTAAATAAAAATTTAAATATAATATTTTTTATATATTTTATATGTTTTATTTTGGAATGTGATATTTTATTTTCAGAAACACTATAGATAGTTGCTATAATATATTAATATTAATTTTGTGGTATTGTATTTTTAGTGAGAAAACTATTTTAAAATTAGATTAGCTCATCATCAATTTAAATAAGATAATTCTATAGAACTTAAAATATCTGTCATTCATTCACATATTTTAATACTCTTTCGAATACTTTAAATGAGAAAGAAAAGTTACTGAAATGAAAACTAAAACAATTTGATAATTGGCGTGCTTACATCAGACCCTCATAATTAGTATCTAATGATAACTTGGTAGGTGTTTTATCCTTCTCGCTTGACCTAAATTTTTTTTTAGGTATAAAACAAAATCTTAAAACATCATTTATAATTAAAGGAGTGCTTTACATTCTTTCCATGTCCATGCACATAAACTCTTACACGAATATTAATATTTTATTAAATGTTGTAACCAACATATGCGTGCAGTTAAATTATGTGGAATATGTGAAGTGAGGTTGGTTAAGTGATTTTAATGGGGGAGAAAAATGTGTTTCTAATTTATTATATATTGTTTTTTATTTTATTTTTTTAATTATTTATATTTATTTGTTTGGTTTATTTTTAATTTTTTTAATTTTTTAATTTATGTTTTATATTTTATTATTAGGTTTAATTTTTAATTTTTATATTTTTATTAGGAATTTGGCTTCTGTGATCCATAAAATTGTGTATAAAATTTTTCGGTGAAAATTACATTCAAACAGAATTTGTCGACATGTTTCTGTAACATACACCGTTAACTTTACATGGAAATGTAAGGAGATAAAAAAATTTATACGAGTTACTCATGGGTAACTAACCGTTCACCATTAAATATTCCTTACTCATCATTACATAGAATGTTTACCAGTTCCTAGTGTAACTTTTAGAATAAGAATAGTAAGCTCCTTAACCATAAACAACCTCCATTATAATACATTAACATAATATTGTATGATGTAACCTTCCATTCATTTCAACACTCTTATAGTCATCACATACTTGTCATTATGAACATCATAACAAGAAAGGAATCAACATCATCAACTTGACACAATAATCAATCACATCATTGAACACCAATATACCCTGGAAACCCCGTAGGGTGAAAACCAGCAAACTTTTAATTTTATTATTAAACGCTCGTGAGGGTGTTCAGCCCATCACTCAATGGCTTATAAGGGAGACCATCCCTTAACCATCGTTTTATATAATCTTACAAGGAAATATACAAATACCTAGCTTAAAGCCATTACAATAAATATGATACCATTTACCCTCTGGTCTTCATATCTTCATATCTCTATGGCATGGATGTACCTACAATGGACCATCGTATATTGGACATTCCTGCAACTCGCACTCATCTGCATGAACATTAATCATTTACCTGCCATGAGGACAAGCATAATTTTCCTTTGTACATGACAAGCATAATATTCCTTTGTACATGTCACCATCATTCCCTGCTATGATGCCTTCAACATAAAATGATGTCAAGATTCATAAAGTATTAATCTATCATTTCACATATCTGTACTATAGTAGTTTCTCCATCTACTCATGTATATTCATGACAAGCAATTAAATTACCTTGACATTCTCCCTTTAACAACACTTACCTCATATGTGCTGGTTATAAGTCATCACAATAACTAATGTTTCCGTCGCATAAGCACACATCCCTGCAAGACAGTAGCTACATCTCCCAATCTTGTCTTTAAAAGAATCTGATACATCAGTTATGATATTTATGCATGTGATTTACATAAATTCAATCAAAATAGCTAACCCTTAAGATATTACTTTTAGTGCATGGAATGCAAGCTAAACAGAACAAATGTTGCTCCCATGCATGCAAATGCATATCGATTCCAAAAGAGTCTCCCTAAAGGACTGCTTACACAACGAAGCACATAACCTCCTTCATGAGTCTTCCCAAAGAAAATCTCAATGCTAGTGAGCATGTAAACGTATGTTTTCCTTTTGTAAAAATATGCAATTAAGAATATAAATACATGTCTTCTTTTCCAAAGATTATACTAAACAATCATATTCAATGTAGTTTAATACTACAAGCTATCTTTCTACATACGAATATGTATATTATTTTTCAATAAAAGTTAATACATATGTTGCATGCTTATGCATGATCTTCCTCCAAAAGGAATTAACATCATAATCATGATAATATAAAAGTAATCACTTAGTTTGTTCATCTAAAGGAATATAACTGATTAGTTCCTTTAACCATGAATTTATTAAATAACTTAACTTTACCAACACCACGGTAATCTATTCATGGATTTATTAAATAACTAATATTTGCAAACATCATGGTAATCTACCCATGGTTTTATGAAATAATTAATCTCCATCAACACCATGGAAAAACTACCCATGGACTTATGAAACTATCCATGGATTTATTAATTCATTACTATTCACAACATGGTTAATGAATATTAATCTGAGAAAACTTCTCTTTTCTTCTTCATTGTACAAGAAGATATTTCAAGAGTCACTCTCTTTAATCTATTCAAGAAAAATACTTTGGACTGGTTATCACTTCATAAATTAAATGAGTACAAAATCTCTTTTAAAATAAGAGCATTTATCTTCTATTTTCTTGCTTATACAATATTATGTAAATACTTTTATTAAAGAGTTACCCTCTTTAATCTAATCTAGAAAATCTCTTTTAAAAAAATAAAATACCATAACTAACCCTTATTTGGGCATAAGAGCTAGATAGACCTTTTAAAATAATAACAAAGTTAACATGTAACCTTTGCAAACCCTTGCAAAGGCATTAACACAATGGACTTATCTTCCACTCCCAAGATAAATACATTTTTTCGAAAATAGACAACAGTGAATTTGTTTCGATCAAATCCCAATAAACTAATGAAATATCATTTCCTTGGTATATGTAACTTATCTCAAGAAATATGAGAAAGATCATTAGTATTCTTTCTATTTTCTAATAATCTTTTAGCTGAAAAACAATATGATATATATGATCTTTTCTTATATCTTTTAACTCACAAAGAGAAAGTCTATATAATAAAGAAAATAAGCCAAAATCATTTATCTTGGCAGTCGACTCTCATTCCAGTCGACTCTCATCAAGAAAAGGAATTAACACCATCTATATATAATCTTTTCTTATATATTTTAACTCACAAAGAGGAAGACTATATAATAAAGAAAGTAAGCCAAAATCACTTCTCTTGGCAGTCGACTCTCATTCCAGTCGACTCTTATCAAGAAAAGGAATTAACACCATCTATATATAATCTTTTCTGATATATTTTAACTCACAAAGAGAAAGACTACATAATAAAGAAAGTAAGCCAAAATCACTTATTTTGGCAGTCGAATCTCATTCCAGTCGAATCTTATCACCTTCATTCCAAATTTCTCTGCATTCAAACGCAATGATTAAATCTGTTTAACGACTTGGTTCCAAATTTCCATTTGAACAACGGACCAATACTCCTCCGACTTGATTATAATCATGGGGAATTTACTGCCCAACTACTCTGCACCTGCATGAAACAATAATGAGGATTTGCCGCAGAGCGCTACTACGACCATGGAGAAATCGAGTGCTCAAGATGAGCTTCACATCCATCCCTCTCCTCTTCCATCGAGCGTGCCAACGGAATATAAAATAAACACAATGAAAATAAAATCAAAACAAGCCATGAGACAGCTACAGCGTCACCTTACGCGTTTGTGGGAGTCACAAACTGTAACAGAAATAGATACAGTGGCATTGAAATTACATATGCTACTATAAAAGCATATAATATCCGTCGCCCGGCCATCGCTGACAATTGTACTGACAACACCTTCAAATGTCCTCCAATAGATTATCAGTCAAGCTTTTTTCTCCCTCAACGATGATTTCACAGAGTTATATTATAATGTATTGCCAGGGTTTCTTATTCATTTCAACTGATTCAAGAATTCGTTCAACCGTTTCTTGATAATAATAGTTAAAAATAAAATAACGTAATATTTATTTGTTTGAGTACGTGTGTATAACGTAATATTTATTTGTTTGAGTACGTGTGTTACAGTTTCGAACCAACTATTGTGGTTCATCATCAGGACAAGATAAGAAATCTGATCTAGGACATAGTTTAAATAGATAGGAAACTCTGACTAGCCGTTATTCGAAAACGGATAATTAGACTGAATAAGGAACTTAAAAGAAAAATAATAGTAGAATTATTATTATTCCATAACTGATAATTTGACTAATTGAGGAAAATAATAGTTGAATTATTATTATGTATTCTATTAATAATTAAAAGATTCAAATATAATAAATATTTATATATAATTAATTTAAAAAATATATAAAAATTAAAAAATAAAAAATAAAAAATTATGCCGCTGACCTGAAGCATAATAGGTCTCGCTCCTTTGCATTATCAGAGCATGCGAAGAAGACAAAGCATCACATTTGCATCGAAGATGCGGAAGTTACTGCAAGGATAGACCATTTCCACCATAGAAAGTTAAGGGAGGCCTTGGAGAGTGAAAAGAGGCCAGTCAACCTCAATAGGGATGATGGGTGGAGTCTTAGCAGATGTTGGATCCTTGCCCTTCACTCTTAGTCTTTGGTTTTCTTCCCTTCTGTTCTCCTTCATTTCCTTTCATCTCCTCTGTTTTCTATTTTATCCTTCCCTTTCTGTTCTTGATTTTATTTTTATTTTTGTTTTTATTTATTTATTATTATTATTTATTTAATTACTTATCTTTAGTATTTATTTTGAATATTATTATTCATGTTTATTTTATTGATTTATCTATTTTATTTTTATTCTATTTTTATTTTTATCTATCTTTATTTATTTATTTTATTTTTATAAATATATTTTCATTCGATTATTTTTGGTTTTTACTTATTTATTTAAAAAAAATCTTTATGTTTTTATCTTAGTGCATTTTTATTTTTATTTTATTTTTATATTTTTATATTTACTTTATTTTATTTTATGTTATTTTTTTATTTTATTTATTTATTTATTTATTTATTATTATTATTATTATTATTATTATTATTATTTTAAATTAATTATATATAAATATTTATTATATTTGAACCTTTTAATTATTAATAGAATACATAATAATAATTCAACTATTATTTTCCTCAATTAGTCAAATTATCCGTTATGGAATAATAATAATTCTACTATTATTTTTCTTTTAAGTTCCTTATTCAATCTAATTATCCGTTTTGGAATAACAGCTAGTTAGAGTTTCCTATCTATTTAAACACTATCCTAGATCAGATTTCTTATCTTGTCCTGATGATGAACCACAATAGCTGGTTCGAAAAGCGTCGACAAATTTTGCTTGAATGTGATTTTCACCGAAAGATTTTATACACAATTTTTATATATTTTTTAATAATTTAAATTTTGCATTTTGATTATCAATTTATTTTATTTTGTTTTTAATATATTTATTATTTAATTTTTATTTTTATTGTTAAAATTTAAATTATTATAATAATAGTAATAATATATATATATATATATATATATATATATATATATATATATATATATATATATATATATATATATATATATATATATATAGACATATATATATATTTGCAATTATTAATTTAAAATTAAGATTTTAAATTTTTTATTTTATATATTAATTTTTATAAGTTATAATGATTATTATATTAACAAATCTAATGTGTTTATGTTGCGGGTGTCCAATCACCAGGGCAAGTGGGAGGGGGGCAGTTAAGGTTCCTCCGACCCCAATCTACGTGCTCGCCGACTCACCACTCACACACACGTGAGTGATAAAGAGCCTCGGGGCAGGAGTTCTCACAACAGGTTGGTTTTTGGTTAAATGTGGGATGGACGTAGCTATGTGCATTTCATTTCTGCGAGCAAAGGTGAAGGTTGATGCAATGGTATGTGCAGACGATCATCCACTGGCTCTCAAGCCTTGGCTTGAGCTCCACCGGGTTGGAAAGAGCAGAGGGACAGGCTCGTTGGACAGTGGTGGCGAAAGGTTGGGAGTTGGGAGGCTTCTTGGCAATAGCACGGGAATGTGTGCGCTGCACCAGGAGGAAGAGGAGGGAGGTGGCGGTGAATTCTGAGTAGCGGACATGTTTTTGGCCAGGAGATTCAGATTTGCAGCCTGCGCACCTGCTCCAAATCTGTGGACTGGGCAACAACAATCCCTCGGCGACCCAGCCCTTGGGTGGTTCTTCCTTGGGCTTGCAGAGCAGTTCAGTTTTCCTGCAATTCATATCTGTGTGTTGTGGATTTTTTGCACCTCCTTGGACGATGATGTAAAGATTGGGAGCGGTCGTGTATCCCTCGTCTACGGGATTCAGGTTGCGGACCGAGACAAGCTCAGTTGAGGGTATAGGGGTGACGCGTGGGTCTCATGGGCGGACGAAATTGTAGAGACTTGGCACATTAGCCCAACACATTGAGCGGAAGAGGAGGGCGCATGTATGCCGAGAGAGCGTGGTCAGGCCCTACGCAGTGGTTTTGGCCAAGGTATGGATAACCGTGAGGTTCCAAGAGACTCGAGTTCCCACTCGGAGTCTACGGAGAGCCAGCACTCAGTAGCGGCCATGGCAGTTTCCCCAACCCAATCACTTGGAAAGGTTGAGGCCCCATACACCCTTGAATCCATCTCCCTTAAGCTCTAACAGATCCAGCTCAATTTGGACACACTGCGATAGCAAAAATACGAGACTGGAATGAATTAGTGGCTTACATCAACGATGTCCAAACCCTGTAGATGGAGAACATTGAGGCTCTAGAGAGTCTATGTCGTATACTGAGGCACTCTTAAGACCACCTCCGAGCCCTGGAGACCCAAGTGGATCACATTGGCTACCACATGCACCATCAGGATCGTCTCTTCGTGGCTTCTCCACCCAACCCCGTGCACCCACCTCCATGATATTATTTTTCGGTATTTCTTTTGTAATTTTGCGGCAAATAACCAAGTGATTCGAATTCCTCAGCAAGCACTCAAGTTCTACAGGCAATGCATGCCTTCTGGGTTGACTAAATTTAATCGAGCCATGGTGGCTACTACTGTAAATTATGTTTTTGATATGATAATATAATACCAGACTTTGACCCAAAAAAAAAATATAACAAACCTAATGGGAGGGTGGACATGAAGATTCGAGCAAACGATTTTTTATCATAGGAATACAGGAGGAAGTTATATGACGAGGGAAGCACAAGGCAAAACCCACAGAAAGAACCTAGTTCTAAAGGAGTCGAATTTAGCGACAAAGCTACAGTGAACATAATGCACTTCTTGTTCTGTGCTTCACATAATGCACCCCATCGATTCAGCATAATACACTTCTCAAGTTCGACAAAATTCACTTCTCCATGTGCTTGTTTCAAACACCAAAAAATAAAGAATTCAACCTTGGCTAATCCAAACCGAACTCGAACCCATGACCATTGCATAGAAAAAACATACCCAACACCAACTTGGTTATGTGCTATATTTACATAACTTGGCCCTGCAAAATTTACATGTGTTATCAAACTACAAACCATGAAACATGCCCCAAGATTGATCATGTGACCATAGAACTGCAACACGAAATTCAAACCATGAAGACACATATATTCGTTGTAATTAAAGTGTCAAATTGATGCGTCAAAGTGGCATGAACATATGGTGTGTGTGTGTGTGTTTTGAATGAATTGTTTGTTTTCCTAAAAATGATTATTTAACCATGCTATTTTTGTGGAGCTAACTAATATGAATACAATCATGCCAATTCAGTGACCAAGAGAGCCTCGAGGGCTTTGGGGCTATACCTTTCTTTTACATGTGACCGATATCTTATTTTTCCATGGGCAACCAAATGTTGATGTAGGAATGATGTTATCATGCCCAGGTGGCACCTTTTGGGTGGTGCCATGTGTCACCTAAAATCACCTTGTTGGCTGCTAAAAAATGCCTCTTTGATATGCCACGTGTCCATGTCACTAAGGTTCCATGTGTTAGGGTTCTTCCATTTCAACCATCACTGTTGATTTCATGTGTCTGTATTCACCATGTCAACCATATCTTCTTACACCATGTCAACCAGGTCTACATACACCACGTCAAAAGTGTATCATATTGGGCCCACCATGTCACACATGTAATGCATCTAACCCAACACATCACACAATTATTACATCAAACACTTCACATGGGCATTACACTAGACCTACCACATCACATATGTATGACATCAGACACATCAAACATGTGTTATACCAAACCCACCACATATAATAATGTTGTTGAACCATCTATCTTAATGATGTGAGTTAATGGCTGTTATCTCTTCCAATGAACGAGACTCCCTCTATAAAATTGTTGGTCCATAATTTGTAAGGTCTATCTCCATGATTTGATTCAATGTTTGCTATCTCCCCCCCCTTTGAAATAAATGGAAATTGGACCCACTGAGAATGGTTGCTCATATAGAGACTCTCAAGCCAATGTTGCAAATCCACTCTCTTAAGGTTATTATATATGCTTGTGGAGTTGGTCCCGCTATGAATGGGCTCTCTCCCTATGAATACTCTCTTCTCCTATAAATCCATCATGTCATGTTGATGCAATCATACTCCCCCCTTAATTATATTGGAAGCCATCCCTATACTCCTTAGTTGAGATATCACCTTTAATGTAGAAATTATAAAAACATATGTATATCAATGGATTCAATCTGATCTAACAATGTACTAAAGCTAGATACTAAATCTCTTCTACAAATCAATTGCGGAAATTAAACACAATCGCCAATCACATGAAGCAAAGAAAGAATCAAATCAAACCACAACACAGATAATTTCCTAGGGAAAGCTTGTTGCTCAAAACCCCTCTATCTTCTATTGTATATTAACCATGGAATCATGAAACAATTACAATGCACTCTTTTCACAAGAGTCTCTTGCACTCTGCTAACTGTCTCACACTATCCTAGACAAAATTGACCAATGCTTAGCCAATTCTCAACCTCTAAACAACATGCCTTGCTTGCGCAATTCATGATGAATGCAATCCCTATTCTTTAGGAATTTTGGCATTCCTAAACTCCGCAAGGATCATGGGCAATCTAATGGATGTCTAGTTGCATGCAAGCAACCTACTATTCACACAATTGATAGTTAACCTCCCTTTAACCTTTTCCTTGCATGGAAAATCATTGATAGTGAATTAAAAAATATTTAATTCACTTGATCTCTCACTAGTACAACAAACATTTACAACTAGTTCAACTGACTCTAACTCACCTACATGAGTTAACGGATTATTCATGAATTAAACTAATGCACCAACTGCAATTCGAACTCCATAACTAATAGAATTACTCTACATGCCTCACCAACCACCCTCAACTCGAAATACATGAGCTAACTGAGTATATCACACTCAGTTAACTGTTGCAAGTGATCATGAGATAAGATTACATTTTATTGTCCAATTTAATTAAGGGAAAATTAAATTATACACTGCACCAAATTAATTAATTAATTTGGCCCACACTAGTGTGTGCGCTACTAGGACCTATTGGTCCCACACTAGTGCGTGTGCTACAATTTCTTGTTGGACTTCAACACTCCCTCTCAACAAGAAAGGGATTATCTGCCACCTCGATCATGCCTCTATGGTATTCAAATTTTCTCCTAGTGAGCGCCTTCATCAGAATATCTGCATCTTGATCTTCCGTGGGAATGTACTAAAGTAACTTATGCGCCTCTGAACACAATCTTTGAGATGGTGGTATCAGATTTCTATGTGCTTGGACCTATCATGAAACACCATATTAACCGAGAGTTTAATGCAACTCTGGTTATCACAATGTATCGTTGTCGGATCCATCTGAGAACCAAACAAACCAGCCAGGATCTTTCTCATCCAGATGGCCTCACATGCAACTTGAATTGGTTCCATGTACTCTGCCTCGGCTGAACTGAGTGCCATAGATCATTGCTTCCTATTGTACCAAGAAACTAATGTCGATCCTATGCTGAAGATCCCTCCTAATGTGCTCTTTCTGTCTGATGGATTGTTTTCCCAATCTGCATCCTTGAAGCCTTGAAGCTTCACTCCCTCTGTCTATCTGTACCATAATAAATACTCTGTAGTGCCCCTGAGATATCTCAAGACATGCTTCCCCACCTTCCAAAATATCTTGGTCAGCTTAACCATAGCTTGACTCAACTGGTTAACTGCGTAGCAAATTTCTGGTTCAGTGTTCACCAAGTACATCAGTGAACCCACTAACTGCCTGTAGACAGTATCATCCACTACTTCTCCTGAAGTAGCATCCTCTTTCCTCTAATTTCCTGGAAGAGGAGTGTCCATGGGTTTACAGCTCTCCATGTGAAACTTACCCAATATCTCATTGGCATACATGCCTTGAGAGACAAAAATTTCACCATCTCGCTGCCATATTTCCAAACCAAGGAAATACTGAAGGAGTCCCGTGTCCTTCATTTCAAACTCCCTTGCAAGATCCTCCTTGCATGAGTTTATCAGCTGTTCATCACCTGTCAAAATTAGATCACCAACATAAAGTACAATAATCAATAGATTACCATCAACCACAATCTGGTACAAGTTTTCATTCGCTTCACTTTTGGTGAAGCCCAACCTGGTGAAATAGTTGTCAATCCGAGTGTACTAAGCACAAGGTGCTTACTTCAGCCCATACAGTTCTCTCTTGAGTCGACACACATGCAACTCACTGTCAAAGATATCGAAACCTTCTAGCTTATCTATGTACACTTCCTCTTCAATAACTCCATTGAGAAACACAATTTTCACATCCATCTAATGAATGTGCCACCCCATCTATGCTTAGAGTGCAAGGATAGATCTAATGGAAGAGTACCTCATGACTGGTGAGAAATTATCTTCATAGTCGACCCCCTCAACTTGTGAGAATCCCTGAGCCACAAATTTGGCCTTGTACTTCTCCATGCTCCGATCAACACCTTGCTTCACCTTATATATCCCTCTCGATCCAACCACTGATTTTCCAACCGGTCTTTGGACAATATTTCATGCACTGTTCTTGACGATGGATTCATACTCCTCTACCATAGCATCAACCCAAATTGGTTGTTGCACTACTTCCTGAAAGGAAGATGGTTTTGTCACAATACACTTGCTCATAAGATCCATGTATCCAGTAAACATGTCTGGAGACTGTCTGTGTCTGCGCAGTGAATTAGGGGCTCCTACATTCTCTGCTGCATCAAGTCTCAATCTATCAGCTTCTGTGGTGCGCCTTCTACCATTTTTGGTGGATGGCTTTGCATGAGTTTTTTATACCACTCCATGATCCTCCACATGTGGCTGCTCCACATCTTGAGTTTCATTCTTTGGAACCAACAGTTCCTCCTCTGCATGCACATCCAGCTCCCTCTCAAGGGACAATCACATGGCTTTCTCCTAATCAAATTTTATATCCCGTCACACAACAATCATTCTGTTGTTTGGAAAATATACCCAATAGTTATGGGGAGTTTCATTGTACCCAACAAATATCTCAATCTCAGTTTTTGGTTCCAGCTTCTTCTTGGCGTCTTTGGTCACATGCACATAAAAAAATGAGCCAAAAATCTTAAAATGTGAAACATCGGGTTTCTTACCAGTAAAAGCCTCTTCTGTTGTACTCATGCCAGGTATCCAATGAGGACAACGGTTTTGCAAAATATCGTTGTTTTTCATGCCTCTGCCAACAGATGCAACGATAGGCCGTGATCATACAACATCGCTCATGTTTCACCCACAATTGTTTTGTTCTTTCCTTCTGCGACCCCATTCTGCTGTGGGTTATGAGGCGCAATCAGCTCTCCTCGAATTCCTTATTTTCTGCAAAATTTATTGAATTGATTGGATATGTACTCACCACCATTGTCGCTCCTAAGATCCTTCACATGCTTCCCTGTGTCTTTCTCCACCAGTGCTTTGAACTCAAGAAATTTTGAGAAATTCTGATATTTATTCTGCATGAAGTAGATCCAGCACTTTTGAGAAAATTCATCAACAAATATCACATAGTACTTATGCTTTGCTATCGAAGTAGTAGAGAATGGCCCACACACATCTGAGTGAACTCTCTCAAGGATCTCCGAGGCTCAGTTTTCCTTCTCATGAAAATTGGCCTTTGCATACTTACCCATAGTACATCCCTTGCATGTGTCTGACTGCGCAAGTGTACCCTTGGGAAGACCCGTAGAAATCTGTTGCGTGACCTTCAAGGCTTTGTGGTGAAGATGGCCCAATCTCCTGTGCCATAACTCACCCTCATCCAAGCTCACCACTTTGTCCACCTTACCCATCAATGTTGTGCAACCATCTACATCAATTTTATAGAGATTCTTAACTCGAATCCAAGTCTTCTTGGCTTGTCCTATTTTTTTGTGTCGCAGGAAGCCTTTTCCCTCACCGAAAGCAACATCATAGCCTCTACCCTCCAACATTGCAATTGAGACTAAATTTTTCTTCAAGCCTGGTACATGCATTACATATTTAATTTGAAAGGGTTTACCTTAATGTCTCTGGAAGATAATTGTACCAATCCCGGTAGCACTGTACCGCCCGTCACACCCATTTTGATATGCATCTAGAGGTCCTCCTCCTCTAAGCTACTGAAAATTTATTCGTCTCTCGCCATGTGAAAGGATGCACCACTATCCAAGTACCACACCTATCCCATTGCACTTGACACTATGCATGCAATGAGCAAGAAGTCAAGCTCAAATTGTGAGGCGAAAGCCTCACCAACTACAGACCCTGAAGCCTTCTTGTTCTTATTCTTTTGTGGACTATTAGTGGCATAATTTCCATGCTCGTGATAGTGAAAACACTTCACTCTGGACATGTCGCACTTCTTGCCATCTTTACCGAACTCAGATTTGGAATGGAATTTATTTTCTTTCCCCTTCTTCGCCTTGATAGGAAAAGCACAATCTTCTTCATCATCATTCTTAGATGAAGAACCATCCCTGGTATTCCTCCTAAATTATTCTTGCACCAAATTCGACCAAATTCATTCCCAATCTGTCAACTTTTCCCTTCCATTGACAGAGTCTTGAAAACTATGCCAACTCTTGGGAAGTCCTAGAAGAGCGAGGCTCACCAAGTCATCATCAGTGATAGTAATGTTGACGCTCCCAAGCTCATCTGGACATTGGACAAACTTTGTTAAATATTTCGGCATGGTGTCGCCTTTCTCCATTTTTATCTTCCTGAGTTTATCCTTCAGTGCCAATTTTATATGATCACTGCTGCTCTAAAATATATTTTTCAAAGCTTTCCACATTGCATATGGTGTCTCTTTTCCATGGATACTTGAGACAATGTGGTCTCATACTCTCTCCAATAAGATCCTCCTTGCCTTTGCAACCTTCTTTTTCCAAGCATCAAGATTTGCAGCATCTACTACAGCAGGTTTGGGAACATCATTGTCAATGAATTCTTTCAACCCATTGTCCTCCAGTACTGCCTCCATCTTGTATTTCCAAGCAATATCGTTAGAGCAGCCCTCGAGTGCATACTCCAATCTCAAGCCATTGAAAGCCATTTTGATCCTGAATTTCCCGTTGCACCAAGAATGCCTTTTGAAAATTTGAATTATATTCAGTCAGAAACTTAGCTTCTCTTCCACTATAGTGATTTCTTATGCTCTAATACCATGTAGAAATTATACAAAAATATGTATATCAATGGATTCAATCTGATCTAACAATGTGCTAAAGCTAGATACTGAAACGCTTCTACAAATAAATTTCGTAAATTAAACTCAATCGCCAATCACATGAAGCAAAGAAAGAATCAAATCAAACCACAACAAAGATAATTTCCTAAGGAAATCTTGCTTCTCAAAACCCCTCTATATTCTATTGTATATTAACCATGGAATCATGAAACAATTACAATGCACTCTTCTCACAAGAGTCTTATGAACTCTGCTTACTATCTCACACTGTCCTGGACAAAACTGACCAACACTTAGCCAGTTCTAAGCCTCTAAACAGCCTACCTTGCTTGCGCAATTCCTGATGAATTCAATCCCTATTCTTTAGGAATTTTTTCCTTCCTAAACTGCGTAAGGATCATGGGCAATCCAATGGATGTTTGGTTGCATGCAAGAAACCTACTAATCACACAACTGATAGTTAACCTCCCTTTAACCTTTCTCTCAACTAGGTCTCCACTGGAACTGGCATGCATGCAACTATTAATAGTAAATCATCAATTGCTTGGAAGATCACTGATTGTGGATTAAACAATATTTAATTCACTTGATCTCTCACTAGTGCAACAAACAGTTACAACTAGTTCAAATGACTCCAACTCACCTAACTGAGTTAACTGATTACTCATGCATTAAACTAATGCACCAACTACAATTCAAACTCCATAACTAATAGACTTACTATGCATGCCTCACCAACCACCCTCAACTCGAAATACATGAGCTAACTGAGTTTATCACACTCAGTTAACTGTTACAAGTGATCATGAGATACAATTACATTTTATTGTCCAATTTAATTAAGGGAAAATTAAATTAGACACTGCACCAAATTAATTAATTAATTTGACCCACACTAGTGTGTGTGATGCAATTTCTTGTTGGACTTTGACATTTAAGTGATCAGAAAATCATGTGCATAAATATCTTTATCTAATACAAGTGTCATAGTATTCGATATTTTGGTTCACTATTCAACTTCCCTGGGCTTCTCAACCGATCTTTCTATAACTGCTCCCCCTATGCCTAGGCTCCTTCAATATTCTATATTTATATTGAACAATATTTCTTCTTCAAGTTCCATCTCAATCACACATATATATTCTAAGAAGCCTTCACTAATGGATTATATCTAAGTGATCAAATATATCCTTGGATCTTCATGTTTTTATTTTTCCTCCATGTTTTGGTGATCTTCCTTGTATCAACGGAGAACCCTTCTTCCTTTGATTTTTTAGAAAAAATTATCATGTCAATTTTTCAGTCATGAGCTATATGTCCAACATTGTGATATTTGTAGCATTATGTGTTGAACTTGAATAATGGAAAAATGGTTCATATTGTCTACTATTATAACTTATGATTTGATTGCTTATATATTTGTTCCTAGAAGTCTAATAATAGCCTCTAATTCTAATATAATCATTCATGGCATAGGTCTTGCAATCCCTTGCTTTATGTGCAAATATTTTACATGAGAAATAATCACTACTATTGTTATGGGTAAAAAAATAGACGCTTTACTTTGAAAGTACTGATAATATTGGTCGTACTATTGGGTTTTATTTGGATTTTTTGTATTTTTTTAAAACTAAATAGTGTCAGATATTCAACGCGATGTGATGCATAAATGATTCAGATACTTGACTTGTTCGCCGGATACTAACACCTTTTTATACATGTTGTATACTCGAAGTGTATGCGATTTGTGTTAGATTGTTTATGTTTGACCAAAGTAGCCATAACGACGTCAGAATACCGAGGATAGATGAGGTCAATTTTTTTTACTGTTAGAAAACATCTTTCTATAATCCGTGGACGTCAGAATTCCAATGACATAAAATTATATATAAGGGTTATTTTTTGTTCAAAAATATATTATTAATTGCATTACAAATAGTTAAACTGTGGTTGATTTTTGAAGATAATCAATATTGAAAGTTTGGTAAGGAAAAATGGGTGATGGAAAATGTTATTTCCCTCGTAAGAAATGTAAAGGCTACAAGAAGAGGAAACTTTTAATAAAAATAGCTAAACAACATTGTAGAGAATTTGGACTCCTTGAAGGTGGGCATGAATATTGTCTCTTGGTAAGTTATTCATTATATGTCTTTATATTGTATTTTTTTTTAAATTTGGGGTTTAGGGTTAGGGATTAAAGAGTTAGGTCGGCTTAGGGGTTAATAGTTTAGGGTCTTATGGGATAAGGGGCTAGGGATTAAGAGGTTAAGGGTTAGTGGTTTCAGGGCTTAATTAGGAGGAATGGGGTTAAGGTGTTAAGGATTAGGGGGATAAGATCGACTAAGTGGGTTAGGGAATAAATGGCTAGGTATATATATGTGTGGGGGGTGGGGGAGGGGGATAATATCGACTAAGGGGGTTAGGGAATAAAGGGTTAGGTATATATATGTGTGTGGGGGGGGGAAGGGGGAAGGGGGATAAGATCGACTAAGGGGGTTAGGGAATAAAGGGTTAGGTATATATATGTGGGTGTGTGTGTGTGGATGGGATTTAAAGACTTTTAAATGGATATGTAAAATTAAAATTTTTAATTTTTAAAACTAAATAAAATCGTTTAATAAAATTTAGATTATAGTACACAATTTCTTAAATAATAATAAAATATTATTTTCAATAAGAATAATAAAATAATAAATTGTATCTTCATTTTCAGACTTTTTATATATGTATATTATTTTTTATCATTTTTTCCATACACACAAACACATTTGTGTATGTCTGCATGTGTAATTTATTTAATTTTTAAATTATTTGTATAATTGAAATTTATAACTTTTTATTAATAAAATATTAAATTTGAAACAATATCAACCAAAAAAGGTTCCTAAAATGTATAATAAAAATCGTGTCTTCAAAAATATTAAAATATTCAAATTATAAGTTAGGTTTAGTTTTTAATAGGTTAATGGGTTAGGGGTTAGTAGGTTATCATTTAAGTTAGGTTTAGGGGGGTTTAGGGCCTAGGGGATTTAGAGGTTTATGGGGTTTTAGGGAGGAGGGGTTAGGGTTTATGGTTTAAGGGGTTTAGGGTTAGGGATTAAGGTGTTAGGTGATGGGTAAGGAGTTAATAGTTGAGGGGCATAGGAGGTAAGTGGTTATTAGTTAATGGATTAGGGTTGAATGGTTTAGGTGCTAAGGGTTAAGGGATTAATTAGGGGGGATGGGGTTAAGTATTAGGGGGGGAAATATCTAAGCGTTTAGTGGTTAGGCCAGGTTAAAGGGTTAGGGTCGGTTAATGGTTTATAGGTTAGGGGTGGTCTAACAATTATTGATTAGAGTGAAAGTTACCATCGACTTAAAATCCTGCATGCTCCCCAAGTGAAATCAAGGAGGAATATGACATCATGATGAACGTGAAATAAGAAGAGGTTATTTTTGTTGGTTGTGACTATATATCTCACAAAGTGTTTCTATTTATTATATGTCAAGAAAAGTAACAATTGTCCTAATTTTTTCAACACATTCCATAAACATGTTAATAAATTGCACGAGCTTCATCATTGATTTGTTGGTTTTGTTTCTTTCTCTCACCTAACTACATTGCTCCATCTAGAATAACTACTCTAAGTACCCCTAATGTGTTTATGAAAATAAACACTTAAATCCTAATGAGCTAACCCCTAATCCATAATCTTTAAACCCCTTATAAATTAAAACATGGCCTCCAATTAGTTGGACTACGGAAAGTTTCCATCCACACCAAACTTGTGGTCTCCAAGTGAAATCAAGAAAGAATATGACATAATGATGAAGGTGAAATAAGAATAGAATGTATTTGCTGGTTGTGAGTGTATATCTCACAAGGTGTATCTTTTCTACATGTCAAGAAAACTAAAAATTTTCCTATATTTTTCAACATATTCATAGACATATTGATAAATTGCATAAGCTACATTATTGATTTGTCGTCTTTGTTTCTCACTCTCACCTAAGTTGTCTTTGTCATTTTCTTTATTGCATATGTTTCCCTATATTATATTTTTAAATGTTTGTATCACTTTAATATTCATTATATACACTAATATTACTTTTTTGTTTGTAATTGTAAAGAAACAACGCCCTAGGGCACTAGTCATGGATCAAGATGACATGGTTGTTGTACAAGCACATGTTTAGGAACATGGAGCGAAAATTGAAGATCAAGTTAATGATCTTATGGAAGAAAACGATGATGTTAATAACACAATCGAACAAAGAGGGGACAAATATATTGGCCCATGTGACATTTAATAATGTTGTACTAGATGATGATGATGACCAACTAGATGGTGCTTTTAATAAACCGGCAATTGAGAAGGAAACATAACCTCTTTATGAAGGCTCCAAAATAACTATTCGTAAACTTGTTTTATTACAACCAATTCTCAGTTTTTTGTGTAAATGTCATAACCAAAGAGATTGATCACCTCTCTCTTTTGATAATCTTACATTCCATTACAGAAGAAGTACTAGTTTTTGCAGGTTTCAGGAGGAAGGACAGATGACTAAAAGCGAATAGTGTCTCTCTCATAGACCACACTTCTTTTACAAGAAGATGATCAGCAACAAAGAAAGAAACATCCATGCATGAGCACATGCTAATGCAAATCAGATCCAGCACTTCCAAGCCTTTCAAATGTCAGTGTCTCCATTGCATCCATGCTTCCTCAGTCAATAAAACATTCACCTAATTTCCCTTTACATTCGCTATTGCATTTCTACTTATTCATTCAATAAAATCCTCATCTCATTTTCCTTCACTCCTCATTTTTTTCACAGTCATTATATTTTCCTGCCCTACTTTCACTAACCTATAACCCAGCAATAAAACCATTCAACTCCTCTACAAAGTTGATTCATTTCATTTCCATTTTCATTTTTTAAAATAAACCTTGATCCACTGCAAAAATTTTCATCCATAGTCCTTCAAAAATTATTATTTCATGCTTGCGTTAGATGATGGAGGATTCCTTAAGGTCTCCCTTCTAACAAGTCTTGGCCTATCGACATCAGTACATTATTTAGGTCTAAGACTAGATTCTTTATTAGTACCTTGAGGCTTGTATTCATTAATGACAAGTTCTCTCGCTGACAATCATGAGAATACATCAATGTTCCTTGATCCTCAGATCTTGCAAGTGGCTCGACATCAACTCATTTATTTGCACTTCGTAAGATGTACTTAGGTACCTTGGCACTCATTGACATTAATGGTGAGTTTGTCTCACGTTGGTTAACAACATTCATCGATGGTCGGTAATCCAATGACTTCTCTTCATGCTCGACATCAACACATTTATTCGCATGACTAGAATTTTACTATCGGATTTTGTAGCGATTGAAGACTACATCGTTTCATCAATTTGCAGCAGGAATCAATTTGTATCAGCAGCAATAAAGATCCCAATATTTTCATCAACACAAAGAGAACAAAGAAGCAGAAAAATACCTTTGGTTTACATACTTCATGATCCAACAGCATCAACAGCCACACTCTTCAGTATACACAACTCATCCACATTTAAGGTAAGTGAAGGTATGTGGTTTTCTAATTTTTAGTCAAGTAATTCCTTAGAATGCTAAAATTGTAACTTTGGAAAAATTCCTCACTCCATTTTTCACATTGTCATATCTTTAGTTAGGGGGGAGGGACATAATTTCATATTCACATGTCCTACAGTATCACACATTTTCATTTCATTCCAACCCACATATAATTCCCAACCAACTATTATATGCTTTGCAAATTATCAGTTTATTGATGAGTTATTATAGTATTTGATTCTAAATGTTTTCATGAACTTTGATGCAACAAAGAAAATAAAGCATTGTTACACAAGAACTATTGCTCAAAAATCAGTTGTCACACAAGAACCAACCACAAAAAAAAAAAATATGTTGCAATCAAATGTATTATACTTTGCCAAAAGAAAATATCATGAAGCAAAGTTTGGAAAGGATCTATACAAGAAAAAACTCATAAAATATTAACACATGGAGAAATGAATCAATATAATAGTTGCATGAGGACATGAAACAACTTCAGTTGGGGGGTATGTTGAGTCTCAAAAAAATTTTCCATATTCATACATATTTCCATTATGTCATTGTTGGAATCACGATTACCATTAGACCAAAACCCGCAGGCGTTAGTCTCCGCTACAATCACCAGAATTAGGATCCATGAGAGGCGGTTAGTCCATGTCGCGAAACACACGGGGAGCGTTGAACCCAATGTCCAACAATATCCCCCCCAACATGAGTCAGGTGAGTTTTGAACTCAAGACCTGTCGCTCTGATACCACTTGTTGGAATCACGATTATTGTTAGACCAAAACTCACAGGCGTTAGTCTCTGCTACAATTGCCAGATTTAGGATGCACGAGAGGCGGTTAGTCCATGTCGTGAAACACACAGGGAGCATTGAACCCAATGCCCAACATTCATAACCATTCAGATCTCATTTCATAACTATTTGACCTAAAACCCTACATCAAGTAACCATTTTCATAAATATATGGGTTAGGATCCTTGTTTTCCAAAGTTATTTATTTATGTATTTAAAGTGAATTTATGATTAAAAACTAGAAAATTAACATGGTTTCATATATCTAGATATGTGTTATGAGTTTTGTGACATGTATAAGCCTATTTTGGAGATTCTATAAGGGTCTTACTTGGCCTCCCAAGATCAAATTCGAATTTAAACTCAAGAGGTGGGCCATATTCCAAGGAGAAAGATCATGGAGATCTTGATGTGTCATAGGATTTGTATCTAGAATTTAGGGATAAGTTGAGACAAGTATGGATCTAGTAGATATTTAATGGATCTAAATTCATTGAATAGATATCCCTAATTTTTGTATAAATAGAAGAAGCTTTCTCCTATCATGTCATGTGTAAAATTGGAGTTATGCTCAAGCTTTGAATAAAGAATTAGATTGTGGCACCTTACTCATGAGTGTTCTTTCACTTTGACTTGGTTTTGCTTACATATGGAGCATATTGATTTGCTATCTCTCATACTTTTGGATCGGCCATCTACAATGTGTGAGATTTATTTGCTTTCTTAGTATTAGTTTTAGAATGAATGAATAATCTTTGTTTTTCTAGAACATCTCAAGAAAGTAGATTCTTATATTTTCCAATTGGATTATTTTTGAGGTAATAGAGCTCATAGTTGTTTAGTTTATTTTCATGTTCTTACACTGCTTTCTTAGATAATATCCTCAATTATATGTATAATTGGATGCTTGTAAATCATACCAAGAAGGTGACTTTGTCATACTTCCAAATTGGATGCTTGAGTGTTTAACCTATGTAATGATTGAGTTTTCCTTTACATACCTTTAAATAACTTTCTTAGATTAAGATCCTCAATTAAATGTATAATTGAATGCTTGTAAATCATGCCAAGAAGGTAACTCTGTTATACTTCCAAATTGGATAACTGAGTGTTTAACCTATACAGTAATTGAGTTTTTTCCTTACATGCTTTGAAATACTTTCTTAGATTAAAATTTCAATTCCTGCAAGTGTGATTGTGTGTGTTATATTTTCTTTTGAATTTTTTTTCTTTCTTTTTGTTACTTGATTTCATAGTTTAATTGAATTTCATTTGATTTCATAGATTAGATGAATTGGTTTTCATTATTTTGTAGTTATATTGATCTAAACTGAAAGACAATTTCTAGCACATACAGTGCATGCATGCTTCACAAGTTTACGAAACCCCCGGGTTGACAAATTAAATGACGGGCAATCATTTTGCCCCAACATTTTGGCGATGTTGCCAGGGAAGTGTGCATAGAAACTAGCTTTCAGTCTAGAGTGTATTTTATTTTATTATTATTATTTTTTCACTAACCATTTATGGACAAAGGATCTAGAATGCAGCCCCAAGACTACATTGAGGAATGGTATCAAAAAGTGATTGTGCCACACCATTCATCTATTCTTCAAGAGATCCTTGCAGCAAATCGAAAGATCAAGACAATATTGCATATCCTTACAAGCAATCAAGTACATTTCGTAAATTTGGATATGAATATTTCAAAGATTCTAATCTGTAATTGGCTTCTTTGGAAGCATTCATATACTTAAAAAAATAAAAAATAAAAAATAAAAAAATAAAAATAAAAATAGTTTTATTTAGATAGATAGGAAAAATGAAAATAAAACCAAGCTTGGCTAGAAATTTAGAATTTAGAATTTTGTTTTTGAAAAAATAAAAATAAGTTTTTATAATTTTTAGGATAAATTTGATGTTTTGTGGTGCAGTAAGAACCACCCATTTACTAACCCTTGGCAGGAAATATTTGCAATAAAACAAATGATTGAGAACAAGGAGCACAAGCGAAGATCACGAGCAATAATTTTATTTTTGCAAAATTTAAAAAGGGAATCTACTGATAAAATCTTGAGTATGCTCTCCTCTTACGCTTTGTGTGACCTGAAGGATCAGAATTTTTTTTTTTTTAATTAGTATATCATAAAATCTATTAAAAAAAAAATTAGCTACATAATGCAATTTTGCAACTAACTTCTATTTTCATCATTTGATTAGATTTAATTTGATTTTTTTTAAATAAACTTTATAATTTAAAAAATATAAAAAATATAAATTTCAAATTCCATTTTCTTTATTAATAAATCCCTTTTAATAAAAAAATTAAAAAAAAATAATGATTAATTAAAAATAATAATAATAATAATAAATTGTTTTAATTAAAATATATATGTATATATTTTTAAATTTAATAAATAAATAAAAAGTTGTTTAATATGACAAAAAATTAAAAAAATTAAAAAAAAACATAATAATAATAAATAAATAAAAACAACGGATGTCATAACATGGTCCATAACAAGTCAAACGAATGCCATAAAATGTAATGGCACATGGCCTTTGAGCATAAGTTAAAACCAAAGGAACCCACACATATGCATGAGGCCAGCCTTTGGCTTGGCCTTATGCATATGTCCAGGCCTCCAATCCACGTAGGCCATGCAACACTTTTAAACCACAAACAATACCCATTTATACAAACTAAGATTTCTGAAATGAAAAATTAACCCCTGCATAAATAGATCTTGCTCAAGCTGTATTAGCCAAAGAAGTAATAGTTTGTAAGGGAGAAGCCCTCTTCCATTTCTGCTGAAACACTTAATGGTCTTTTTACCCAAAGATTTTTTTTTTCAAAGAAGAGAATCAAGTTAAATTAACATGGAATGAAATGAAGAAATTAATTTCTGGCTAAGACCTTTTACCTGAAAGTTGTGTGCCCAGTGATGGCAGTTGCTATTACTATGACAGCAGTATGAAAACCTCAGATTATTAACTGTGCAATTTTCAAACAGCTAAAACTCCATCAAAATTGTAGCTCTGAGCCAACACAAGGAGACTTTTTTTTTAGTGAAATTTTACACCTGCAAATTGTATGAATGGAATTTGTAGAATCATTGGAAACATTCGTTGGAGACATGCGTTTTTCAGGAGGTTGAGTTTGATTTCGAATTGAAATGAAATGCTTGATGCATGTGGCAATTGTTGAACCTTTTCCACCAGCAATTAATTTTGTTGCTGGAGCAGAAGCTAGGAAATGTGTAACTGATAAAAAAACGTCATTTTTGAAATGTGTTTTCTGAGCAAACCAGAGCGAATTAAAAAAAAATAGGACATGGGGTTTTTTTTTGGAACAGGGTGAATTTAGTAACCTTAAATCGGTTTCCTCAAATTTTTAACCAATTGGGAAATTTTCAGGGATCTTTGAAGCCTCATTTTTCAGATTGCATGAAGAAAAAAAAAACGATTTTTAAATGCACTACTTGCTTTGATTCCAACCATGATCTGATTTTCCTCATGTACAGGAGGAAATCCATCAATATCCGATTTCCCTCATCTAAAATTGGATTCCCCAACCAACAAAACTTGAATTTCATCGCAGAAACTATTTTGTTTGGGGATTTATTAAAATTTTGTCATCTATATATCATTTGAATATCTATAAATAATCAAAAGATTCCAATCAAATTTAGTAGAAGCTCTCTTTGTGCCTTTGCATATCTTATTTACAATGCTTTGGAGGCCCACAAAATTAATTCCCTCATCCTTTAGCACGAGTACCACAGAGTGCTAGTTATTGGCTATCATATTTGGTTTTGGACATATTAATATGATGGAGAATCAAAAGTATCATAAGCGATTTCAAAAGAAAGAAACTGAAACTTATGTACATGTGATAAAAGCTCTCTTTGTGCCTTTGCATATCTTCTTTACAATGCTTTGGATGCCCACAAAATGAATTCCCTCATCCTTTAGCACGAGTACCACAGAGTGCTGGTTATTGGCTATCGTATCTGGTTGTGGACATATTAATATGATGGAGAATCAGAAGTATCATAAACGATTTAAAAAGAAAGAAACTGAAACTTCCTCCTATTGCATACATAAGTGCATACCATGCATCTATCTCAGATTTGTCAAAACCAAATGATTGGGGACATTTAGTGGGCATGGTTGGTTTCTGTTTCTTGAACTTGGGAATCATCATCAAAATTCCTGATTATGTCTTCCTTTTTTAGGATTGTCCACATGATTGGTTGTTCTCTTAATGCAGTGTTGTGGTTCATCATGGAGGACCTGGCACAACAGCTTCAGGTTTAAGAGCAGGGTGCCCGACAACAATTGTACCCTTATTTGGTAACAAAACATCAGATTCAAGCCTAAAAAAAATATTATTAAAAAATAATAATAACAATAAATAAATAATTAATAATTTATCTATTTTTTGCATCAATGAAATAAATAGGGTATTTTCTCATTTTTCAGGAGGAGGCACTGATTAATTCAAAGATTGGACTGATCATGAAAAATGCATAGCTGTGTATACTTAAATTTCTGCTCAAGATTTTTAGCTACATAAACTAAGCAATTATGTTGTTGCTGTGCAATTTTGCAGCTAAACATCAATTCTGCATCTAAGAAACTTCATTGTTTCACCCAAATGTTAAATTAGCCTAACTATCTCATCCGACATTGGATTTCGACGATTCAAACGTAGTTGGAAATATATCGGCAATATCTACATAATGAGAAAACTATCATCAAATTTTGAAACATTAAAAAATGAAGAAATTGCTGAAAAAACACAACAGGTAACTTGAGGCACTAATTTCGACGCAAGTATAAATTCTTTTGGTTTTTCTTTGTAAACTTGTTTTATTAGTACTAATTCTCGATTTTTTTGTGTAAATTTCATAATCAGAGAGATTGATCACCTCTCTCTTTTGATAATCTTACATTCCATTACAGAAGAAGTACTAGTTTTTGCAGGTTCCAGGAGGAAGGACAGATGACTACAAGCGAAAATTGTCTCTCTCAGAGACCACATTTCTTTTACAAGAAGATGATCAGCAACAAAGAATGAAACATTAATGCATGAGCACATGCTAATGTAAATCAGATCCAACACTTGCAAGCCTTTCATATGCTAGTGTCTCCATTGCATCCATGCTTCCTCAGTCAATAAAACATTCAACTCATTTCCATTTACATTCACTATTGCATTTCTACTTAGTCATTCAATAAAATCCTCGTCTCATTTTCCTTCACTGCTCATTTTTTCACAGTCATTATATTTTCCTGACCTGCTTTCACTAACCTATAACCCAGCAATAAAACCATTCAGCTCCTCTACAAAGCTGATTCATTTCATTTCCATTTTCATTTCGTCAAATAAACCTTGATCCATTGCAAAATTGGTTATCCATAGTCCTTCAAAAATTGTTCTTTCATGCTCGCGTTAGATGATGGAGGATACCTTAAGGCCTCCCTTCTAACAATTCTTGGCCTATCGACATCAGCATATTAACTAGGTCCAAGGATAGAGTCTTTATTAGTACCTTGAGTCTTGTATGCATTAACGACAAGTTATCTCACCGAGAATCATGGGAATACATCAATGTCCCTTGATCATCATATCTTGTAAGTGGCTCGACATCAGCTCATCTATTCGCACTTCGCAAGATGTACTTAGGTTCCTTGCCACTCATTGACATTAATGGTGAGTTTTCCTCGCATTGGTTTAAAAACATTCATCAATGGTCGGTAATCCAATGACTTCTCTTCATGCTCGACATCAACACATTTCTTCGCATGACTAGAATTGTACCATTGGATTTTGTAACGATTTAAGACTACATAATTTCTGTAGTTTGCAGCAGGAATCAATTTGTATCAGTAGCAATAAAGATCCCAATCTTGTGATCAGCACAAAGAGAACAAAGAAGCAGATCAAATTCTTTTGTTTTACATACTTCATGATCCAACAGCATCAACAACCACACTCTTCAGTATACACAACTCATCCACATTTAAGGTAAGTGAAGGTATGTGGTTTTCTAATTTTTAGTTATGTAATTCCTTAATGCTAAAATTTTAAATTTGGAAAAATTCGTCACTCCATTTTTCACATTGTCATATCTTTAGTTGGGGGGAAGGGACATCATTTCATATTCACATGTCATACACTAGCACAAATTTTCATTTCATTCCAGCCTGCATATACTTCCCAGCCAACTATTGTTGCAGTATGATTCCAAAATATTATATGCTTTGCAAATTATCATTTGATTGATGAGTTATTATAGTATTTGATTCTAAATGTTTTCATGAACTTTGATGCAACAAAGAAAATAAAGCATTGTTACACAAGAACCATTGCTCAAAAATCGGTTGTCACACAAGAACCAACCACAAAAAAAAAATGTTGCAATCAAATGTATTATACTTTGCCAAAAGAAAATATCATGAAGCAAAGTTTGGAAAGAATATATACAAGACAAAAATGATAAAATATCAACTCATGGACAAATGAATCAATACAATAGTTGCATGAGGACACGCAACAACTTCAGTTAGGGGGTATGTTGAGTCTCAAAATTGTTTTCCATATTCATACATATTTCCATTATGTCATAACTATTCAGCTCTCATTTCATAACTATCTGACCTAAACCCTACATTAAGTAACCATTTTTATAAATATATGGGTTAGGATCCTTGTTTTCCAAAGTTATTTATTTTATGTATTTAAATTTAATTTATGATTAAAAACTAGAAAATGAACATGGTTTCATATATCTATATATGTGTTATGAGTTTTGTGACATGTGTAGGCCTATTTTGGAGATTCTAGAAGGGTCTTACTTGGCCTCCCAAGATCAAATTCGAATTTCAACTCAAGAGGTGGACCATATTCCAAGGAGAAAGATCATGAAGATCTTGATGTGTCATAGGATTTGTATCTAGAATTTAGGGATAAGTTGAGACAAGTATGGATCTAGTAGATATTTAAGGGATCTACATTTATTGAGTAGATATCTATACTTTTTGTATAAATAGGGGAAGCTTTCTCCTATCATGTCATGTGTGAATTTGGATTTATGCTCAAGCTTTGAATAAATAATTAGATTGTGGCACCTTATTCATGAGTGTTCTTTCACTTTGACTTGGTTTTTCTTACATATGGAGCATCTTGATTTACCATCTCTCATACTTTTGGATTCGCCATCTACAATGTGTGAGATCTATTTTCTTTCATAGATTAAGATTTATTTTATTTCTTAGTATTAGTTTTAGAATGGCTGGTTAATCTTTGCTTTCCTAGAACATCTCAAGAAATTAGATTATTCTATTTTCCAATTGGATTATGTTTGAGGCAATAGAGCTCACATTTGTTTAGTTTCTTTTCATGTTCTTACACTTCTTTCTTAGATCATATCCTCAATTATATGTATAATTGGATGCTTGTAAATCATACCAAGAAAGCGACTCTGTCATTGTAGGAATTTACAGGGTAAGTTCCTTAGATCAAGAACCAAAGGTCACCGCTCACAAACAGATCAAAAATTAGTACACCAGTATAATCACGTGGTTAAAACCCTCAAAGAGGGAAACAGTCCACGGCCTAAGCCAACGCGGCCACTTCAAGCAATTTATTAATATAAAAAGAAAAGTTACATATCTTTCTCTCATAAAACCGTTACTAGACAAATGACCCTCCATGCTCTTTAAATAGAGATCATGGACCAATCGGGTGCTAAGCCACGGATCAAATGTCGTTAATATCGAGGTGAGAGATAACCATCAGATCACGACAAATCGTGACCGTCGGATTATAAGTTACAAATGTACATGGTAAAGAAACACACTTTACCTAACTCTACACTAGTCTAAGTTATCCTTAACTATTTCCTATGTGTCAGAATATCCTAACATCCCCCCTTAAGAACAACTTGGGATAGGATTGAAGAATTTACAAAGGTGACACAAAAGGAGAATATTTCCTATGTGTCGAAATATCCTAACATCCCCCCTTAAGAACAAATTGGGATAGGATTGAAGGATTTACAAAAGTGACACAATAGGAGAAGGAAGGAGGCATTAGAGCCTATCCCCCTTAATGACAACTTTCCTGAACTCCAAGCATGGATCGAAGTTTGGTAAACTTCGCTTCTGTGAGAGCCTTCGTAAAGATATCGGCTACTTGATCATTGGTTGGACAGTACTGCACTTCAAGAACACGATCATGAATGAGCTTTCCGATGAAGTGTATGTGGAGTTCAATGTGTTTCATACGCTGATGCTGAACTGGATCTTTACATAGCTTAATGGCACTCTGATTATCACACCAAAGTGCAGTTGGATGCTGCTGATGAAGACCAAATTCAGACAGAATCTGACGAAGCCACATGGCTTCCTTGCTAGCTTCAACTACACCACGATACTCTGCTTCTATTGAGGAAAGAGAGATGTCACTTTTGTTTCTTACAAGACCAAGTAATAGGTCCTGAACCAAGATTGAATACATATCCTGCAGTAGACTTTCGATCATCAGGGTCACCAGCCCAATCAGAATCAGTGAAACCAATCAACAATGGAGATGCTCCTGCACTGTAATGAATGCCGAACTAAACTGAACCTCGAATATATCGAAGTATTCTTTTAGCTGCTTTCCAGTGACTTTCATGAGGTCGGTGCATAAACCGAGTGACAAGACTAACGGAAAAGTAAAGGTCGGGATGGGTATGGGTTAGATACAAAAGTTTACCAACAAGTTGGCGATATAAGGTAGCATCAACTTCAGGGGTAGTACAAGTGACTGAAAGCTTGACTCTAGACAGAAAGGGAGAAGGGGTTGGCTTACAGTCTTCCATGTGAAATTGGTGTATAAGATCGTAGGAATACTTGGACTGAGAGAGGGTAATGCCTTCCTTGGATTATAAGACTTGAAGACCAAAGAAATAATGAAAGTGTCCTAAGTCTGTCATTTCAAACTTATTTTTGAGGCTAGACTTCACATGGTTTATATGGTTTGGATCACTACCAGTAAGGATAAGATCATCAACATAAAGAACAAGGATGGTGAAGGAATTACCCACTTTCTAGGTGTAGACAGTGTTGTAAGAATGGCACCTTGAAAATCCATTATTGAAGATAAATCTATCCATTTTGGCATACCAAACCCAAGGAGCTTGTTTGAGACCATAGAGAGACTTCCTAAGGCGACAAACAAGGCTGAAGTCTTTTTGGATAAAGCCAGGCGGTTGTTCCATTTAGATTTCTTCATGCAAATCTCCATGTAAGAAGGAAGATTTAACATCCATCTGATGGACTTCCCATTTAAAGGAGGCAGCAAGGGAAAGAACAAGGAAAATAGAATTCATTTTGGCAACAGGGGAGAAGGTTTCAGTATAGTCAATGCCTTCAACTTGTGAAAAACCTTTAGCAACAAGACGAGCTTTATGTCTATCCAATTTTCCATCTGGTCCAAACTTGGTTTTGTAAACCCATCTGCATCTGACAAGTTTTCCTCCTTTTGGAAGAGGAACAAGATCCCAAGTATCATTTGCCAATAAGGAACGATACTCTTCATTCATAGCTTCATCCCAATATGGATGACTGGAGGCTTCTTCAAAGGTTTCTGGATCAATTTTTTCTGGAACTTGAGCCAATAAGGAAGAAGCTCTTTCGAATTGAGAACGTGTACGTCATCGATCGACAGGGTCACCTGCAAGAGAACTTGATGCATCCCGAGTAGAGCGGACCCATCTTGGAAGCAGTGGAATATAAGGAACAATTTCATGAGGTGGAGGAGGATTTCCATTCTTGTTGTCATCATCTGAACTAGAAGGAATGTTATTAAAAATAGAAGAGAGAGAGAGAGGTGGCACATATGCTGAATCAGGCTCGCAGGCCAAAGGTGGCACACTTGTCGAACTAGGATCGCAGGCCGATATATTTTCATCAAAGTTTACATCTCTTCTAATGATAATATTTTTGGATTTTGGTTGAAGAAGTCTATATCCTTTGACATCTTCAGAATATCCAACAAAAATAAATTTTTCACTCTTAGGTTCTAATTCTTTATGTTTCGCATCTGGAATATGGACCCAAGCATCACTTCCAAAAACACAAAAGTGACTTACATCTGGCTTGATTGAGCTCCAAGCTTCTTCCGGAGTTATATTCTTTAAAACCTTAGTAGGAGTGCGATTCACTATGTAATTTGCACAGTTAATGGCTTCTGCCCAAAAATTGAGACCGAGTCCTTTAGATTGAAGCATACAATTAGCCATTTCTTTTAAGGTGTGATTCTTCCTTTCAGCTACACCATTTTGTTGTGGAGTATATGGAATAGTATGTTGCAATTGAATGCCATGCTCAGTGCAGAAGTTGATAAATTTGTTGTTAACATATTCTCCGCCATTGTCTGATCTTAACTTAAGAATTTGATGTCCAAATTGTTTCTCAACAAAGGCCTTAAAGGCCAAGAACATGTTAAAAACTTCACTCTTGAGTTTTAAGAAATATAACCAAGTGCGTCTGGAAAAATCATCAATGAAAGTTAAGAAGTACTTGCAACCAGAGAAAGAAACAACAGGAAGTGGACCACATAAATCACTGTGCACAAGCTGCAAAGGGGCTGAAGCGTGCCAAGAGGCACGTTTGTCAAAACTATCTCGATGATGTTTTCCGAGTACGAGAAAACACCATCTTGGCAAGATACCATAGGAAGGCCCGTCACCTTATTTTAGTTACATAGATTTTGAAGAGAGCGATAGTTTAAGTGACCAAATTTCTCATGCCAAAGTTTGCTCACATTATCATTATGAGCAACATAAACAGAGGGAAGAGATGATGACCCAAAGTTGTCAAAATTATACAACTTTGTGGAATCATCAGCAATGCCAGTAGCTAAAATATGTTTAGGATCTTTGAGGTCCTTGATTACAACATCATGAGGTGAAAATTCTACTATTTTCCCTTCACCTGAATGAGTTATCTGCTAAATAGATATAAGGTTGCATGACAAGGTAGGAACACATAGTACATCTTTAAACTGACCATTATCTAGATGAATGGTTCCAGATCCTACAACACTAAGAGATCTATCATCACCAACATAAATATGTTTGGTGTTACAATCATTTAAAGAAGAAAACATGGATTTATTTTTAGCCATGTGGTAAGAAGCTCTAGAATCAATGAGCCACTCATGAGAAGGAGAGGAAGAAGATACATTTAATGCATAACTAGATCTTGATGCTTGACAACCACAAGCAGAAAGTGCCATGCTTGAAGATGAAGGTGAAGAGTGCTCCAAATTGATGTTGTGCTTCTTCATTGTTGCTTCTAAGGCTTCCATATTATTAAAACATTTGGACTCTATATGGCCATCCTGATTACAAAAGTTGCAATGTCTATTTGTCTTCTTCCCTTTATTTTGATATGCCTTATTATTTTGGTGATTCGATTTTTCAGTTTGCGGCTGAAATTGCTTAGGGTCCTTATTTGGTTTAGGACCATATTTTTTAGGATACTGCTTCTTGGGATTCTTTTGATATGGTTGTTGTTGGGATGCTACGGCTTTCTTAGAGGCGTTTCCAGCAGTGATAAGACCAAGGTGTAAAAGTTTTTCTTGTTCTCTTATCAAAGAATCACAAAAGGCATCAAAAGAGGGATTCTTGTAGGTGGTTCCTGAATAAATGATAGCGTCTCTGGTGGAATGGAAGGTGAAAACAAATACAGATTATGCAGGGCCAAGCTTAGCAAGAATGCAATAGATGAGGCTACCATCGTCCTTTTTGATCTTATAACCTTCTAAAAGAATTCTGAGGGTCTTGAATTTGGAAAAAAAATCTTCAATGGAGGAGAAGTTATTGGGGTCCAAATTAAGCATCTCATTTTCAAGCTGGTGGGCACTGGTTTGATTTTGAATACCAAAAACAGTTTTTAGCTTTCCCAGGGCTTCATCGGGGTTGTCAATGTCAAGGATATGAAATCGAAGATCTTGAGCAATGGACATTCCTATCAACCCTCGTGCTTGATCTTGTTTATTTTCCCATTTAGTCGCTTTATCATCATCATAAGGTTTATTTTCTTGTCTTGTGGCTATTCTATAAATCCCTTTAATTCTAAGTATATCTACCATGTGACGTAGCCATTGGAAATAATCGGTGTTGTTAAGAATAATCGGGCATGCACTTTCCATTTTTTTTTAAATGAAGCTCATAAAAGCTGAAAATAATTGCTCCAATGGAAAGATCTTGAAAAATTAGGCCGTTTCAAAAAAAATGGCTCGAAAAACAGCTTCCGGATGAAGAAGTTATGCCTTTTGAAAAATCTGATTTGAAGATGTCGAATAGTTACGAGAACAGGATGAATTGCGGCTTTTAAAAAAAAAAAATCCGCCCCTTTGAACAAATTTTTTTTACAAAAGAAGCTTGAGAAGGAGACTTGAATCCAAGACCGCTATTCTCATAAACTAACCCCTCACCAAGTGAGATAGTAAAAGGATCATGTTATTGTAAGAAAGGAGGAAGGGTTTTTTTTTCACTCTTCGGTGTGCGTGCCTTTTCCTGCACAAAAAACCGAGCAAAAAAAAATGAAAATGCAAAGCCTTATGGTAGAATGTTAGATTTTCGGTTACCCTTACCAGAAACTATCACTTTTTTCACTATTTCTGATTTCCCGAGATCACATAAAGACGAGGGGAAAGAGCATACATAGCAAGAAAAATCCTTTTTCCTGTTTCTGATTTGCCGAGATTGTACGCAGCACACAACAAAGAGCATACACAGAGAAGAGGGTATAGATCCGGCAAATAAAAAAAAACCATAAATTGAAAATAAAAAAGGAACCGAAATAAGTAGAACTATTGACAAATATAACTGCAAAACAAATGCTTTATACCTCCATATCTAAACTGTCATAACTTGGGCAGCCGGAAACCTTTTCGCATGAAACAAAAGGTGTTCCTCACTGTAACAGACACTCCAGACACAACTGAGCATTTCTCCAAGCCCAAAAAAATTCAGAAATAATAGATCTACAAAACGGCATTCGCATGCAGTCAAACCGGCTTCAGATTTTGATCAACAATGGACGCGGCCCTCAAATAGCTCTGATACCATGTAGGAATTTATAGGCTAAGTTCCTTAGATCAAGAACCAAAGGTCACCACTCACAAATAGATCACAAATCATTACACTAGTATAATCACGTGGTTAAAACCCTCAAAGAGGGAAACAATCCACGACCTGAGCCAACGCGGCCACTTCAGGCAATTTATTAATATAAGAAGAAAAATTACATATCTCTCTCTCATAAAACAGTTACCAGACAAATGACCCTCCATGATCTTTAAATAGAGATCATGGACCAATCGGGTGTTAAACCACGGATCACGTGTCGTTAATACCGAGGTGAGAGATAACCGTCGGATCACTACAAATCGTGACTGTCGGATTATAAGTTACAAATGTACATGGTAAAGAAACACACTTTACCTAACTCTACATTGGACTATGTTATTCTTAAGTATTTCCTATGTGTCGGAATATCCTAACATTCATACTTCCAAATTGGATGCTTGAGTGTTTAACCTATGCAATAATTGAGTTTTCCTTTACATGCCTTTAAACTGCTTTCTTAGATTAAGATCCTCAATGTTAGTATGAATCTTTTGTCGAAATGTACGCAAAATACCACTTTAGCTACGCATAACAAATAGCCCTAACATCAAATATGGCTGCCAATATCTTCAAATCTACAGTTAGTTGATCAAGACAAAAGCTGCACAAATCCAGATCTATGCATAAAAAGACATTAAGCAGTGGAAATAAGGTTTTTCTCCATGCATCCAATAGACAAGACAAGAACAATATTTTTGAAAGAATTTTTAATATTAAGGGCACCTGAGAGGAAAACAAAAAAGGTGTTTCCAGTTCTCCTCAATGGGATGGGTTCTTGAAAGTCCTCAACACTTCAGATCTAGCATTTCTCTCTCTTGTTAGTGTAGAAAACCCGGACAAACATAGAACTCAAAGGGAGCTCACAAAGCAAAAAGTAGAGAATGTGACAATGATAATGGCTCAAAGTCAGACCAAGGGCATAGATCCAGAGTGATTTAATGAGCAACAAAAGGTGACAAATGAATGAGAAAACCCTTCTATTTATAACAAAATATTGGGTCATTCTAGATCTTAGTGTATGATTAAAATAATATTAACCAAATCTAGATCCACCTTTTATGGAATATTTTATTATATTTGTTGGAGGGAAAAGGTATTTGACTTGGGTCAAATCCCTTTATTTGTAAATAATAAATAAATAAATTATTTATTTATTATTTTAAGGAAGTGGTTGAATGATAATTAAATAAATAATAATTTACTTAATTATTTATAAATGATTTAGTTATATTTAAAAAGGAAAATTATTTAAATAAGATTTAAATATTTATTCCTAGAAAATAATAAGATAAATAAGGATTTATCTAATTAATTTCCTTTTTTTGGGTTAAATATAATTTGGAATAATAATTAAATTATTGTTTAGTTGATTATTCCATGAGGAAAATCAAACAAATAAAGATTTTTTTAATATTTACTTTTGGGGTTTCCTATTTGGACCATAAAAAACTTAATAAATGTGTTTTATTAAGTTATTTTACATAGCGAAAGCAATTTTACTTAGGGTAAAATTGGTCTTACATGGTGTACTTGGGTCCATCTAACGATAATAGGTTAGATGACCAAAAAATGGTGTAACAGATTTCCCCCCAGCGTGCGAGTGTTAGGAGCAAATCGTATGACCGAAGTACGTTGTAAGAACTCAATCACCAGACATCAAAAGGTAAGTCAGAGAGAGAAATGTAAGGTAGCCTAATGTGCTGAAGAACCAGACCCTGAGGAGATGAGACTTACAGGTGCAACAAGTCTCTTTTTATGAGAGGGTACCTCTGCTAGAGGCGGCGGGGGAGGTATACCTATGCCCGCCGAGACAAAGTACAAAAGAATAGTGCGTCCAGTAAACAAGGAACCGAACTGTAAAGTACATGCTGGCATAAACAGAAGCTAGATAAAAGATATAATGAGGAATCCCACATACATGTTGTGCCTGGGATAACAGCCAGGACTTATACAATAATATCTAAGTACATGAGATACAAATACGACCCAAATTCCCCCTATACATGGGAAAGGGCTCGCAAAATCTGACTGATACATGCAAATCAAAGAGTCGTTGCAAGCAATTAAGGTCGACATCATCAAATATATGGAGCTACATCGAACGCTGCAATGAAGAGGTCATCCGGGCATGTGGGGAGCTACCTGCAGGGCCACCCCCTCATGAGGGTTGAGACATCTCACACACACCTGGGAATCACCAATAAATGTTGTTGCATCGTTGGACCATCAAGTATACGGATCTCGATCATGCTGAAAGGAGTTGAAGGTGAGAAACAACCAAGTCAAAGGGCGATAAGTAGTCCCTTTTCCTGATCCAGGGCACCGAACAAGAGTGGAAGCTGGAATCAACGTACACCACCCTCTAGACCTGTCTTCTGGAATGAATGAGCTGATGTCGATAGAAGGAGGTCCACCATAGGTGAGGCAATAAGGAATCCTCAACTAAGGCACGAGAGAAAATAGTAGAGCGACTGACAGACTGACACTAATGATGATAATGAAGTAGGGGATACTGAGTAGTGAATGGATGACTTCCCTTGTTAAAGCATAAAGGGCATGGATGACCTGGCAGCGACTGACACAATATCATGAGGGACAGGGGACAATGGGACTGAAGGCCATAATGTGCGACACGAGAGAGGGACCAAGCAAGGAAGGATGAAGGACTATAGCGAGGTACAAAGGGACTCGGGATAGACTCCATGAATGTGATGATGACTCAGTTCAGATACTCTAAACCAAGGCGACTCGATGGTGCTGCCACACAGTAAATTTCCAATGGAGGACCATGAAAACATGAGTACAAGATGGTAACTCATGACGAAAATCAACACGAACAAGGAAAAGTATGGAGGCAAAGTGGTGCCTCAAGTACAAGTGTTGTAAGTGAGGAAATCCGATTTTGAGGAGAGGTGAAGAGACCCTTCTTGGGTAAAATGTGTCCTGGTGAAGTATTAAGGTACTAAAAACTAACAAGTACCCAGAGCTCATGAATAGGCCAGGTCGCACTTTTTGGGGTCTGTTCTACGACCTGGGTAGCAGGTACTGGGCAGAAAACTGCGACTTGTCCCAGGAAATGACCTGAAAAGTGCGACCTATCAGAGAAAGGGGGTTTCAGTGCTGTTTTTGGCTAAGATCTAGGATTCGTATGGTTGAGGGGCATAGGTGCCCCCAAGCATGTTGTGGTCATGCCAAAATGTATTTATAAAAAGGGGAATCTGAACACATTTTAATGATATGGTGCGCCATTTGTTTTCGTTATGGTTATGCGGTTTGAGAAAGGAAATGGAGGATTACCAATCTCTTTTAGTACTGCATATATGAATCAAATGGACTTTAAGTTTCTGGGTTGGCATACCTGGTGTCACTATCCCAAAAAGAGGATTTGGAGATAATGAACTGATGATCTCTTAGAAAACCTATAGGTTGGTCAACAACAATGTCTAAAAGACTGGGTTGTTGATGTAAGATGAAGGAACGATAAGGGGTATCATCCCTAGAGTGATCTGAAGTGATATGGGACTCTAGAGGTTCTTCTAAATGTGGAAGAATAATGGTACTAAATTTGGCACGACCAGATACACTAGGAAAGTTGTGGAGAATAGCTTCTCTTGGTCTCTCAAATGTGGGTGCCCCCTTACCCAAACATTGGGTTTCAATGTAATGGCCACAAGGTGTATGTGGTGTGAACACATGGGTTCGATGTAAGGGGGAATAGATAAAGTCAGGGGTGGTGATTTCTTCCATAATGTCACCATCATGATAGAATATGGGGTGACTGGTGGAATAAAGACCACCTGACGCGGCGAAGCTACCTAACTCATCATCACTACAAGAGAGGGTCACATGCGCATTGTCACAATGGGTGACAGAAGAGTAAGCAGATAAAGGATCTATCGACGTTGAGCCTAGGGTGATCGCTGAAGGGAGGTCAAGCACGACATCAGGGGAAGTCTCCAAGGGGACTTCCACCAAGGGTCTCATGGATGATGATAGGTAGAAAATGGTGGCAGCAGGCTCCATCATCTTGACATCGGGAGGGGGAATGTCAATGGGAGCAGGTAAATCCTCAAGCTGACCTGAAGCATACTGCGCAAGTATGGGAGAGGTGGATTGATTTTTTTCAATCTCGTACTCTCGAATTACCTCTAAAGAGGCGTGGTAATGTGTCAGGTGGGGACAATGGTGGGAATAATGGCCATGGACACCACACAGAGCACAAGGTTTGTTGGTGCGAATAGTCTTTGGGTTCTTGGCTGCGGTCGAGGAAGAAACATAGGTTTCAAGGACCGTAGACTCAGGGAACGCGACTTTAACCATGGGTTTAATACGGGGCAACTCGAGACAAGTATGGGTGGCATGACCGATGACATCACATAAGGCGCAAGGCTTTGCGGGCGGAGTAGGGGCAAGGTCATTTGGGGTGGCCTTGTCTTTGGATGCCCCCTTGCGAGCTTTACCTTTCTTTCCCGAAGTTGTCACAACAGGAGAAGGGTATTGTTGAGGTGCGGGTGGCACTGTAGCAACGGAAGAAGCTAGGGGAACCGGTTGAACCAATGTCAAAGCAAGGTAAGGTTTGGGGTGACCAGGCGGGGTAGCGGCTGGAGGATTAAGGTACCAGACGGGTATACCCAGGGTCAGGTTAGGGAGAGAAAGGGTGGCCATGATGGGAACCGAATAGACTCCAAGAGGGGGAGAAGGAAAAGGTATCTGACCAGTGGGGTAATGGCGAGGAGGGACGGCTCCAAGATAGTTGAGACCTGCTGGAACCGACCTAGGAGGATAGAGGGGCTCATGGGTACCAGCTATAGCAAAAGGGCCAGAAGGAAGAGGTCTGGCTGGCTGAGGCGAAGGGCTAGGAGAAGGTTGTGGCGGGCGAGGTTGAGGTTGAGGTTGTTGACTAGCCGAAGCAGGTCGTTTAAGGTCAGCCCGAGACAATTACATCATGCAAACATTCGCTAAGCTGGGATCAGAGACAGGAGGAGGAGGAATACCAGGGAAAGTTCCAAGCAAGGAGGAGTCTCTGTAGATGCCGGGGGAGACATTGGTCAAAGAATTGACGGTTTTCTTATTGGCTACAGAAGAGATGGTCGACTCAGGGGAGGTCTAAGATTTTGGCTCATGATATGTCAACTTGTCAATGGTGACTATCTTTCCATTATGAGAGAAAAAAATCTTGCGGTGGACCGCGGATGGGACAGCAGACATGGCATAGGTGTAGCTACGCCCCAAAATAATGTTATAATCAAGAGGGGCGTCGATGACTTCAACGTCAACGCAAATAGTCTTGCCCGCAAGAGTGATAGGAAAATTACAGAATAGGCCAATGGGATGGGAGGCATGGCCGTCCCATGCACGAAGGGTGATTATGGAAGGGGCCAGCTCAGGAGATCTGAGTTGTTTCCAAACCAAAGCAGACATCACACAGGTGGATGCCCCCTCATCAATAATACATCAAGAAATGTGAGCATTCCAGATTTTGACTGGGATTTGGAAAGTTACGGAAGCAGGAAGGGGAGGATGTTCTGATTGGCGGGCGTCGAAAACAATCAATTGGTCATCAGCAGGATCTAGAGCGCCCATGGTAGATAGTAGAGCCTTCTTTTGAGAAGGACACGATAGGAGGAGTTCCAATGTTTAAATGGCAGCAGGAGACTGCACCAAATCATCTACTATGCTATACGAATGAGCAGCTCGACCGGAAGCAACATTTCAGCGTAATGGGCCTTTAGGAACCTTGGTAGGAGCCTCAACTTTGGGCTGAGGGATCTGCAAAGGACCATTGGGTGTCGAAAGAGGCTTTTTAGGACCTGAAGAAGGTGACTCGGGAACAGACAGAGGGGGAGGCTTGGGGTACTGACGAGACCGAGTTTGAAGGTTAAGGTCGACGGTGAGAGGTTGGTCAGAATTCATCATGAGAATTTGGTAATCGGAGGAACCAGAAGGGGAAGGTTGAGTGGTTACTGGGGCATGAGGTGGTTGAGTAGCCATGAATCCTTGCTGAGGGAAAGGATAGGTAAACACAGTTGGTTGAGAAGTAGCTGCATCGGGGGGAACAGTAGGGGAGGCATGTTGTCCTCGCATTGTGGCTTGAGACTCCCACATCTACTGCATATGTGGTAATAGGGGGAAATCGTGAGTTTAATGAGCGTAAACACCGCAACACGAACAAGGCTTATTTGTGTGAAGAGGCTTGTCCGGCTTGGGCTGAGTGCCCTGTTGATGGTTAACGGTGTTAGAGTCAATACTAGAAGGATTGGATCCGCGATTACCAGGGGAAAATTGATTTTGATTGCCTTTCCTCTTTCTTTGAGAAGAAGGAGGATTAGTCACGCCCTGCTGTGCAAAGACTTACCCCGGTTAGGGTGGTAATTGCTGTTGCGGGGGTTGAGAAGGCAAGGGAGGTAGAGGTGCAAATGCAGAAGGAGCTGGGGCACCAGGCTGTGGATAAGGATACTGGATAGGTTGGGAAACATTGAGGTAAGCAGGAGGTTGGGCAAAAGGAGGAGGCATGCCGTATCCTGGATACATGCTACCTGGAGGGGGGAAAGTGTTGGAGGTGTTGGCCCCTCCCGGAGGGAAACCATAGCCCATAGGAGGTTGAGCGTATGGATGCGAAAGAGCTCCAACGATACTGTGGGCAGAGTGAGATGCCCCCAGGGCGTTAGTGCCACCGGGTCTGGGGAGGCTAGGAAGGACAGTATAAGCACAACCAGACTGAGCATAGATGAGGTCATATTTCAAGGCTATTTGGAGGGCGGCTTCTTCTGTTTGAGGGAACTGGGAGGTGACATCTTTTTCGATGGCGGGTAAGAGAGATCGAAGGAACCAATCCATATAGACCCGATCTTCAAAGGTGGGAGCCCAACATAAGATCCTTCTTCTCCGCCATTCCTGGACATGAGCGGAAAGGTGGGTCAAAGATGATTGACAGAAAGAAGTCAAGATTTCAGTACCAGTGTCATATCAGAGAGGGAGCTGGAAATAAGATAAGAAGGCTTGGGCAATGGTTGCAAAGGTGGTATGGGAAGAAGCGGTCTGATCGACATACCACTTAGAAGCTTCGCCTGTAAGCATGTGTTGGAACAATCTAAGACGGAAGGAATCATCAGTAATGGAATTAGATGAACACCACATGTGGAAAGATCGGATATGGTTGGAGGGATCCTTGCCGGCAAGGCCTTCGAACTTGGGAATATCAGAGGGGAGCTTGGTGGGCATAGCAGGCCAACCAACATCGTGGCGGATAGGATCATTAATCAACTGATTGAAATCAGGGAGACTGAGACCTGCCATATAAGGGAGCAAAGGGACAGCCGAGGTAGTTCCCATGGTGGTTTCGTTAGTAACAGACCCAGCAGTAGGGTCGGGGTTGCTGCTAGTGTTAGGCCCTGGACTAGACATGGTGAAGGTAACATGGGGAGAACCATAAGTAGGGGGAGAACCCAAAGAATCAGAAGAAGAGTCGGAGTGCGGACTCGGGGGAGGACTAACTCGACGATGGCAGGAAAGAGTAAGTCGACCAATCGAAAACTGAGGGTGAAGGCCAAGAAGTCTCTGGGATATACGCCTTGGAGGCGCAATGATGACGGCACAAAGGGAAGAAGAATGACCAACAAAGGCAGGGAGGTGCAGAATCAATGTCGAAACAAGGGCAGAAAGGTGCAGTGTCAATTGATTTTAAATTCTTTGCCTGGCGGTGTTAACCAGGCTCTTCTTCGCTTAGGGTCAGTGTGTGGCGTGTGTTAATTTTAATTTTTAAACCCAGACGTTTTGAGAGTAAAAGAAAAAAAAGTGTACTGTGTAACTGAAAATAAATCTGCAGAGAACAGTATATAATGCTGAAATAAAAGAAAATTAACAGCCAACTATGCATCGATCTAACCCAAGAAGGCGGGTCTCCCAAAACTAGTCTAAAAGAGGGAAAAAATCTAGTCAAAACACACTAAAGAGTGGCCAATAGATCTAAGGTCAGGAGGGACAAGGATCTAAAGGAGAAATCTGTAGAAAGGAGGTGCAGAAAACAGCAAAGAGGCAGAGGCAAGGTCGTTGTAATAAAGGAGGAAATCAGCTAAAGGGAGAAGGGACAAGGAGGTGACCCTAGAGGCAAACCCAAACAAAACTATATGAGGCGATTTGAAAGGGATAAGAGCTGATCTAAAAGGGATCTGAAAGTGAGGTATCATATCTGAAAAGAAGAAGGCTGAAACTCTGAAAATTCAGATGTCTGAAATAGCTAAAACTCTTCCACAAAAAGTGGAGGGTACTAAAGCCCTAAGGGGTTAGATTCCCACTTATTTGAGTAAAACAGATCAGAAACAAGTCTAAACAGGCTGAGGCAGAGGCTGGAAAACCCTTACAGAAGCTTCAGACAAACCTAGAAAAATTGCTGAAAAATTGCAGAAAAAAGTGCAGGTCGCAGGTTCTGACCTGTTTTCTGTCTAGGTCGCAGATTCTGGGCTGAAAAGTGCATCCTGCAGTCCAGGTCGCAGGTTCTTGGGCAAAAAGTGTGACCTGCAGCTCCAGGTGTCTCGGCAGCAGATTGCAAAAAAAGTTGTCATCTTTGTTGTGGCTAATGTCGGTTACCTGTGCAATAGGGCCAGAAACACACGGAAGTTAAAAATTTTAATGTTTGAGGGTTTTATAGGGGAAAAACGACATAAAAATAGAAAAAACAAAAAGCTGAAAAGAAACCCTAGGGTCTGAAGCAGCTGGATATGCAGGAAAATAAAAAACGACAGCGATCATAATTGAAAACCCATGTGGAGTCACTAATTGTTAGTATAAATATTTTGTCAAAATGTACGCAAAAAGACCACTTTAGCTACGCATAACAAATAGCCCTAACATCAAATATCGTTGCCAATATCTTCAAATCTGCAGTTAGTTGATCAAGACAAAAGCTGCACAAATCCATATCTATGCATAAAAAGACATTAAGCAATGAAAATAAGGTTTTGCTCCATGCATCCAATAGACAAGACAAGAATAATATTTTTCAAAGATTTTTTTTATATTAAGGGCACCTGAGAGGAAAACAAGAAAGGTGTTTCCAATTCTCCTTAATGGGATGGGTTCTTGAAAGTCCTCAACGCTTCAGATCTAGCATTTCTCTCTCTTGTTAGTGTAGAAAACCCAGACAAACATAGAACTCGAAGGGAGCTCACAAAGCAAAAAGTAGAGAATGTGACAATGATAAAGGCTCAAAGTTAGACCAAGGGCATAGATCTAGAGTGATCTAATGAGCAACAAAATATGACAAATGAATGAGAAAACCCTTCTATTTATAACAAAATATTGGGTCATTCTAGATCTTGGTGTATGATTAAAATAATATTAACCAAATCTAGATCCACCTTTTATGGAATATTTTATTATATTTGTTGGAGGGAAAAAGAATTTGACTTGGGTCAAATCCCTTTATTTGTAAATAATAAATAAATAAATGATTTATTTATTATTTTAAGGAAGTGGTTGAATGATAATTAAATAAATAATTATTTATTTAACTATTATAAATGATTTAGTCATATTTAACAAGGAATATTATTTAAATAATTATTCCTAGAAAATAATAAGATAAATAAGGATTTATCTAATTAATTTCCTTGTTTTGGGTTAAATATAACTTGGAATAATAATTAAATCATTGTTTAGTTGATTATTCCATGAGGAAAATCAAACAAATAAAGATTTATTTAATATTTCCTTTTGGGGTTTCCTATTTGGACCATAAACAACTTAATAAATGTGTTTTATTAAGTTATTTTACATAACGAAAGCAATTTTACTTAGGGTAAAATTGGTCTTACATGGTGTACTTGGGTCCATCTAATGATAATAGGTTAGATGACCAAAAAATGGTGTAACACTCATTTAAATGTATAATTGAATGCTTGTAAATCATGCCAAGAAGGTAGCTTTGTTATACTTCCAAATTGGATGCTTGAGTGTTTAACCTATACAGTAATTGAGTTTTTTCCTTACATGCTTTGAAATGCTTTCTTAGATTAAAATTTCAATTCCTGCAAGTGTGATTGTGCACGCTATATTTTCTTTTCAATTTGTTTTCTTTCTTTTCGTTATTTGATTTCATAGGTTAATTGAATTTCATTTTCATTATTTTATTTCATAGATTAGATGAATTGGTTTTCTTTATTTTGTAGTTAGATTGATCTAAACTTAAGGACAATTTCTAGCACATACAGTGCACGCATGCTTCACAAGTTTACGAAACCCCGGGGTTGACAAATTAAATGACAGGAAATATTTTTTCCCCAACATCCACTAAGGTTGCAAGAAAATAAGAACACAACAAAGAAAAATAAGGACACCGGAAAGTGGTGTGAGTTCCATAAGAGCCCCACTCATAACAGAAGTGAGTTTCGGGCCAAGTAGTTACTAGTGGTCGATTTGAAGGCTTCTGAATCAGATACATGTTCCAACTCCGAGTCAGAACCCGACCAGGGGAATGAAAAAGGGAAGCAGATTATTGATGCAAAGCCCAGTGCCACCGTTGCCACCACCAAGATCCGCAAGGATGAGCCCGAAGATCTAGAGGAGGGGGAGCACCTCTTCCATTCTGAGATGTGGGTGAATGGTTATCTGTTGTAGTTCATTGTCGACAGCGAGAGACAAAAGAACCTCATTTCAGCAAAGGCCATGAAGCGGTTGGGCCTACGGACCACATCACACTTGCATCCATACACCATCATGTGGATTCACCAAGGACGAGATCTACGCGTCATATAACAATGTCGCCTTCCCTACAACATCAAGTCTTTCACAAATGAGGTACCATCTGATGTTGCTCCTCTTGAATTTTGTGATGTATTATTAGGCCAACCATACTTGTGGAAGCGACATGTTATGTATGAGTCTAGGCCACGCACTGATATTATTACTTTGAGAAATAATTTGTATAGGATACCGGAGGTAGCACCACCTATCGCCATCTCCTTGATCACTACGAAATAATGCATTAAGATCATTTCCCAGACTAGGAAATTTTTTTTCCTTATGATTTGCCTAAGGGAAATAAGAATATTTTGGTCATGACCCACTGACAAGGCTCTCTGTGCGGAAGCAACATATGGAAAAGGTCATGGAGGTGTCTAGGGACAACTTCACCTCACCCACATGGGTACCTCTACACTTTCAGGTCAAACACTCCATTGATCTGACCCCGGGCGCGCTGCTACCCAATGGACCAATCTATCAATGCTCTATTCTGGAGAACCATGAAATCGAGAGGCATATTTAGGAGCTATTGTAGAAAGGGCACATCAAGCCAAGTTCATCACACTATGGGAGCCCGACCGTGTTGGTACAGGAGAAGGACGACATCTGGAGACTCTATATTGACTATCGAGCATTGAACAAGATCACTGTCTAGAATAGGTATCCAATCCCACATATCGATGACCTTTTGGACCAACTCAATGGGGCCAAATATTTCAGCAATATTGACTTAAAGTTTGGATATCACCAAGTACCATTCGAACCCTCCAATGTGTGGAATATTTCCTTCAAATCCATGGAGGGCCTTTTCGAATGGTTGGTCTTTCCTTTCGGGTTGATGAAATCCCCCACAATAGTCATGAGTTTGATGAACGATATCTTGTCACCCTTCACCAACTCATTTTTGGTGGCGTATTTGGATGACATCCTCATCTTCAACTAGAGTTGGTAAGAGCACCTCGACCATATTCGACAGGTCTTCCAAACCCTGCGGCAACACAAGTTGTGTTCCAATTCGGAGAAATGAAATTTTGGTATGACCCAGGTTCAATATTTGGGGTACATCATGATGATCGGGGTGTGCATGTTGACCCATCCAAGATACAAGTAATTCGGGATTGGCCATCCCCAACCACTCTAACATAGCTCCGCGAATTTCTGGGGCTTGCCAACTTCTGCCGCAGGTTCATGTTGGGATTCTCTCATATCACTTGGCCTTTGAGTCAAGTCACCAAGTGAGGAGTGAAATTAAAGTTATTTTGGTATGAATCCCCACATAAGGCATTTACTGAGTTGAAGCATCACCTCTGCTCTGCACCAGTGCTTACATTACCAAACCTGTAGCAACCATTTTAGATTGAGACAGATGCCTCTAACTATGTGATTGGTCTAGTTCTTACCCAATAGGGGCATCCAGTGGCATAACACAGTGATATGCTTTTAGACAGAGTATGAAACTATGCCACCCATGAAAAAGAGAATCATTCCATTGTGCAGGCTTGCCAACAATGGAAGTATTACATTATGGGAAAGGAAACGATCATACACAGATACCACCGACCCATGCAATTCATACATACACATGGGAATTTGCAGAACGATTGCCATCATAAATGCTCCACATACCTGCAACAGTTCCATGTGAACATTAAGTACAAGAAGGGAAGAACCAACAATTTTGCAGACTACCTCAACTGACTGTTGGTCATGACGCTGACCACTGTGCTCGACTCTTGTGGGCACAAGACTTTTGGGTGGCCGAATCTTTACAACACATACTCGACGCTCCTAGAAGGAAAGGAATTCCCAAATTATCGCCTCTAGGGTGCAATGTTATGCCACCTGGGACAACTCTTTTTTCCTTCAATTGAGCATGCCAAGATGATTTGGGAGGCACACTACAGTCGGGTCACTGTACATTTCAGGGTAGAGAAAACAGTGGAAGTATTGCAGAAGTATTTTTATTGGCCGAACCTTCAACAAGATGTTGGGAAGTACATCATATATTGCATTGCGTGTGCCATTTCCAAAGCGACCATCAAGAAGAAAGACCTATATACTCCTATTCCTACTTGTATTCTACCTTGGGAATCCATATCCAAGGATTTCATGTTGTGCCTTCCTTCTACTAAGCATGGCAATGACTATGTTTTTATCGTCGTTGAAAAAATATCTAATATGGCCATTCTAGTGGCCTACAAGAAGAGTATCATAGCTGAAGCCACTGTTAATCTCTTCTTTGAACGAGCGTGGGTGCACTTTGGGATCCCAAAGTCCATTATCTCATATCAGGACAACAAGTTCCTAAGTACATTTTGGTCAATTATTTGGCTGATGTTGGATACCAAGCTCACTATGTCCATGAATTTCCACCCCCAAACTTATGTCCAAATAGAGGTCGTCAACATGATGATCGTACACATTATGTGCATGATCCAGGTGGCTCCAGACGCCCTCAGGAGACCAAGAAGGCTGATGATAGGTCAAAATTAAAAGTGGTCAGATTTCTCTCGAACTAGGTTCAGATGGAAGTACTCGTCTCCCTGGTTCCAATGGTGCAAATGGATCTCAAATCCAAGCCCATATGGAGAAGTTAGAGCGAGTCAAAGTTTTGGTCAAAGTTGGGTAGTGGGCCAGGTTTAAGTGTCCCACAAATTCACCGTCAATTGGCAGCTCCCGAAAATGGGCGAAATTGTGGCCCGGTTAATTTTCCCAATGGCCCTTATTTTCATTAAAGTAAAAAACAACCCATTTTTTATATAAAAACAAAAAAAAAATATTAAAAATGGGGTGGCGGGCCACCAACCCTACCACTCCTCCCCTATCAATCATATGAGATTATATATAACAACACACTAAAATTTGGGTCAGCGGGCCATGACCTCCGCCGAACTCCCTGGCCGAAGCCCACAGAATGGAAACCAGCGTAGATATATATAGATTGTGGGTTGGGTCGGGGCCGCGTGGAGCAGACACCACCCACCAAAATTTAAAACAAATGATATATGTATATATACCCGAAGGTCGTGGCGATGGTGATGAGGGATCGGTGGGAATCGAACCCGCATCAGCCACATGGGCCGACCCGCCCCATGCAACAGCCCCATATACAACAACCATTCCAAACTGTTGTATAACAATAACCATATTACAATGCACCAACCCAAAATACAATACAACATTCAAAATTAGAACTCAAACGGTTATATATATTTTAAAAATGCACCCAAACATAAAACAAACAATGACTATTACGAGAGGGGCGAGATTTGATCCCCCGACCCCTCTCCAGCGAATTACTTTTTTTACCACTACACCAACGGTGCATTTGTGGTTAACTCTACCCAAAACATTATATAAAAACCCAAAAATAATTTGCACGGGAGGCAGAGCAAGGGTGGACCAGTAGAAGGAGGAGCGTGGACTTCGAGGAAGACTTATTTTTTATTGCAGGTGGAAACCTGAGCCATTCAGGGAGGCAATAGAACCATTATTAGAGCCACATTTTCAGAGGGGCTAGAATTTTCTGGTGTCCAAATTGAACAAATTTTATATGGATTTTACACCTCTCAACGATGGGAATCTGATGACAATGTCAGTTTATACAACAAAGGTCTTGATTTTTCGACCATTTTCTAGATTGGAATGATGGTGTCGGATTTCAGAGTGTGGACAGTTGATTTCATGCCATTTGACGCCACAAATTTGATGGTGCATTCAGATCCAGCAACTGAGCATTATATTCTTCAGTATACTTCAGGGTTGAGGTATATGAAGTGTTGTTGCCATGTACTTCATTGATTATTTTTGTGAGATGTTTTATGTCGTGTCGATTCCTGCTTGATGTACGCAGTGGAATCTTGATGTTTATGTCATGTGATATGTATTCATCATGGATGGTAATTTATGTTCTGAGATCCCTTTGTTGCATTGATGGTGGGATACTCTTTGTCACCATGTGTGAGGATGTCATGAAGATAAGAGGTTTGTTATGAGTGCGAGTTCCTTGTAGTGGAACGTCTCGTGGAGATACTTTGCCACTCATGTTGAGGGAACATTTCCTTGTATGACAAGTAAACAACGTCCATGTACATCATCACCATTTCTAGCACCAAATGAAGCGGCCAACACCATCGAGACACTGAGGCTCGGAGACATAGTCCACACTGGACGAACTCCATTATTAAACATATTGTGTTTTATTGTGTGATTGTTGACATGTTTTCCTCTTAATTATATATGCATATGTGTCCATTAATTCTTTTGATAAAATTCAATTCTAATACATCGCAGAAGTAAAATATCATGGGTAAATCCGGTAGCTGAAGGACCTGGATTAAGTGGTATCAGAGTGGTCTTCTCACTGATGTGAATTGCGAGTTTGAACAACAATTGAACGTGCATCAATGGAGGATGGCAAAGATATGTACGAGGCCATGCTCAGGATGTCCAAAATGGTGGACATGATGTATGAAGCTCATGAAAGATAGGAGAAACAAAAGCAAAAATCTATGCTTCATCCACATCTTCCAGTAAATATTCATCACCTTCATTGTCTTCTCTTCATTCGAATGAGGAGATCAACTATAGCCTTAAAGAAGATAATGTTGAATTGAAAGTGCTTCCACGAGAGGATAAAGAGGATAAGAAGAATTGAATCTTCAGTTGTAAGCCATAGAGGCAGTCTTGGAAGAACTGAAGCGCAACGACCAGAGCCTTTAAGAAAAGGATGTTGAATTAAGGAGGTTTCTACAAGAAGATAAAGCAGAGAATCATAGACTGCAACTTCAACTACGATTTGTGGAAGAGGCCTTGAAGGATTTGAAGCACAACAAAGGCTTGAAGGAGCCATCATCACCTTTTTTTGAATCGATATCTAAGGTAAACAATGTTTATTTATCTTCAATTTATTCTTCACATGCTATCATTTTTGTAGGAAATGTGTTGATACCCATTACAGGAACTGGCATGCGACTCTTCACCAAGATGGGATATAAGGAGGAGGACTTGGCGTTAATGGCCAAGGCATGATTCAGCCATTGGAGGTCGTGCAAAGACCTCGATTAGCAGGTTTGAGGTACACTGAAGGACAGTGCTCGAAGGTGTCAGAAGCTCCCAATGCATGGTTGAAACGATTGGGGAAAGAGAATGATGGGAACACTTCACCATCATCCTATGACACTGCACATGGCAGTGAAATAGCTAAGGCAAGCTCTCGTCACCATGATCGCACCAGAGATGACCGAGAAAGTTATAACAAGTCTTGATATTCTAGTGTTCATTTTGATTACAAACATGTCACCAACAATGAACATAGATCATGGCATTGGAAAACATGTAGTTTTTGTGGATTACATAACCATGTATTTTCGAAGTGTTGGAAAATAATGGCAACACAAAGGAGGATGAGGCGTGAAAGGCCTTCTCCATCGTAGGAAAAGAAGAAGGTAAACTAGGTCTGGAGGATGAAGACACATTGTATTCATTGCGACAGAAGTGGCCATCAAAGAGCCACGTGTTGGAGCCTCCACCCAGAGCAGCTCCTTAAGGACAAAGCATCATGGCAACAACCAGTTGAAACAATTGCTCAACAAGCAAATGCACCACTGAGAGATGACCCGTTCACTTTGATAAGTGAGAGATGGTTTTTCTAGGTTTGGTAGCGTGTTTGGCCTTACTTTGTATATCATATGTTGCAATTTCAAATGTAAAAGTGATGATGTGTTTTTCATCACTTGTTCAACAACAATGATATTTTGGCCTTGTATAGATAGATGGGGTATTCATTCCATTTTAATGTAAACTTGACCACCGAGTATGTGTTATAAACTCGTAGAAAGTATGGGATGCTTGGGTCATAGATTGGTTACTTATTTAAGCATGTAATTTGAAAAATATTGTACAACAGGTTTGCACAGGATGCAAGTGTCGGATCATCGCTTATGGCTCTGAAGGACAAAGGTGAAGGAGAATGAAGGGTGACCTTTCAGGACACTTGTAGAGCAGACAAGGTACAAAGCAGCTGTAGATTATTTTCATGCTTTTGGTGAACCAAAATCTCCCCAATGGGGAGGATTGATCTAGGTGGCTCCAGACACCCTCAGGAGACCAAGAGGGTTCATGATGGGTCAAAATTAAAAGTGGTCATATTGCTCTCGAACCAGGCTCAGATGGAAGTAATCGTCACCCTGATTCCAATGGTGCGAACGGATCTCCAATTCGAGCCCATATGGAGAAGTTAGAGCGAGTCAAATTTTTGGTCAAAGTTGGACAGTGGGCCAGGTTTAAGTGTCCCACAAATTCACCGTCAACCGTCAAGGAACCAAACTCTCAAAAATAGGCAAAATTGTGGCCTCGTTAATTTTCCCAATGACCCTTATTTTCGTTAAAGTAAAAAACAACCCATTTGTTATATAGAAACGAAAAAATATTAAAAATGGGGTGTCGAGCCACCAACCCCATCCCCCCACATCGATCATATCATATTATATATAAAAACACACTAAAATTTGGGTCGATAGGCCATAACCTCAGCCGGAGCCCACGAAATGGAAACCAACGAAGATAAATATAGATTGTGGGGTGGGTCAGGGTTGCGTGGAGCAGACCCTGCCCACCAAACTTTAAAACAAATGATATATGTATATAGACCCGAAGGTCGTGGCGACGGTGATGAGGGGTTGGCGGGAATCGAACCCGCACTGGCCACGTGGGCCGACCTACCCCATGCGGCGGCCCCATAGACAACAACTGTTTCAAACCGTTGTATAACAATAACCATTTTACAACGAGCCAACCCAAAATACAATACAACATTAAAAATTAAAACTCAAACAGTTATATATATTTTAAAAATGTGCCCAAACATAAAACTGACAATGACTATTATGAGAGGGGCAGGATTTGATCCCTCGACCCCTCTCCAACGAATTACTTTTTTTACCACTGCACTAACGATGCATTCGTGGTTAATTCTGCCCAAAACATTATATAAAAACCCAAAACTCATTTGCACGAGAGGCAAAGCGAGGGTGGACCAACAGAAGGAGGAGCGCGGAGTTCGAGACAGACTTATTTTTTATTGCAGGTGGAACCCTGAGCCATTCAGGGAGGCAGTGGACCCATGATCTGAGCCACATTTTCAGACGGGCTAGAATTTTCCGGTTTCCAAATTGGACAAATTTTATATGGATTTTACACCTCTTGGCGACGAGAATCTGATGACGATGTCAGTTTCCGCAACAAAATTCTTGATTTTTCACCCATTTTCCAGATTGTAATACGATGTCGGATTTCAGAGTGTGGACAATCGATTTCATGCCATTCGATGCCACAACTTCGATGATGCATTCAGATCCAGCAACTGAGCATTCTATTCTTGAGGAAACTTCAGGGTTGAGGTATATAAAGTTTTGTTGCCATGTACTTCACTGATTATTGTAGTGAGATGTTTTATGTCGTGTTGATTCTTTCTTGATGTACGCAGTGAAATCTTGATGTTTATATCATGTGATATGTATTCATCATGGATGGCCATTTATGTTCTGAGATCCTTTGTTGCCTTGATGGTGGGATACTCTTTGTCACCATGTGTGAGGTTGTCATGCTGATAGGAGGTTTGTTATGAGTGTGAGTTCCTTGTAGAGGAACGTCTTGTGGAAATACTTTGCCACTCATGTTGAGGGCACATTTCCTTGTATGAAAGGTAAACGATGTCCATGTACATCATCACCATTTCTAGCACCAAATGAAGCGTCCAACACCATCGAGACACCGAGGCCTGGGTGACGTAGTCCACACTGGACGAACTCCGTTATTAAATGTCTTGTGTTTTGTTGTGTGATTGTTGACATGTTTTCCTCTTAATTATATCTGCATATGTGTCCATTAATTCTTTTGATAAAATTCAATTGTAATAGATCATAGAAGTAAAAGATCATGGGTAAATCCGGTATCTGATGGACCTGGATCAGCGCATGTATAGCTCGAAGCATCCACGCACATGGGTTGAAAGCCTCCCCTTTGTCCAACACAGCGACACTAGATCTCTCCATAGCTCAATTGGCCACAACCCCTTTCAGGTGGGGTTGGGATTCCAATGTCCTGTTGATGTGGCCATGCCATTTGCAACTACTTAGGAAGATTCCGTTCATGTCCACTATGAAGCTGATAGGGCTAAAAGCTTCATTGAGCACATTCAGCACATCCACCAGCAGGTCCATGAAATATTGTACAGATCCAATGCTAAATACAATCAGCGACATGGTCAACATCAAGTTCCACACAATTTCTAGGTGGGCTACAAAGTTTGGCTATAGCAGCAAAAGGAGTGCTCGTTGAGCCCCACCGCAAGCTTCTCCTGCTCTGATATGGGTTGTATACCATCACCAAGGCTATAGGAGAAAATTTATTCAATCTCAACATTCCATCATTCCTTGGGCTGCACCCAGTGTTCAGTGCGGATTGTCGTCGGCCATACTTTCCACAATTACTAGACACATCCGACATTGCAGAACAACTCACACCAACATATTTAAACCTTGACTACTTGAAAATTCCAAAACTGATTAGATCATGGAAACACAGACCAAGAACACTCACCAACATATTATCCAGATATATTGATTGGTCAAATTGGGCCAACTCCTTCACCAGGGCAAGTGGTTCACCAGGGACCACATTCAACCGAAATTTACTCACCTCATGGAGGTTATGCCTGCAATGGGGAACATTGCATCCTAAGGAGGGATTACTAATCTAGGTGGATATTGGTAGGCCACCAAGGCCTCCAGTCGATTTCATCAGTTTCCTTGTTTATAGCAACATTTACTATTTTTATTAGTTTTTTGGGTCCTGAACTTCCGTAGCAATTTTGACACCCTAAACAACGTTTTTTTGAGGTCCATAGTAGGCCCAACAAATCCTGTATTACTCGGATATATATTTCCAACGAGGTATTGTACATGCAAAACAAAGATAATATGACCAAGTGACGACCCCGAAAAGTTGGCTGCCCAACGAACCCCAATGGGGCCCACAAATTCTTGGTGTTCCATCTCCTAGAGTTAGGGTTTTGGTTGTTTATGGTTTTCTCTTATTGTTCAATAATAAAAAGGTCCTTGAGTCTCATAGTAACATAGTTCAGAGGCATGTAGCTGCCACATCTCTTCTCAAAGATAAGCTACCATCGCTCGAGCTAGTTTATTTCCATATTTCCATGCCCTACCTCTAGAAATTCATATTCTACCTCATAAAATGCATGCCCTACCTAAAGAAATGCATATCTTGCCTCAATAAATGAACACCCTACTTGTGATGGTTCAATAAAATAGCTTTTAATTTCCAAGTTCTATCTAGACATCTTAGTAGTAATGATTCTATCCATAGTTATCCACTATGATTGAATGGGAACCCATTCCTCTTATGAAATATTCATAAAATCCATTTTTCCATATCTGAGAGAATTCTCCCATTATTACTATCTATAGACATTGGTGGGAAGGGAATCTCTAATTTTGAATTCACACCCTTTTTAAAAATTCACATTGGTTGATGTGACACTATAAATATACTACTCGCATTCAATGGAACAAAATTAATAGACAACAAGACTCTCTAAATTATGATGTACATAAGAACACTAGCTACCTTTACTGGTGAGATCACTATATAATGACTAACGTTATAATTAAAAATAGATCAAAAAAAAATGAAAATATAATAATATAATTTTATGTAACTCCCATTCCATTTTCTCTTATGGCACAATTCCTCCTCTTTACTTCTTACTCTGCATTATCTAAGCATCCTACCTAGCCAAGGGGGATCAACCATACAAAAATAGTTATCCAATATAAGTGTAATGTTATAAAGTCTACTTATATGATCAAAATATTTGTAGCCCTCATCCACTAGGATTGTGTGGAAATATGTAGAGAGAACACCAATAAATATTTCGTTGTTTAGTTTTGAGGAAAAGTATTCCATTTGTTCAAAGATTTCAATTGCCTCCTTACCACATCCATCTATGTCAAACCTTGCAATCATAACATTCTAAGCGATTATATTTGTATTTATGCCTGAAATATGCATTTTACAGTTCATTCAAATGTCTAGAATGACAAGAAGATCAACCATGCATGCATGGTGCTCTGATTTGGGTGTGATGAGATCATTTTTACTCATGCAAAAAAATATTGTTGACCCTCATCCATAAGGCTAGACTTTCTACATGCAGACAAGATAAGTTCATAAATGTGATTTCAATTGACTTCCTGCCACTTTGTTACATTATCCATTATGAAAAATTTTCTGGTGTTTTTCATCCCTCCTTATACAAAAAAGGAGGTTGAGGGCATTTAACTTCCTAAGAAGCATTGTCTATTACAAAATTTTGACATAAGTATTCTTGAGGAGAACTATTTAATTTACAAAACACCTAAAAATTGTCAAATATCACAATTTCAAATCTAAATTTGTTGAAGTTTGCAACAAGAAATAGTGAAATTGACATCTGGAAACAACATCCTTGATCCTAGTAAAAATTAAGCACCTACACTAGGTGGGGCCCACACAGGTTATTTTTAGGTGGATGTCTATTTATAGATGCATGAGCAAATTCTATTTATAGATTAGGTCTATTTATAGATGTATGTGCAAATTCTATTTATAGATTGCATGTCGGCTATTATTATCCCTTAATATTAGTTGGACAATAAACATAATCTATTCTCAATGAGCACTTGGAAATAGTTAGCTATAGGAATTTTGAGTTGAGTGGTTGGTTGGTGGGACATGCAGGGTGAATTTAGTTGTAATTGAGTGATTCTAGTTGTAACAAAGTTGGAAGTGCAGTGGTGCATGAGTTGTGCAAGTTGTAAATCAGTTTAACTCAGTTAAGTGAGTTAAACTGCGGTTTAATTAATTATCCCTACAGGAAAACCAAACAAATAGGGATTTATTCAATATTTCCTCATGGGGTTTCCTGTCTAGACCATAAACAACTTAATAAATTATGGATTACTAAGTTAATTTTCATAGTGAAAGCAATTTTACTAGGGTAAAATTGGTCTTTCATGGTTTACTTTGGTCCATCTAATAGTAACAGGTTAGATGACCAAAAATTGGTGTAACACCATCCATCCCCGTACAAGAAGATGAAACTCTATGATATAACCCACCAATGGTGTCCATTCCAATTCCATCTTTCTATGAATTTCCTACGAAAAATACACACATTTAAGGCTTTATTTGCTAATTGTACAACCTAGCTCATTCTTATGTCCTCGCGAAGAGCCAATTTTATGTTGCTTTTTAAAGTTTAATTCATTTGTATCCTTCCCAAGATTAACCTTAACAGAAGCTTTCTCCTTTGCTACAAACTCTACAATTATAGTGCCTTAATAACCATATTATAACCCTACATTCCTTTCTAATTCTCCAATCGAGGATGCGTCCTCCATAAAGTTTTGAACTCATCCCCACTACTTTGTGATAAATGGTTTACGAGAAAAAGATCATTTGATACATGGCTTCTACTCATCCACTATTCTAGCACCATCTATAAAGTGAGATGAGGATGAGTTATTCAAGCATGAGAGACCATTAAGGAATACTATATTCACAAATTTTCCACTATCCTTTTACAAACCATACTTTACTTATAATATAAATAATTTGATAAACCCACCACTTCCACATTTAATACTTTTCTTAACATCCATATAGTTGTAAATTTCACAAAGCTTTACAATCCTATGGTATCCCTTTCCAAATCCTAAAAAAAGACCTTTGAAAAATCTAAAAGTTCTTCATCCATCCATTACTTTATCCTTCATTCCCTAATTAATTTCAAATCAATCCTAACCCATTTGTTTTTATTTTTATAAATTGTTATTATTCCCGCGGATGCAGTGTATAACACATTCGTTAATGCGTTGACTTTTCAATTAAATTAAAATTGACTAGAAATTAAATTATGTTTTCTAATGTATACAATAGAAAAAAATTAATTTATTTTTGATTTGATTAGTTAATTGGAATGGTGTCTTATTCTGCAATGATGTTATGGCAGGGGCTGGTACGTTTGCAAGTTCAATCCATCAGTTCATATAGATATTATTTATTACATTCGGATCATAAAAACCAATATATCAAAGCTGGATGCTAACTCCAAATGATGATTTTATGATTTGATCGTACTTTTCAGCTTCCGGGAGCATGGTGGATTATTATGGGCGAGCCTTATTTCAGCTGCCATGGGCCCATTAATGCGGCCAGGCCGCTGATGCCCACTATCAGCTTCCAGGAACATGGTGGATTATTATGGGCGAGCCTTATTTCAGCTGCCTGGCCGCATTAATGGGCCTATGGCAGCTGAAATAAGGCTCGCCTTATGGATTATGTCTACCTTAATTTGCTACTTCAACCTTCAAGTGATTTGCTACTTCAATTTCCACAGCACCACTAGCCCCCACTCACTTCGTAACTCCGATAAGCCTTTACAGCGTGAGGGAGCCAACCCACTACCACCTCCACTTTGTACAACACGTTGTTTGTGACGTTAGTACAAGAGATTTAAGATTATTCACATTTTTTTTTGGCTATTATAGGAAAGTTTTTAATAAATCATTTAAATTTCTAATCAAATGTTCAATGTATCAAGTAGTCAATATCTTCGATAAAAAAGATATCAACATATATAATTTAATTATATTTTTTACAAATAATGATAAAAATCGCATTTTAAATATAATATGATATTCAAATTTAAATGGTGTAAAAAAGTTTTATGTTAATTTAAATTAAATAATATTATTTAAATATTAAAAAAACAAATATATACACAAAATTAATATCTATATTAGTTTTAAGTTTAGTAAATTAATTATGCCTTAAGGTGTTCTTATTTGAAAACAAAAATGTGTTTATGTTTGAGTCATTGGATCAAATGTTAGACGATTGAAATGTTTTAGGCCATTAAATTCACAAGTTTTAAGTTTAAATAATGTTATTAAAAATTTGTTAAATTTAAATAAAATTTATAACATAAAACTAAACTCCACACAAACCAATTAATTTAAAATAAATGGATAAAAAACACTATAAAAAAGAAAAATAACTATTGGTCAAAATACAATAAAAAATAAAAATAATAATAAACTATAAAAACAGTGTATGGTATTGACTCATGGTATTCGTGTGGAATGTAGTTTATTTAAAAGGGGAAATTAAGATAAGTATTTAGGTTTCGGTGACTTTTAAGTTAAAACAATGTTATTACAAATTTGTTAGATTTAAATAAAATTTATATCATAAAATTAAACTCCACACAAACCTATTAATTTAAATTGCATGGATAAAAAAAACTATTAAAAAGGAAAATAACTATTTATGTATTTAAATATTACATTTTTGTAACACAGTGCTCTCCAACAAAGTATGATAGAAATGTTGTTATGCAATGTTTAACATTTTGACTGTGTCAAATTACACAAAAATAAAAATAAAAGTAAATTAAATAAAAAGATTGACATAATGTAATGAACACTTTAACTAGGTCAAAATACAATAAAAAATAAAAATAATAAAATAAAATAATAATAAACTATAAAAACAACCCATGGGTCAAGGGCCCATGGTATTCATGGGGAATGTAGTTTATTTAAAGGGGGGAATTAAGATGGCCTAGATCAATATCAAGAGCCGAGAGAGATCAAATACCTTGATATGCAAATCTCTTTTAGAGTGAAAAGAGAATTGATCCATAAATAGTATAGATTTAAACTAATTATTTAATAAAATTATTTTTAAATGTTTATAACCATTATTCTTTTAAAATTTTACTTAATAGAATGCATCTAGATTTTCATACATCCAAATATACATAGTTTTTCTTGTTCTAACATCTATTTTATTATTCCAAAAATACATGGGTTTTTTTTTGTTATATATTATTTATGTTACAACTGTTTTATTATTTATAAGTAGTATTTTTTAATATATAAACGAGTATTTGCACCAAATGTTGCAAAGGAAACGTATAGAAGAAGAGTGTAGATGAAGGCACATGTGATATGTAATGTTATCTAAAGGTGCACAAATTTTGCTCTAAAAAAACTATCAACAATATGTCTAGTTGTAAAAATCAACAATACTCCTAGCTATGAAGTATATATTTGTGCTCTTATGTGAAATATAAATTTAGTTTGCATGATATGATCAAGTATTTTTTAAGTTTTTGAATTTAATAATACTCTTTTGTACATTTCAACCTAGAAGTATATATATGTGTATGTGTGTGTGGGTGCTCTTATTTGGAGCGTCAACAATATCCAAGAGGGGACATGCTTGATAGTAAGCTTTGATATCATCATTACTATCTATAGACATAGCGTCCCCATAATAAAATATCATAAAATAGATGAATGAAATTGCTTTCATCTTCCACGACATTTTTCCATCCTGTTGGAAATACCCTTTTTCTTCCACAAAGACTGCAACTTCATCGTGAGGCCACTGTGTTCTATGCATAACATCTTTCCCCTTTTTAAGTCCTATAGTTTTACAAAATTGACACTATATGATTAACAATAGAGTAAGTTGAGACAAACCTGAGGGTTTTTTTGTACAAGTTTTACCATAACCTTTCCATCCATCCAATATATATTCCAGAGTCTTCTGAAGAGAGAGTATATTATAGTTTATAACCTGATCCACAATTAAAGAAAATGGCTAGGGATTTCACAAGTTATTAGTTTATAACTTGATCCACAATCAAAGAAAATGGCTAGGGATGTCAAAAGTAGTCATTCACACAGTGATGTATTGATATTCTTAGTTGAAATGGATCCTATTAGATGCATAGTGATGCATTGACATTCTCAATTGAAATGGATCCTATTAGATGCATTGACAATTTCTAACAATAACTGCTCAATCTACTCTCAAGTTTTTGAAACCCACAATCAAAGAAAATGGCTACGGATTTCACAAGTTATTAGTTTATAACTTGATCCACAATCAAAGAAAATGGCTAGCAATGTCACAAGTTATCATTCGCATAGTGATGTATTGACATTCTCAGTTGAAATGGTGGTCAGGGACACTAAAAAATTCAAAATAGATATCTATTATGCAATCCATATTGTCTACAAACCATCCAAATTTTCCATCTTATACAACAATTTCTAACAATAACTACTCAATTTACTCTCCAATTTTTTAAACCCCCACCCATGCTGGGCAGATCATAGTGTAAAATAAAATATTCTTGTGGTTTTTTTAAAGGGTTCATAAACAAAACAGATAATGAGAAAGTCAATCTTGTGGTATAATAATTAGTTTTTGAATCATTGTGATCAACAAAACATCACATTAGCTCACATAATATATCTAATTCTATAAGGATCGAAGATGATACCAAAGTTTTGAAACATGATAACTAATCACAACAACTCATAGAATATATCCAAGGTTGTAATGAATCACATACATAGTGATGGACCTCATGGGAACCCTAAAAATTCTATACTCTTGGTCAATTTAGAATAACCTAAGATTTCTAGATTGGATGTCGAGGTGAGTGGTACAATAATTGTGGATGCATCTTAAAGGGTAAGGGAATTTAGATACTCTATCCTTCCACCAAAGCTATAAAAAGTGAGACTTGTAGATTACAGTTTTAATAAATTGACACTATGTGATTAAGAATAAGTTACAAACATAACTAATAAGAGGAATATACATGAAGGCCATGGTAATTAATGTTATTATTTGTACTTTTTTATTATTTAGAATAGTTTTATTTAAAATAGTAATTTGTATTTATATTTTTTTAAATGAATATTGTTAAATGCATAATTGAGTAAAATGTATTAAATTTATATTATAATTTTTAAGATATTTATTTCAAAAATTCAAAGTATGGTGAGTTTTGTTTTATTAAGCTTTACTCTAGATGTGCAGAGAATGAATCTATCTCAAGTCCCAAACAAGATTCTTATTTCTCTTCTTATTCTAGCTTGCAGTAGTTGTTGCATATAGGAACATTTAGATATGATAAAAAAAATGTGATACTTTATTGTAATTTTCTCTACAAATGTGATGGCAAGTGTTCCCTAAATGTTGACAATTTCATTGTTAATGTAGTATAAGCTACATGAAAATTTACATTCTTCTATACAATATCAAGAAATCTATGCCCAATATCCAACACCATAGAGTAAGACATGTTCACCAATTCAACAGTTGCTTCCAAATCTCTCTCAGTGCTAGAGTTGTTTTCTCAATAAAATTGTTTGTTATGCTCTTGATGAAAGCCATCGTTGTTGCATATAGGAGCATTTAGCTCTCATAAGAAAAGTGTGATAATATGTTATAATTTTCTCTACAAATGTGTTGGATTTTTTTTCCCAATAAAATTTTTTTTACTGCTCTTAAGTGATGAAATCCATAGTTGTTTCATATAGGAGCATTTAGCTTTGATAAGAAAAGTGTGATACCGTGTTATAATTTGCTCTACAAATGTGTTGGATTTTTTTTCGCAATAAACTTGTTTTTACTACTCTTAAGTGATGAAATCCATTATGCATATACGATCATTTAGCTCTCATAAGAAAAGTGTGACACTATGTTATAATTTTCTCTACAAATGTGATGGAAAGCCTACCATGAATTTTGAAAATTTCATTGTTAATGTAATATAAGCTAGATACAAATTCATTTATTCTACAGAAGATCAAGAAATCTATGTTGAGTAGCCAACACTAGAGAACAAGACATGTTTGCCAATTCCATAAATACTACCAAATCTCTGTCGGTGTTGGAGTTATTTTCTCAATAGCCTTATTTTTATTTCTCTTGAAGTGATGAAAGCCACCTCTCCATACATTTTTTACTATCTTCACAAAGAACAAAAGAAACCAAATTCATATCAGCGACACTGAAAAAACAAGAACATGGTAGACACCAGGGAGATCACTGATCTTTTGAATATTTTCAAAGATCATGAAAAAATAATACATAGGTGACTCAATAGGAAGTGGTAAATATTAAATATGGAGGAACTACACCAAAAATACCTTTGATTTTGAAGGTAGAAAATCACGACCTATTTCTTCATTCATGAGGCATTAATTTCAACATAGGCCTCATGATTTGTAAGGTTCAAGGAAGCAATATTGCAGTAAGATTTCACTATAACATGGTCCTTGCCTCTTCTTGATATAATTATTTGTTAAATTAAAAATTATTTATTTAACGTATTCAAATAAATTAATTTTTATTTTTAAATTAAATTAAAATACACACACACACACACACATATTCTCTTCAGTTATATCTTATGAGTTTAGTATGTTTTCAATCAAGAAGAGGCTTCAGAGTTTAAGAAATATATCTTAGATATGAGCACATGATTTTATTAAAATTTATGAAACAAATCTAATTTTAACAACTTGTATGTTTTAATAGAAACAAATTCATTTTTTACAACTTGTATGTTTAAATATGTGATTTTGGAAGTGATGATAGCTTCTTTAGACACTTGATTAGTATTGTGAAAGAAATTTGAGTATAACATTAAGGACTATGAATAGTTCGTGTAACGGTTGCATTACTTGTAACAGAAGTTAACATCCTTTCTTGTTGATACATACCACCTAATCCATGAAAAAGTGTAACCATGTCTGCAATGATATATGCTAATCATTTCAGTTTTATGTTGATGGCAACACACATGAAGATGTTTCTAATTTTCAATGAAGTAGTCTTCAAAAGTCCCTAGATCTATTTTAATTACATAAATGCATTGAAAGCCATGTGATAGTATTTACTTTAGTTCTTTTATTTGGATGTGTTGCAAGCTGACATATTGTGTCAAGAAATTTGCTATATCTTATAGTTTAGTATTTTTTCAATGAAGGAGAAGAGGCTTCGGAGTTCAAGAACTGTATCTTTCTAGTTGATAACTCTTATCATCAATATCTTTGAAACCTCCATGACGTGCTTCCATGGAAGAAAAATTTTCCAATCATTCCTTCATGATGGCTCATTCTCTGCAACATCTTATTTCTTTTAGGCTACTCTTTCCTATTCTATTGCCTTAAGATGTTTCTTTTGCAACATGTGATGCAATTGCTAGTTTAATTATTTTCAATAAACTCTTTCAACGTGGTGTTTCGTTGGTTTAAAAAAAAGACAAATATATACACAAAATTAATATCTTAGTGGATTAATTTAATTATTTTAAACAAATTCTTTCAACGTGGCGTTTCATTGGTTTTAGTTTGATTCAAAATGAAGTTATTAACAACTTCAACTTCCTTTTAATATTGACATTTTGGGTACAAGAGGGGCCAGGTTCTCTGATATTTTTTCTCAAAATAATTAGATAAAAGGATGTATATTTAGTTATAAAAGCCAGTTAATAAATTGGTAGATTTTATAACTTAGTTTATGTTTGTTTTTTTTTTAAATAATATAATTTTTTTGTAACCACCGTTTTAGTGGAAACGAATGGTTAGACTATTTTGTTTTATTAATTAAGACTTATGTTTATTTCAATTAGAATATTGAACAAAAAACCAAAATTTACATTGATAAAGATTTACTGTGAATTAGTTTCATGAGTAACAATGATGGTAAAAAAATAAAAGTAAAAGTAAATCAAGATCTGGTGTTAGTTGGAAAAACAGTTCCCACAGTTACCCATGGAACTCTGGAATAAATAGAAATTCCAGAGGAGAGTTTGGGGTTGGATCTGTGGAGAAAGGAAGAGAAACTATGTTAGCCTGGAGAAAGATATTTCATGACAGAGGGTGCACTGGGTTGGAGATTGGACCGGTACGTCCCGTGATCTCCCCAGAACTTCCTGTTTTTCCCTGTAATGGAAGAACTGGACCGGATTGTCCTAAGTTTATGTCCAGTGCTCTGAGAATTTCAGAGACCCAGACTTGATGCATGGGGGGAGCTGCGTGACTGTTCGTCAGCTCATGGAAGGGAGGCACATTATTACCATCAGTTGATTCAGGAACCAAATGAGTAAAGAATAAGAAGAAGTAGAATGTTTAGTTTGCTATACTTCTGAATTTAATTCCTGAAGAATGTTGTAGTTAGAAAACTTAATTTGTTACTAAGAAGGATGAATCCTGTATTTCTTTCTCTGTTATCATTATCGTAGGGTGGTTGGAAATAAGTATTATTTACTATATAGACAGTCTATAGATAAAAATGTACAGTAGCTAGAAAGAATAATGGTCTATACAGTATATCATTCTTTTCTTACACTATTATGTCTTGTACAGGCGTAGGTTAAATTCCTGTAGAAGAAGTGTATATAACAGAGCCTGAAATTTAAATTTACTGGCCATATCTACTTCACTAGTTAAGACAGTTCTGTAGAGTAGAAATAGTGGAAAACAAACACAGACAGAGGAACGGGAGAACCGTTAACCCTTCAAGCCAGAAATTCTGTGCTAAAGGGCTGGTCGTTCTCCGTCTTTGAAGGAGCGCGGACATAATTGGCGGTCCGGACGCCTGTGTTATTTAGGAAAGATTTAAACAGAATAAGGAACCAGAAACAGTAAGAAAATGTAGAACGTTCTGGTAATAGTAACATAGAATAGTAACCCTCCAACAGATAAAATAACTCTTATCAGCAGATATAGGTAAATTCGAGAATCGAAGCAGAGAACAATGAACAACCATTTTTTTGTGATACATAAGAACTCATAACTTGTGCAAAGCTATTGTAAAATACTTTTGGAAAGTTTAAGATTCAGTAAATAGCCTCACGGCATATACACAACAGTCTATTTCAAAACCATATCAAAACCCATTTGAGAATGTCGCGCTGCCAATACAACTAGCATAATCCTAACAAGGAAACACACATACATTTTGAGCAAGAAGTTCAACTCAAAAGAGAAGCAGTCCGGCAAATAAATGTAAGATAGATTCACAGATTTATTTCTTCAAAATAAACCCCATTAAGGAGTAGTCTAGCAACATACAACCGTCGGCTTGAGGCCGCAATTAATATCAAGAAAACCTGAACTAGAATCTATCCTGCACGGCATAACTAAATTATATCAAGCTAAACCCTGATCTGGAATTAGACAGTAAGCGTTGCGCCAAAGGAAAACCAAGGGTACAGTTCCTGTCGAAGACGGGTACCTGTGAGATGTATGCAGGGGTTAGCCCTTTCTTCCGCGAGCAAGCATGGATAAATGACAATAAACTGCGAGCGGGAGCAGGAGGCAAGGCGATACCTATCATAAGAAAGAGAGATACCTTTAGTTATGCGAAAAGGAAATTTTACAAGGGAAACAGAAGAACTAATCAACAATGCCGAAGGACAGGGTCTCCCCGGAACGGGGCAAGATTGTTTTCTTAAGAGAGATTACCTGTCGATTTTTCGAACCTGTGGGTTCTCTTTCAAACACCGGACCTCTTCTGTCCAAAACGCCAAATCGAAAATGAAGTTAGCATGTTGAAAGAGTACATGAGCACAGCGGCCAGAAAAGAGTCGTAAGCCTCAGGGTTAAATAATAATAACCAGACCCCTCCGTTATCTTCACACCAAAAACTCAACCCTGTTCCACGAAAACTGCAGAAAATTCTTATGGAATGTCAGAAGATGTTACCTGTGTTGAGCGGCTAACTCTCTGGTCGCAGCGCTACCACCATTGTCTCGGGAGGCATTGTAAACCAGTGAAGCAAACCCTGGCAGAACCTCACCGCCTCCAGAAACTCTCAGCGCGAGGAATGACAATGAGACCGAAGCGGTTAGAGCGCCGAGGGTCATTGTGAACCCTAGGCACCAGAGCCGTAGATCATATGAGATCGACGGAGAGAGGCATGCCAAGTGTCGGGCCGATAGGCCAGTCGGACCATATAATAATCAACCCAATTTCCAAAGTTGCCAAATGACATTTAAAATATGGAATGGATAACATAATTACCGGCCATGATAGTTCTGAGATTGTATTAATAATCCGAGCCATTATGATAAATGTAATCCACGAACAATCTATATATTAAATCCATAGTACAGTAAATTCTATTATGTAGTACTGATGACACGTTATTCCAAGAGCTATGCCAGCAATGCAATCATGTAGGACCATATCAGATAATAATTCTATTTAATGTTGATTGAAATTCGTAATGGTAAATTTTTTTTTACTATGGTAAGTTTATGTAATGTTAAGTGTTACAAGTGGTATCAGAGCTGGTTACAACTCTGGAGCCCTCTTGGGCCAACTAACGTTAAAAATTGTATGTTACTCATGCATAGTCAGTTAAATTAGTTGGAAGGACAGATGAGACGGACACCTTCACAATCACAATCGCTACAACGAAATATCGGAGAAATGCAGCCTCCACCAGAGGGAAACCCCGAAATGTGGGTCCAGCTGGGGATAGAACAGCATCAGAGGTCTAATAGATTGATGGAAGAACAACAACATCAGACTCGCATTTTACTACACACAGTACAACAGTTGCAGGAAGAGATGGAGAGGGTATGGAAGGAAAACGCTAGAATGATGCAGGAGCAAGAGAGGATCTTAAAAAGCCTATCCGACAAACAGAATCAGAGAAATGAGAATCCCAGTGCTGGCAGAGAATTCCAGGAAAGGGACGAACATCAAACAGGTGAACAAGATATGAACCAAAGAGAAAGAAGTATGTCGCAGCGAAGTAATCCTCACAAGAATTTTAATGAGGCTGAATCTGAAAATGAAAATGAACGGAAAACCAGTAAAAGGCAGAAGGTGGAATTACACGAAGAATTCAGAAAGATAAAGCCACCTACATTCGATGGGGAAAAAGAGGAGGTGGCGGAAGCCTGGCTGATTAACATGAACAAATATTTCCAGGTGTATGATTATGACAGTGGACTTAAAGCACGGCTGGCCATTTATCAGTTAAAAGACAAAGCCACCTTATGGTGGGAAGAAGTGAAGAATGTGCGGGGATTTGAAGATCAAGATGTGACATGGGAAAAGTTCCAAAAGTACTTTAAGGATAAGTACCTGACTGAACGTTTTTATGATGAAAAAGCTCGAGAATTTCATGATTTAAGGCTAGGACAACTGACCATGGACGAGTTCATCACCAAGTTTATTGCATTACTGCGCTATGTACCGTACTTAAGAGAAGAGAAGGCCAAAGTTCAAAGATTTCTGAGTAGTTTACCTGTCCATATGAAGGAGCGTATCGAATTTGAAAATCCTAAGACAATGGATGACGCTATCAGAAAAGCAAGGTTGTGCTATCAACAAGCGAAAAACAAGATAGATCCCGGAAAAGGATGGCAAACAAGGAAGGATAACAGAAACAATGCTGGTTCCAAAAGGGGAAAAACCAATAATTTTCGAAATACCGCCAGAAATTCAATCAATAAACAATTCGGTAGGAATCATCAGCGGGTTAGATGGCCTGGGGAAGACAAAACGGTGGAAGCTTCAAGTAAACCTGAGCAACCACAAAATCAGAGGCCACCTCTGCAGTGTTAGGGCTGCGGGGCAGCGCACTACTATTGAGATTGCCCACAGCGGGGTAAAACTGAGGCAGTAAATAACCTGCAGGAAGCCTCTACTGTGGGAGATGTGGCTCGGAGTATACCTAGAATTAATGTTGCATTGGAGGACCGGCAAGCGGATTTTCAGCCTACCATGATAGAATTATAAGGTAAGTTGCTATCCCAAACTGTTTCTATTTTAGTAGACCCGGGGGCAAGTCTAACTTATATAAGTCCTAAACTAGTGGAAGTCTGTAAACTGCCAAGTCAAAAGTTCAAAAAGACCTGGTTGGTCCAGTTAGCCACGGGAGCTAAAAGAAGGGTTAGTGCCAAAATACCGGAATGTGCACTGCTAATTGGCGGACAGCAGCTGGTAGTGGATTTAAATATTCTGTCGTTGGGGTTTAATGATATATTATTGGGTATGGACTGGTTAGAGAAGCATTGGACTCTTATAGACTGTAAGGAAAAGATAGTTTACTACAGAGATCATAATGGTATTCGCCAAGAGATTCAAGGCATAAAGAAGCCTGTAAATCTGCGCCCAATTACAGCTTCCCAGATGGGCAAATGTATCAGGAAGGGATGCCAACTATATGCCATACAAGTTGGATTATCTGAGTCTAAAAGTAAAGTTGTTGCGTTAGAAAATATACCGGTAGTTCAGGAATTTAAGGATATATTCCCTGAAGAAATACCAGGTTTACCACCAAAAAGAGAGGTTGATTTTACAATAGAACTGCTACCAGGAGCCTCGCCAGTTTCACGGACTCCTTATCGAATGAGTGTACCAGAACTGACTGAACTGAAGATGCAGCTTCAGGAATTGCTGGACAAGGGGTATATTCGACCCAGTGTGTCACCTTGGGGAGCACCCGTATTGTTTGTTAAAAAGAAGGATGGAACCATGCGCATGTGCATGGATTACCGACAGTTAAATAAGCTAACTGTTAAGAACAGGTATCCTCTACCACGTATTGATGATTTGTTTGATCAGGTGAGAGGGGCCACGGTGTTCTCAAAGATCGATTTGCGATCTGGTTATCACCAGATCCGGATCAAAGATGAAGATATCTACAAAACTGCCTTCCGTACAAGGTATGGCCACTACGAATTCGTGGTACTACCTTTTGGGTTAACTAATGCACCAGCCACCTTTATGAGGCTGATGCATAGTGTTTTCCATCCTTATTTGGACAAATTTGTGTTAATTTTCATTGATGACATACTGATTTATTCTAAAAATGCGGAAGAACACAAGGCACACTTGCGAATGGTGCTGGAAATGCTTAGGAAGCACCAACTGTATGCGAAATTCAGCAAATGTGACTTCTTTAAAGAAAAGATACAGTATCTTGGACACGTAATATCTGAAAAAGGCATAGCTGTAGACCCAGAGAAAATCAAGACTATTATGGAGTGGAAGGTGCCACAGAATGTGGCAGATATACGATCTTTTATGGGTCTCGCTGGCTATTACCGGTGATTTATAAAAGGATTCTCAAAGATAGCTTTTCCTATTACCTCCTTGCAAAGGAAAGGGAAAATCTTTAAATGGACCAAAGAGTGCCAGGATAGTTTTGAAATATTGAAGCAGTTGCTGACAACAGCACCTGTGTTAAGTGTGGCAAATCCAAGTAAATAGTTCGAGGTTTGTACAGATGCATGCAAGGAAGGTGTTGGGGTTATTTTGTCACAAGAAGGAAAGGTAGTTGCGTACGAATCCCGCAAGTTAAAAGATCATGAACAATGGTATTCAGCTTATGATTTAGAGCTGACCGCAGTTGTGCACGCACTCCGGGTGTGGAGACATTATTTACTTGGGAAGAAGTTTGTATTAAAGACAGATCATAGCAGCCTAACCAGCTATTTTAAACAAACTGATTTAAACTCCCGACAAGCAAGGTGGAATGTTTTTCTGAGTGAGTTTGAAATTGATCTGCAGCACGTGAAGGGAAAGGAGAACAAAGTTGCGGATGCATTGAGCAGGAAGGTGCATAGCATTTATGAATTATACGTTAACCAGGTGGAAACCAGATTTCTAGATCAAATCAGAAAAGAAGCAGACAAGGATCCAGAGTATAAATACTTGTGGCAGCAAACCCAAGAATCTGAAGGACAAGGGGGATATGAGATCAACCAGGACGGGTTGCTGGTTTTTAAGAAGAAAATAGTCATTCCGAATAGAGTGGAATTAAAAACTATGATACTGGATGAATATCATAGAAGCAATTATGCTGGTCATCCAGGATATCAAAAGATGCTGACAGCCATAAGAAAGGATTACTGTTGGCCAGGCATGAGGAAGGAAATAGCAAGTTATTTAACCAAGTGTTTAGAATGCCAGCAAGTAAAAGTGGAGCATCGGCATCCAGCTGGATTAATGCAACCTATACCCATTCCTAAGTGGAAGTGGGAGGTGATTTCTTTGGAATTTATCACCGGGTTACCAAAGTCAAAGCGAGGTAATGATTCCATAATGGTAGTTGTGGATAGACTAAGTAAGTCAGCACATTTTATACCTGTACAGTCCACCTATAAGACAGTATAAATAGCAGACTTATTTATGCGAGAGATCTTCAGACTCCATGGCATACCTAAGACTGTCATCTCGGACATAGATGTAAAGTTCACATCAGCCTTTTGGAAGACACTGTTTACAGGACTAGGAACTCAAGTACATTTTAGTATTGCATACCACCCGCAAACAGACGGCCAGACTGAGCGGGTAAATCAGGTACTAGAAGACATGCTGAGAATGTATGTCATGCAACAACCAGTAAAATGGGAAGAGTATCTACATTTGATAGAGTTCGCCTACAACAACGGTTACCAAGAATCATTAAGGATGAGTCCGTTCGAAGCGCTTTATGGACAACAGTGCAGGACTCCCATCAACTGGAGCAGCCCGGAGAATAAACTCATGCTAGGACCAAACATGCTAGCAGAAATGGAAGCTGAAGTGAGGAAAATTCGACAGAATTTGAAAGCAGCACAGGACAGGCAGAAAGTGTATGCGGATAAGAAAAGGTCTTATCGTGAATATGCAGTTGGAGATCATGTATATGTCAGGATTAAACCAAAGAAAAGCACATTAAGATGGGCGTCTTGTGCAAAATTAGCACCTCGATTCTGTGGTCCTTTCCAAATTCTGGAGAGAGTGGGACTGGTGGCGTATCGTTTAGCTCTTCCTAGCCATATTCGGGTGCATAATGTTTTTCATGTATCGTTACTGAAACGATATGTCCACGATACAAGGCATATTATTCATTGGCAGAACATACAGGTAGTGAAAGAGTATGATCACTAAATGATAATGTGATATTATGAATTTATTTAATTAACATAAGTTTATTGTGTGCAGGTAGAACCAGACGGGGAATTTCTGGTCGAGCCACACAGTATAATCGACCGGAGGGAAATCATGCTCCGGAAACGAGTCATCGCCCAGGTTAAAGTGCAATGGAAGCACTTTGGACCTGAGGAAGCTACCTGGGAAGACGAAAGTTTTGTTCGTGAAGCTTATCCTGAGCTTTTTACTGAACTGGAATAATAACACCGAGGACGGTGTTCTCGTCCAGAGGGGGAAAACTGTAACCACCGTTTTAGTGGAAACGAATGGTTAGACTATTTTGTTTTATTAATTAAGACTTATGTTTATTTCAATTAGAATATTGAACAAAAAACCAAAATTTACATTGATAAAGATTTACTGTGAATTAGTTTCATGAGTAACAATGATGGTAAAAAAATAAAAGTAAAAGTAAATCAAGATCTGGTGTTAGTTGGAAAAACAGTTCCCACAGTTACCCATGGAACTCTGGAATAAATAGAAATTCCAGAGGAGAGTTTGGGGTTGGATCTGTGGAGAAAGGAAGAGAAACTCTGTTAGCCTGGAGAAAGATATTTCAGGACAGAGGGTGCACTGGGTTGGAGATTGGACCGGTACGTCCCGTGATCTCCCCAGAACTTCCTGTTTTTCCCTGTAATGGAAGAACTGGACCGGATTGTCCTAAGTTTCTGTCCGGTGCTCTGAGAATTTCAGAGACCCAGACTTGATGCACGGGGGGAGCTGCGTGACTGTTCTTCAGCTCATGGAAGGGAGGCACATTATTACCATCAGTTGATTCAGGAACCAGATGAGTAAAGAATAAGAAGAAGTAGAATGTTTAGTTTGCTATACTTTTGAATTTAATTCCTGAAGAATGTTGTAGTTAGAAAACTTAATTTGTTACTAAGAAGGATGAATCCTGTATTTCTTTCTCTGTTATCATTATCGTAGGGTGGTTGGAAATAAGTATTATTTACTATATAGACAGTCTACAGATAAAAATGTACAGTAGCCAGAAAGAATAATGGTCTATACAGTATATCATTCTTTTCTTACACTATTATGTCTTGTACAGGCGTAAGTTAAATTCCTGTAGAAGAAGTGTATATAACAGAGCCTGAAATTTAAATTTACTGGCCATATCTACTTCACTAGTTAAGACAGTTCTGTAGAGTAGAAATAGTGGAAAACAAACACAGACAGAGGAACGGGAGAACCGTTAACCCTTCAAGCCAGAAATTCTGTGCTAAAGGGCTGGTCGTTCTCCGTCTTTGAAGGAGCGTGGACATAATTGGTGGTCCGGACGCCTGTGTTATTTAGGAAAGATTTAAACAGAATAAGGAACCAAAAACAGTAAGAAAATGTAGAACGTTCTGGTAATAGTAACATAGAATAGTAACCCTCCAACAGATAAAATAACTCTTATCAGCAGATATAGGTAAATTCGAGAATCGAAGCAGAGAACAATGAACAACCATTTTTTTTGTGATACATAAGAACTCATAACTTGTGCAAAGCTATTGTAAAATACTTTTGGAAAGTTTAAGATTCAGTAAATAGCCTCACGGCGTATACACAACAGTATATTTCAAAACCATATCAAAACCCATTTGAGAATGTCGCGCTGCCAATACAACTGGCATAATCCTAACAAGGAACCACACATACATTTTGTGCAAGAAGTTCAACTCAAAAGAGAAGCAGTCCGGCAAATAACTGTAAGATAGATTCACAGATTTCTTTCTTCAAAATAAACCCCATTAAGGAGTAGTCTAGCAACATACAACCGTCGGCTTGAGGCCGCAATTAATATCAAGAAAACATGAACTAGAATCTATCCTGCACGGCATAACTAAATTATATCAAGCTAAACCCTGATCTGGAATTAGACAGTAAGCGTTGCGCCAAAGGAAAACCAAGGGTACAGTTCCTGTCGAAGACGGGTACCTGTGAGGTGTATGCAGGGGTTAGCCCTTTCTTCCGCGAGCAAGCATGGATAAATGACAATAAACTGCGAGCGGGAGTAGGAGGCAAGGCGATACCTGTCATAAGAAAGAGAGAGACCTTTAGTTATGCGAAAAGGAAATTTTACAAGGGAAACAGAAGAACTAATCAACAATGCCGAAGGACAGGGTCTCCCCGGAACGGGGCAAGATTGTTTTCTTAAGAGAGATTACCTGTCGATTTTTCGAACCTGTGGGTTCTCTTTCAAACACCGGACCTCTTCTGTCCAAAACGCCAAATCGAAAATGAAGTTAGCATGTTGAAAGAGTACATGAGCACAGCGGCCAGAAAAGAGTCGTAAGCCTCAGGGTTAAATAATAATAACCAGACCCCTCCGTTATCTTCACACCAAAAACTCAACCCTGTTCCACGAAAACTGCAGAAAATTCTTATGGAATGTCAGAAGATGTTACCTGTGTTGAGCGGCTAACTCTCTGGTCGCAGCCCTACCGCCATTGTCTCGGGAGGCATTGTAAACCAGTGAAGCAAACCCTGGCAGAACCTCACCGCCTCCAGAAACTCTCAGCGCGAGGAATGACAATGAGACCGAAGCGGTTAGAGCGCCGAGGGTCATTGCGAACCCTAGGCACCAGAGCCGTAGATCATATGAGATCGACGGAGAGAGGCATGCCAAGTGTCGGGCCGATAGGCCAGTCGGACCATATAATAATCAACCCAATTTCCAAAGTTGCCAAATGACATTTAAAATATGGAATGGATAACATAATTACCGGCCATGATAGTTCTGAGATTGTATTAATAATCCGAGCCATTATGATAAATGTAATCCACGAACAATCTATATATTAAATCCATAGTACAGTAAATTCTATTATGTAGTACTGATGACACGTTCTTCCAAGAGCTATGCCAGCAATGCAATCATGTAGGACCATATCAGATAATAATTCTATTTAATGTTGATTGAAATTCGTAATGGTAAATTTTTTTTTTACTATGGTAAGTTTATGTAATGTTAAGTGTTACATTTTTAGTTTTTAGTTTTATTTTAATTATATAAAATTTTAAATGAGTTAATTTATTTTTTGAAATTCTAATTATTTTGATCATTTTAAAGTAATGTGGTAAGAAAATAATTAAAAAAATAATTATATACAAAGTAATTGGAAAAATATAACTGGCTAAAAACTAATAAATTTATTATCATATAATTTAAAAGCAAGTAATATTATTGACTTATACCCAACACAATTTGAGTTTTTCAAACTTAGTACCATTATGCAATGGCTACAATGATTTTCTTTAATATTTTTTAGACAAATATTAAATAATATGCATAAAATAAATAAAATAAAAACAATCTTTATTATTTTTACACATAATTCACAACAACAAAAAAATACATTTTAAATTGGAAATATGTCACAAATAATTTATTCATACTTTTTAAAGTTAAATAATTTAATTAAATCACAAAAAACAACGATGGTTAGTCCAACATACATATTGGACTACAGGCACCCAAAATACTGAGGTTTAACAACTATAAATAAATTTCTGATAAAGTCTTTGCCAAATTTTTTAAAAATCTTTACCAAATTTTAAATCATTCTATTGTTTTTTAAACTACGCAATTATCATCTTATTTTATTTCAATTTCAAATTAATACTTTAAAAATCCCTCATCCTTCCGCTTTATCTTTCCTTCCGTAATCAATTTCAAATAAATACTTATCCATTTGTTTTTTATATTTCAGTACTATTTTACTTTATTTCAATTCGATTTCAATACTTTATTACTTCCTCATCCATTCACTTTATTACTTTTCCATTTGTAAATTTCTGTAATAAATTTCAAATCAATACTTATCCATTTGTTTTTATAATTTATAATTTATATTTAAATTATTTTTATATTTTATTTTTCCTCGAAATTATAAACCACTTTAAAAGTACCATATGTCATAATTGCCGAGCAAAATTGCCAACCAAGAAAGTCTTCTCTTCTCTAATTAATAAAAATTACGAACTAGTACTCTATTTCTCCACTACGGTCCTTTTTATTTCCAAGCTTCCTTTTATATTCATTAGCTCATAAAGTCTTCATTTCTATTTGCGTGTTTAAATTAAATGTCTTCTTGCTCTTTTTAGGTTTATGTTAATTAAGAAAGTGTTTTATTTTTATTTTATTTTATTTTTGCCTGTAAGTATAATGCATCAAGTTTTGCTTGATAGTGATATTAATTCACTTGTCAGTTCATATTTTTTATTCTTTTTACATAGTTTAACTTTAATTATGTTTATTATTTATTTATTTCTATTATTTAAATTTATTCATTTGACTTTTCATTGATTAATACTTTGAACATGTTATTACAAATTGCATTGTAATTCACGCTTTTCATTTATTGAATAGTCTAGTAAGAATATCTTATCAAGAAAAAGAGACACGAACACAGGACCCAAACCACTATGCATTCACACGATGAACAATGTGAATCACATGGACAAGGCTTAGTTGGACACAACTGATTGGACAGGGTCTTGAGTGGAATTACAATTGTAAAATCTGCAATACACCTTCGATATTAGCACCGTGTACAGCATTGGAGGGGTGTATTGTACTCCGCCAGTGGCTATCACGTGGAGTCTTTGCGCTTTCACTAGCACATTTGTCCAAATAGCAGTAGTCACATGGCTTTTCAAACATAGCAAATGAGCTCAGGATTTGTTAAATTCACACCTTTAATGAACTTAACCATAATGAATAGCAAGTATATAAACCATCACTTTGGAGAAACGAATATTTAGAAATAAACATCATTATATCCTTACTTCAATAAAAGCTCGTTGCTGGATAATACACGTGAAAACATTGGAGAATAGACAAGGCCAAGTGGAAACACATAGCATATTTAGTTAAGGTTGGAATGCCATCGGGAGTAGCTTCCTTAGATATTAGAACGCATGGTTAGAGGAGCTCGCCATGGGGAAAGGTTAATGAATGGTTACATTATAAGAATTGGTTGCAATATGTGTATAAGATAAGTTCACACATTTTCATTAAATAATAGTTGAAATGGTTGGTAACCTTTATAAGTGCATGGAAGTAAGAAGATGAGTAGTATATATATATTTCTATTCGAAGGCTATAAGTTAGGAAAATTCCAAAGAAACAAATACCATTGTTTTTTCCAATCCTGAAGAAATTGACGAGTCGAGAGATAACGCTTTTTTTGTGACACTTAATACGAAGATTTTATTTTCTTAAATAGAGACTTTATTGTGCAGCAAAGGACTAAATTTGGAAAGTCACAATGATGTTCTTTACACTAAATGTTTAAAACTTGGGAGACGTAACAATTCTGAATAGGAAGATTATGAAATGGGATCAAATTAAGAATTATTTTAAGAGTTATTGGTAGGTTCCAAAGTTCAATGGAGACATTTGTCTACATTTAAATATGGGTGAAGCTTATTTTATGTTTATATTTCTCAAAATAAAAACACCTCTATAATTAGAAATGTGATAGAAAAACAAAAACAACATATTTAAATAAACACTCCGGATGCAGATGGTAGATGAGGTTGATGGGACGTCGGTCCCTAGATGACTCCCGATGGAGCTCGCGTGGGGTGGCCATATGGCCCCTTGCAGATTCATTAATGCTACCTTAACTCCGCCAGCTTGCATGGCATTAATTCCTCCTGCTCGGCTTATACACCTCCCTGCTCTGCTCGCCTGGTCTGCGATGGCGTTTGCTTTTGGTTGTTCGGCCTGCTACTGTGACGATTGCAACTCTTCGCCTCCTCTGCATGGTGCCTGCCCTCCTGGTTGTGCTAAGCCTAGCGCTCGCACACAAACAGGGCGTTGTTGCATGCTTCTTGGATGCTTGGAGACGTTGTCGGGCCATCACTTCACCCAGAGTGTTATGTGCTGTGCTAATTCCTTTCACCGTGCTCAGTCTGCTGATATTCGTCGGTCACATTCGCTCTCTGCCTGCTCTACCTGCCTAAGGCATTACCAGCTCGCCTCTGCATCCATGTCGCGTCTTTGCCATAGGATGAGGTGTCGGCATGGCACTAGTAGGGCCCGTGTGACCCGCTCTCGGCCCTCAACCAGCTCTGATTCAGATTCTTCCGCAGAGGATGTCGCACCCGGAAACGCGCAGTATGAGAAGCCGAGCCCGCCAAGTGGGGAGTGTGCATTTTGCTCAGCCAACCCCGCCTCCCTCTGTTGACCCTCCCAGACCTGTCGTTTCCCCTGCCTCCCGTGTGTCTGCCAGTCTTCCCCTTCGCCAAACTTCCCAGAGAGCGGAATTTCGCTTTGAATGCTCTCTTGACAGGCCCGTTTTAACCGCCTTTATCACTGTGACCCTCAGAGAAGAGTCTGCAAGCCATGTCACCTCCCCTGTGCCCTGCCCCCATCCCACTCCGGTCAAGAACGATGCTTTGAGCTCAGAGACGCCTGTCGGAATCGTGCAATCATGCCAGCGCAAGGAACACAAGTAGGAGGACACATCAAACAAGGACGGAGCGCCCAATGAAGATAAGGAAGACAACATGGATGAGTGCTGGTGTAGAATTGTGGAGGAGCCGCCATCCCCAGCTCATGATCAGTGAACTTCGCGGCCTTTGGCCTACATTGGTACTGTTGTTCAATCATCTAAGGAAAATTTTTGTTTCTTTTGTTACTGCTCAACTAAAAGTGTTGAATGTCATTTTAGTACATCTTTCTGCTATGTCAAATTGCATGGACTTTGGGCCGGTTTCCCTTCCAAGGGTGGCCAAACTGCTTCTTAAAGGACTGGTTTCCCTCTCAGGGCAGTCCAGAATTTTTGTAAACAATGGCCATCAAGCCCAGCGTTCAGGCTTCCACAGCTGAAGCTGAGGCAGTTTTGTACCAGTAAACTATATAAATAGAATTAACAATTATTCAGAGAGAAAAAAAAAAAAGAGATTAAAATTTAACTTAAAGAATTTTTTTTTACCTTATTGTATTATAAAACAAATGTAACTATATTATGTATAAAAAACATTAGAAATTGAAAAATATAATTAATGAAAAAACACATTACTAATGAGTAGAATATCAAATCTATCAAATATCTAAAAAATAAAATTAGTTAACTAAATTATATTATTATTAAATTTTGGAATATATAATGAATATATCAAATATAGATCTATACAAAAAATTAAACAATTTTAATTGTTATATATTATGTAATGTAATTATATTTATATATAGAAATATTAGAAATTGAAAAATCTAATTTAAAAAACACATTCCTAATGAGTGGAATATTAAAACTATCCAATATCTAAAAACTCAAATCGGTTAACTAAATTACATTATTAAATTTTAGAATACACATTAAATATATAACTATACAAAATATTAAACAATTTTAATTGCTATATATCATGTCATGTAATTTTAAGTAAAAATAGCATGCAACTTTTTGAATATTAACAGTAAATTCCTTTAATTATATATATAAATTGTATTTTTTGTTATTATAAATTCTTATAATAATATTTTTATTTTTACTATTATAAATTTTCATAAAATATTAAGTATTTATAGATTATATTTTTGTAGACATATCTGACCAGAACTGTTGAAAATGCAGCAAGATGATGGAGCTTAGTGAAATGAAGTCGCCTTCACTAAGTGGGCCAGCAGGAAAATTCTGGCGCAAAGTCTATTTTTAGACTATGTCTATTTTTAGACATATGGAACATGGTCGAGGGGTTGCAGTATGTTATTCTTGGAGTATTGGTCATGTTGGTAAAAATAGATGGACCTCTATTTTTTGACCTATAGGTCGATGTCTATTTTTAGACTGCCTATCCTAAAAATAGGGAAGTCAAATATTATTTACCCTTAATAATATTTGGACTATAAACTTCAGTTTACTCTCTTGGAGCACTTCAGTTCGAGCCTTGGAAGTGGCTCATGCATATGACAGAGGAATTATGCTATTCCTAAGGGTTTGGTGAGCTCATGCATGGTTGACTTCGGTTAGGACTTCAGTGGCAGAAGTTTGGTGGAGTTAATGAGACAGATAGTGGAGTTGTGTTCGGTTTAACTTAGTTGAACTAGTTGAGATTAGTTTAACTAGCTAATCAACTAGTAATGAGTGGAGTGAATTAAATATTATTTAATTCATTAATTAATAACTCATTATTCAACTCAAGAACACATCAGTTCACTACAGTGCATGATCAGTTCAGTGGAGACCAGTGAAAGAGGTAGATGAAAGGGTGGAGTTAGCTATCGGTGGCGACATCAGTTGTGCATGAGATTTGCACCACACTTGGAGGAATTGCCCATGATGATTGCGCTGTCAAGCTAAAAAGCTTCGAGCAACTGATCTCTATTTAGACGAGGCCAAGAGTTGCCTTGATAGAGGCAAGGCAATTAGTGGTGAGTTTTGAACCAGTAACCTATTCAAAACTGAGCTAGTTTGTGTGTAACTTTATGAGAAAGTACTGAGTACTTGTGAGGAGTATTGTACTGAATTTGTTACATGATTTCTCCATTATAATATACACAATAGCTGCGGGGTTTTCAGCGATAAGCTTTCCCCATACATACTGTGTTAATGTGTATGATGATTTGATGTGTTATAGCTTGTTTTATTTCCGCATGTGTGATGATCTGAGTGGAAGAGATTATGTGTTGCATATAAATTCGAATTGTATGTGATCAGGATAGTCTCAGTGGATAATTAATCATTATTCAGCAAATTTCTACAAGAACAACTACCTTTTATTATATATATATATGCGTTTTAGGAAAATGTAAAAGCTTCTAGATGGTTTTCTCAACAAGACAATATGACATTGTTATTGTGGTTGGGTGAAATTGGATTAACAAAATATTAGTAGAGACCTAAATTGATTAGATTAAACACTAACGTAAATGTTTAATTTTTACTTTAATTTAGCTATATTTAAAGTAAACTAAGCGGCAACTTTATTACAAAGCAAATCTTCATAGACATGCTCAAACTCAAATTCAAATTGCAACATTTCTATATTTACATTAAGCAGCAGGTAGTAGCTACTATGTAGTCCTTGTTTAATTATTATTACTTAAAAAATTAATTTCCTTATTTAAATTAATATATTTTTGTGTTTAAGTGATGCATTTTTATTTTTGGTTATGTTATATAATAAGGAATTTGAATGAGTTAGTGTTGTTTAAGGTAAGGTAAAAAAAACATTTAATGATTATTTCAAGAAGAATTAATAAATAATGTATTTTATTTTATTTTAAAAATAATATTTATAATAAATTAGATTTTTAGTAATTTAAAGTTGATTTAACGTTATATTCACTACAAGTTGTTTAATATGTTATTTATAGAAATTAATTTCGAGTAAAGGGGATCGTGTTCTTTTTAACCACTTCAATCATACTGTATTAATATGTGGCAAAGAAAAGTACCACCTTCATTTATATTTTTTTTTACAATTATGATAATCTATACTTTTCTAAATTGGTTTAAAATCCTTCACGACAAGATTTTATAATTAAAGTTTTCAACATGTAAGAAGAGTTATAACTTATGACAAAATTTTAACTAAATTTAAACAAAAATTTAAACGGAAGAAAGATAATTTGTTTATTTATTAGCTTCATCTTTAAAATTAATGTTTTATTTTAAGAAATTAAAATAAGTCTAAAGATTACATTACTCAATTTTATTTTACATTTATGTTAGATTTTTTAATCTTTATTTTATAATTATTATGTTTGTGATTTCAATTTTATATCATAATTTATGAAAATTAAGCATTGTCTAATTATTCTATATTTTTTCTTTCTGGTTGGAATTAGGTAGTAAATTTTTTTAAGAGATTGGCAAAACTCTTGGGGTGATAAATACAAATTACACAATTCAAACTTATCATTCTCATAAATTACGGAATTTGATCAAAATTAACTAGAAAATATACCAAAAAAAACAAATAATTAAATTACACTATGTTCCACATCTCATTTATAATAAATTGTAAAATATACTTTTATTTTTCTAAGTACAAATAAAAACAAACAAAACATTGTAATCCATCATTACTTATTTATTTATTTTTTTGAATTTGACTAATCTATTAATATAACAAAATTTTTACAAAGAGGCGTCGGCCTTAGCGGAACTTGCCCAAAACAACAGCATTCTTACACTGCAAAATTGTTGGAAGATTGTTTACTAGACATCTCGGGCAAACTAGACCATTAACCCATGCTAGACAAACTAGAACATGCCGCCCACGCAGGGGAAACCGGCCTTGGACCATTAACACAATATCATGACCAAAAAACAGAAACCATAGACGAGATAGCATGAAGAGCGCTGAGTAACATGACTCTGCCGAAAGACTGTGAAGAGAAAAATTGCTAATTCTGACCAGAATATGTATCATGAGAAGTGGATGGGGGTTCTTCAACAATACGACAGCCATAAGCATACAAATCATATACCTCAGCCTGCGTGTCTTCAATGTCGTTAGAGCCGCCTCGCTTGAAGTCGTCCTGGTCGTTGGAGCAGCCTCGCTTGAAGTCGCCTAAGTCCTGGTGTTCACTGCAACTGGGAGCCTTCCTCTTCAAACCTGCATTAGGAGGAGTGCTTTGCTTGTCGACAACGCTCGTCTCCTTCCCAACACCAGTTTGCTCAACATCTGAACCAGGTGGTTCCTCCTTGAGCTTGATGGTGATGGTGGCAATGTCTGTAGGCCTGTTCAGAGAGAAGGGGAAACGAAGTTAGACAGTTTGGGAATGCGCAGGGAAGATGGTCTGAGAGGCAGGGATGTGGGGAGAGCCCATCTCGAATTGAGATTACCCATGGCGCCCACGCCCACGACCACTTCTAGTTTCAGGATAGCGACCGATGAAATTATCAGAGGAGGGGGAGGAGGAGTTAGTAATGGATGTGGAGGGCTAGCAAGAGGATTTTCCACCACTGCTACCTCTCCTGCGGCGCATATGCCGGCGAAGGCGCAGCATTATCCTCCGAGCAGAGTGGAGCTTTCGAACAGCAGAATGACTGGAGATGGATTGGGCAAGAGCGGTGGAAGTATGAGAGATCAGGGGAGTCTGAAGGGTGTGCAGAGGGCGTTATCTCAGAGCAGGGGAATTTGCATTGAGCAAATTGAGCCTCAGAGTGTAGAGAGGGCTCTGCGAAATGTGAAGACCGGGCGCAATTTCAATACAACAGACAATGGAACAGTGTCTCCCCGCGCTGGTTCGAGAGCTGGGCTCTGCAACAACAGGGGAGCAACGTGAGCGCAAGGGAGGCAGAGCGGGAATGAAGTTTCCAGAGAATGCCATAGCTGTTATGGGAGCGGGCTGGTCTTGGCGACTGTGTTGCATTAATGCAGTGTAACAAAGGACGGTGGGCAGATTTAAATGCAACCTCGCATGAGTTTGGGTGGCGGTGTAATGAATCCACACACCAACCCAAAAACCATATCAACTTACACCTGTGGTTGATCACCCGCATCTGGGGAATCCATCATTATTTATTATGATGAAAGTCATAATATAAATGAATGGTTTATTTTTGAGGATTTCAAAATAACAAAATAACACCCAAATATATAATTTTGATTTAAAATCTTATATATATAATTTTGTTTTAAAAATTATGAAATTGTAAATTTTAAATGTTATTTTTCATGTTTTTGTAGTTGGAATTTGTAGATTGGAAGTTTAAATTTACTGTAGGATTTATGTTTGATTGTCTAGGTTAAGAGAAATAATGTCAAGAGAACCATGTGGAATTCATTTGAGTTGTTTTTTGCATTGTTAGGAAGGTATATGAGTCTATAATAATGCCAAATGTCTTGCACAATTTAGAGCTTTTGGACCCCAAAAAACATTATGAAATCCATCAAACGATGTCCAGAAGGTTTAAAACCCTAATTCACCAAACTGGGACTCACTAATAAAAATGGTCACGTGAGCATATTCCTTTATTTTTTTCACTATGAAATAATTCATATGGATGAAAAACAATCCTTAGCTAGCCGAGTTGGAAGTATTCTGTTGCAGAGACAAGGCCTGATGAATATCTCCAGCTAGATCTCCTCGAAATCTCTGCAAAATCCCCTTAATATCTCGCACAATAATCATGTTAGGAACATAAAGCATTAAAAATCTCCTTGAATCTCCTAAGAACTCATTAAGCTAGGAAAGTGTTATTAAGTGCAAAAAGGAAAGTTTAATGTAGCTTTTATGTGCCTAATAGAGGTTAGATGGGTTAGAAAGAAATAATGTCGACACTAAAACCTAAAAGCCTAAGATTAAAACCCTAAAGGAGAATTCTAAATGTAAGTATTATCTTGTATTAATATTAATATTATTATTAATTTTTTTTTTGAAAGAAACGAATAGCAATTTTTATAAACAAAACTGTAAACGAGCCAGGTCCCTTACATTCGAGAAAATATTTGTCTCAAAAGTTTGTAGAATTATAATCAGAGAGACCCTATAGCTACCATTTTTATTTCTATATACTTTCCTTACATAATTTAGAAATGTCATCATAAATGTTACAAAATAAAATTTACGTATAAAAAACAGGCCACAGTGATATAACATAGGAAACTACAAGACTAAATTAAGAAAACATAAACATAAAATCAAAGTGGGCTTGGACTATCATCCTTGCTTAGAAGAAGTTGTAGGGGCGGGATCTTGTTTGCTCAGACTGGTTGTGGTATGTCTCTCATAACGTAAATGTGTCTTGATATGAGCCAGCTAAGCGGCTAGGCTAACTAAACAAGAGCAAAAAAACATTTGGATCCACTAGATATTGTTAAGATGAATGGTGATTTCATTGATGTCTTCCTGCTTCTCCTGAATGCCACAATAAAACATGGTTTTCATCTGCCATTACAAAGTTATGGAGTGAAAGTATTGATTCATGCGATCCTTAGTGTGTCCAGGGTCCAAAATCTAATTTTAAATGAAAACCTAAATCTCAGAGTCAGAGTGGGAATTCCTATCTCGAATCACCCAAGTCTCATGTAAACAAAATTCATCATGCATTTCTTTGGGTGGGGGTGGATGAGTGATATAGATATGTTGCAGATTGAGTTTGACATTGAGCTGGAGGCTTGCCAATATGACCTCGACTACCAAATACATGCTTTGAGCACATGTATTGCCATGACATGGTGACAAGGAGAAAAAGGCTCAAAATTATAGTAGACATAAGAGACAAGAGAAGGATGTGATATTGAAGGCTAAGGGGAACCAACACGAAGCGAGCATGATGAAGAGCTTCAGAGATATAGGTGGCGAGTATAGCCAAAGCTGAGTGAAATGCAAAAAGGCTTTGAAATCAAGTGTATAAAACAAAGAACCCTCCTTGGGATAGAGAAAGGTTAGACACCCTCCACACAAGATGCAAAAAGCCACAACCACTAACTAGAGGGTCAAACCGACCTCTTTAACCATATAATAAGAACCACAACATTGAAACTAAAACACCAAATCGAATTGTCGTAGGGAAAAATATTACTAGAAAATTTGGAAGAGACAAATTCCAGTTGAACCTAGAAGAAACCTGGCACATGTCATCCTGCCTTCGAATGCATAAACTGTGCACACTCATCCCAATAGAAAGGTGAGAGTTGTATAATGCCAAACCAAAAATATATAATGAAAATTGAAAGACCAAAGTAGGAGGGTTAAGACCTTCCTCAACTAGCTTACCACAAGTTCAGACACATGGGAGGAAAAATTCCGGAGACAACTCAAAGATATAACAAAGACTCTAAATAACTACAAAGCTCCACTAACTCTACCAGAAAAATAAAATGTTAGTAAATGCTCCCACTTTAATGCAAACTCATAGATTTAAATTTTTAAATTAAAAATAATAATTTCATTAATTTGAAAATTACAATTTTATAAATATCACTTAAATTTTCATAGTAATAAAAAAAAAATATTAAATGTTTAACCATTCATATATAATACTCACATAGTTGAAAATAAGAATTTCATTTTTTATCACCCTCTATTAAAAAGGTGAGAACATATCCACTAGAAATTGTCATGCATAGCTGCACTTCAAACCACTTATTTTCAAATAAAAAGCTGAACTTAATGTAATATAAAAAGAAAAAGAGCAATTAAATTTCAATTCCAAACTCAGGTCCCACATAAACATAAAGTCTAATCATCTAGGATGAAATTATGCTGATCGGTGACCTCTACCAAACACTTTTAACCAATTGTTCTCCCTGAATGTTCACATTCGAGAGACCATCCTTCCTTTGCCATACTCCATTAATGCAAACCACTTTTTTTAAAGCTAAAAAGCTGAACTTAATGGAATATGAAAAGAAAAAGAGTAGTTAAATTTTATCCTCCAAACGTAGGTCCCACATAAACATAAAGTCTGACCTCTAGGATGAAATGATGCTCATATATGACCTCTAGCAAACACTTTTAACCACATTGAACGTTCACATTCGGGACACCATCCTTCCTTTGCCACACTCCATTCAGGCACCCTAGGGCTCATCCTCTCTTTTAATTAGTAAGAGTAGGACCCCATCCTTTTCCACTCTTTTTCAAAAGCTGCAAATTCCCATTTGTCTTTTACGAGACAAAATTCCAATGAAAAACCATAACACTATACCACGGTGGTGAACAAAACCATGAATATAAATTGCATGTATCCTCCAATCATTTTTAAACCAATGCAATGGGACTCTGCCCACATTGACCCACCAATACCAAACTCAACTTTTCTTCAAAATCTTCTATACAATCCAACACATATACTTCTCATCTCACAAATTAGAGAAATCCACAAATAACAAATCCACACACACATATATATATAAATTAAAATTATATATATAAGTTTAGAAGTCATTTTTTTATACTTTCCAAAAAAAGTGGTACTCTTCTTTTCACACACTTAGATATTTAAGTAACTCAAATATCAAAATGTAAACATTCAATACGCACATCTGAGAGTGGACCGGGTGTTTCAAAATAAAAATAAATGATAATAATAGAAATAAATGTATTTTTTAAGCTTCATTTCATTCAATTCATAGATCATGAGGGGACACATTTGAAAATAATTCAATAAATAGAATAAAGAGAATATGATATAGATACTCAAAGAGCTATAAATAAATTCATGCATTTAAATTCATATGAGCATAGGAAAACATAGCTACAAACACGATCTTCTCTTGAAAATAGCTATTTGCAAGAGTCTGAATAATTTTACAGAGTTAAGTTTTTGAATACAGTTAGTGCCTACCACATTTCATAAAACCCTAATTCTTAACATAAAATACAAAGGCGTTTTGTTCCTAAGGGACCGGGATTGGGCTCTCATGGACCGATAGATATGAGGGTACCTAGAAGAATGAAAGAAACTGTTGTCGGGGATTGAATTTATAAATATATATATAATAATTCATAAAGTTCGATGACTAAAGACTGGGAAGAAAGTGGGGAATTGCTTCAAAATAAGATAAAAAGAATTCACAAAATTGTAGAAGGATGATGAGTGGAACAAACCCACTCTCTCTCCTTTCTGATTTTGATTTTCTCCCTTCATAATCTTGTCTTTGTCTTTACTACTACATGGTAGTTATATTTTTTCTCTTTGATTTAACTGAATAAAGATCCAGTTTTAGAAATATGAAATTAGGAATTCCTTTTCCAATTTTGGTCCGACTTCAAAATTTCCAAATTTCCCTTTTTATAAATAATTTTGTGATATGCTCAAACTTGTTCATGACTATAAGTTTAATTTTCTGAGTTGATATATATTATTTTATCCCTAAATACCACTTCTAACATGTTTTTCATTCTTCTAGATTTCTAACAAACTCTCGTTTCCCAAAAAGGACATCGGAAACTCAACTTATAGCTTCTAGAAGTTTATGACACAACTACCATTGATCTATATGAAATGACTCAACAACCATCAATTTACTTCACATAAGTCTTGGTCTTTTGATTTATTAATCCTCTTCACTCATCCCACATGCACCATGGGAGGGGATTTATAATATTTTATAAAAAAATGAACTATTTATGTTAATTGTATGTGAAGTGGAAAGATACATGGAACCATGAGGGCTTCATTGGGGGAGCAATACCATACCAAGTGTGTTCATATTGGGGGATACAGAAAAAATGACATGATATATTGAGGATATAAAAGGGGAAAAATGGTTTTGGGATATGCCATGTGTCATAAGGAGATATGCCAAAATAACTTAGGATGAAAATGATAAGAGAAATATTAACAATGGATAAGGGTAAAATTGGCTAAAACCTTGTAAAAACATAACTAAGTTATAAAACATGGAGTGTGGAGGGTGTGGTATGAAAAACATTGTGCACATCTTTGAAAATAGTTTAATTATGGGATATAATAAATGGTTGGGGGAATAAGGGGAATAGTTCCGCACAACTTGGAAAATGAATAAGTAAAAAGGGAGAAGAGGTAAGGTGATTCCACATGAAATAATATATAGCTAGAAAAATGGAAAATAGAGAAATGATATGATTATTAGAAATAATGACAAATCAAGTAATGGAGATATGTGGGGGGAAATGGTAACATATTTGGTATGTGACCTTTATTTATTATTCCGTAAAATTTTGAATGAAATTGAAGCATAGGGTTATTTAATAAGAAGACGAACATGAGATATTTCTTCCTTTTTGATTTCTTTGATTTCTTCTTTCAATTCAAAAAGAGAAACCATCCTTGTAGCATTTTTTTTTGTAAATTCATTCGTAGCTTTCTATTAATATCAAAATATTTACATCTAGTCCAAAATTTACTTCATGCTTGCTAAATACTCACTATGATTGGACTTGACTGAACTATGGAGAGTTGTAAGGATAGAGAAACTAAGAGTTGAATTTTGAGAACTATCCAGTCTACTCTCAAAAACATAGTTGAAATGTGCTAGACAAAATATTCAAAAATTGAGACCATCCAAAGACAAACAATTGAAAAATGAACAATAAACTATGAATACATAAACATATGTAGTAAAAGGAAACAAAAACTATCCAAAACCAAGAGACATTCCTTCCAAAGGCAACATATTGAATCATGTTTGGATTTCCTAATCCAAAATTATAATTGCAGATGAGGTTGTGAAGTTAGCTTGAGGAGATTCTTGAGCTGGTGCATTGACCACCCTAGGTCCTTCCTCGGGTTCATCGGACTGGGTGTTTGAATTTGAAACTATATAGCGCTCGATGCTGGACAAATGAACAACTATATCATCCATGTTATATCTGATGTCCCTTAGGATGTGCTTGATATCTTTGTGATCTGCAAACAACTTATAATTGTCTACTTTATTGTCTCTTATGACCATACTGAGTAAAGTTTCAGTTTGATGGTGATAAGTAATGGAATGTAGGAAATGTATCCTCCGCTTACTGTTGAGATTCAACAACATGATGAGCTTAGTGAAAAGTAAGCACCTTCACTAAGTGGGGCCCGCATGCTATTTTTAGGTGTATGTATATTTTTAGACATGGTGAGCATATTCTATAAGTTGCAGGATGTTATTTGTAGATGGTTGGTAAAATGTGGAAAATAGATGAATTTTTGTTTTTAGAATATTGGGCGAAGTCTATTTATAGATCGTTGATCCAAAAATAGATGCATGTCGATTATTATTAGCTCTTAATAATAATCCGAAAATAAACATCAACTTATTCTCTTGGAGCACCTTATTTCAGTGAACAGATTTGGAAAATCAGTGGGCTGAAGGAATTACGCAATTCCTAGGGTTTATTTGTGGCTCATGCATGGAGGACTCAGTTAGAACTAAAGTGGCAAAGTTATGACAGAGTTGGAAGAGTAGTTTATGGAGTTGTTATTTATTTTAACTCAGTTAAGTTAGTTAAACTCAGTTGAGCTAGTTGTATCTAGTCCAACTGAAAGATACACTAGTGAGAGTTAAGTGAATTAATTAGTTAATTAATTCACAACTAATAACTCAATAACAACTGAACATAAACAACAGTTAACTACAATGCATGTTAGTTCCAGTGGAGACCTAGTGGAGAGATAGGTGAAAGGGTGAGATGGAATATCTGTTGTGACTATAGTGATGCATTCAATGCATATGACACACATTGGAGTTGCCAATGAGGATTGCGTAGTCAAGGAAAGGCCAATTCAAATTCATTCAGGGTTCTTCTTCAACAGGGATTGCGCAGTGGAGGCAGGCTGTCAGGAGGCAAGAAATTGGTGCATGGAGGTGCAAATTTCTGCAAGACAGTGTGAGACGATTGTATATTGTACTGAGAGATCTATGAGCTGAGCTTTGTATGAGATATATGAGATTGTTTCATGATCCATTGATATACATAATATATGATAGTTGGGGTTTTTAGCTTTAAGCTTTCCCAGTAAAACATCTTGTTATGTGTGATTGATTTTTCTTCATGTGTTTGCAATTGGAGTTTTAATTTCCACAAAGAATTAAGTAGAAGGATTCTGTATTTAACATAAGGATTAAATTGTTAGATCAGGAGAATCTGGTAATATACATGCATGTTTATAAATTTCTACACTTACAAAACTTCCTTGGATCCAAAATCCATTTGAGGATACTGCATCCAATGTCTGTGTTTGAGAAGTAGGCTTTGTCACCAAATTATTTAACCTCTAATTGAAGGGTTTCTTTGCATACCTCCAAAGGTGCCACATCGAAAAAGTTACCAATGGATTCCCAACCAAATAACCTCTTGTGTCGTGAGGAAGAGGACTCCGAGGTTCCACCCCTATGACATGAAGTGCATAACCGTGGTGCCATAGTGATAAAATATCCTGTAAAACAATATTCCATGGGCTATGGCTAAATGAATTGCTAAAAAAATACTATACCACATAAAATACAATTGGAAAATGAGGCGTGAGTGCAACTGAAGGACTATAGAATGAGAGTTTAGATGGTGATGAAATAACCATTTAGAACCATATGGAGAAGGTACCTGAGTACCAAATGTAGAAATCATACAACATGCTTGTATATCTTGGATTCACCCAATCTAACAATGTGCTAAAGTTAAATACTAAATCGCTTCTACAAATATTTTGCGGAATTAAAAACACAATCGCTAATCATATGAACATGAAGAAAGATCAATCACACACAACACAGATAATTTCCCAGGGAAATATTACAACTAAAAGCCCCACTATCTTCTATTGTATATTAAGCATGGATCATGAAACAATTACATACAAAACTCTTCTCACAAGATCCCTTCAATACTCAACTAATTGTCTCACACTATCATATGAAAAACTGACCAACACATAGCCAATTCTCAGCCTCCATACAATCTACCTTGCTTGCGCAATCCCTGATGGTAAAGATCCATGAAAGATGGGGATTATTGCCTGCCTTGACTGCCCAAGTATCATGGGCACTCCAATGGGTGTTTGGTTGCATGTGTGCAACCCAATAATCCTACAACTAATAGTCAACTTCCCTTTCACTTAGAACTCAATTGGGTCTCCACTGGATCTGAATTGCATGCAACTAATAATAGTAAATCCTCAGTTGCATGTGAGATCGTTGATTGTGAATTAAATAAGATTTAATTCACTTGGTCTCTCACTAGTGTATCAAGCAGTTACAACTAGCACAACTGAATTTAACTCAATTAACTGAGTTAAACTATTTACAACTTGCATTAACTAATGCACCACTGCACTTCGAACTCTGTTACAACTAGAATTACTCTACATGCCTCACCAACTACCTCTAACTCAAAATCCACTAGCTAACTAAATTTACCACTTTCAGTTAACTGATTCAAGTCCACATTGAGAATAGATTACAGTTTAATGTCCATCTTAATTAAGGGAAAACCAAAATAGACATTTACCCAAAAATAACCCTGCGGGCCCCACCCTAGTGTAGGTGCTTAATGCACTAGGCATGGGTGCTGAATGTTGTTTTCGGATGCCAATTTCACTGTTTCTTGTTGCAAACTTCAACACTCCCTCTCAACAAGAAAGGAATGTCCTTGCATGTGACATGCAACTAATGCATGCGACATGCAACCTCATGCATGCGACATGCAACCCTTACATGCGACATGCAACACTTCTCTAGTGTTTATCGCACATGCAACCTTTGCATGCAACAATTCTCTAGTGTTTCTCGCACATGCAACATTTGTATGCAACACTTCCGAAACTGAATAACCTTTAAACAACTGAATCAATATAATGCATCTGTCATCAAATTCTTCTAATTGCTGCTAGCTACTACACATGTCTATTGGATTCTCTGCACTTTTGACATCTGCATCCATGCACTCTGCATTGCTGCCAACTCTAATCTGCGCTCCAATATCCGACACCTATCACTTTGATTTCATGTCCTCCTGACATCTGACTGCATCAATCTCACTGATCCTACTACTGCTTCTATGTGGGCTCCTCATAGCTAGGTTCGATCCATGAGACCCACCATCTCTAGGATCCTGCCCAAATTTCTTCTTGGGATTAATCATGCATGTCGCCCCACCTCACACCTGGAGGTATAGCTACATGCACTCCCTCTGCCCATCTGACTCGAAATTTATCTGCTTGAGTGGCTTCTCCCACTCCATGATCCTCTGCATGTGGCTACTCCACATCTTGAGGTTCATTCTCACCTGGATGCAAATCCAACTCCCTCTCAAGGGTCAATTGCATGGCTTTCTCACACTTCCCAATGGTTGGAAGCTCTGTAGAAATCACATCTACATCAAGCTTATAGAGATTCTTCACTCAAATCCAAATATTCTTGACTTGACCTATTGCTCTGTGTCGCAGGAAAAATTTTCCTTCACTAAAAACAACATCATAGCCTCTATCCTCTAACATTGCAATTGAGACTAAATTTTTCTTCAAACCTGGTACGTGCATTACATATTTTAATTGAAATATTTTACCTGACTACCTCTGGAAGGTAATGGTACCAATCCTGGTAACACTGTACCACCCGTCATCACCCATTTCAATATGCATCTGGAGATCCTTCTCCTCCAAGTTACTGAAAAGTTCCTTGTCTCCCTTCATGTGAAAGGAAGCACCACTATCCAAGTACCACCCTGATCCCAATGCACTTGACACCATGTATGAAATGAATGAGAAGTCAAGCTCAAATTTCGAGGCCAAAGCCTTACCAGCTGCAGATCTTCTAGCCCTCTTGTTCTTCTTCTTTTGTGGACAATTTGTGGAAAAATTTCCATGCTTGTGACAGTGAAAACACTTCACCCTAGACATGTTGCACTCCTTTCCATCTTCACCGGCCTCATATTTGGAATGGAATTTTTTCCCCTTCCCATTCTTCACCTTGTTATCCAAATCAAAATCCTCTTCATCCTCATTTTTAGATGAAGATCCATATCTGGTGTTCCATCTGAACTCCTCCTGCACCAAATCCGACCACGGTTGTTCCCAATTTGGAAAAATGTCCCTTCCATTGACAGAGTCTTGATAAATATGCCAAATCTTGGGAATTCCTAGGAGAGATAGGCTCACCAAATCATCATGAGAAACAATTATTCCTACACTCCCAAGTTCATCCCGACATTGGACAAACTTTGTATAGTATACCGGAATAGTGTCGTTCTTTTCCATCTTAATCTTCCTGAGTTTATCTTTGAGTGCCAATTTCCTATGGTCACTGCTTCTTTGGAATAGATCTGTCAAAGCCTTCCACATTGCATATGGTGTGGCTTTCCCATGGAGGCTCGAGACAATGTGGTCTCATACTCCCTCCAATAGGATCCTCCTTGCCTTTGCCAGTTTCTTTTGCCATGCATCAAGATTTGCAGCATCTGCAGCATTGGGTTTATGAACATCTTTGTCAATGAATTCCTTCAACCCATTGTCTTCGAGTACTGCCTCCATCCTGTCCTTCCAAGCAATGTAGTTTGAGCTTCTCGTGAGTGCATACTCTAACCTCAAGCCATTGAAAGCCATTTCGATCTTGAATCAGCTGTAGCACCAAGAAATTCTTTTTGCAAATTTGAATTCTATCTAGTCACAAACTCAGCTCTTGCTTCACTTCTCCAATTTCCTGTGCTCTCATACCATGTAGAAATTATACAACATGCATGTATATCTTGGATTCACCCAATATAAAAATGTACTAAAGTTAAATACTTAATCACTTCTACAAATATTTTGCGGAATTAAAAACACAATCGCTAATCACAAGAACATGAAGAAAGATAAATCACACACAACACAAATAATTTTTCGGGGAAAGATTCCAGTTAAAACCACCAATATCTTCTATTTTATATTAAGCATGGATCATGAAAAAATTACATACAAAACTCTTCTCACAAGAGCCCTCCAGTACTCAGCTAATTGTCTCACACTGTCATATGCAAAACTGACCAACACATAGTCATTTCTCAACCTCCAGACAACCTGCCTTGTTTGCGCAATCCCTGCTGGTAAAGATCCATGAAAGATGGGGATTATTGCCTGCCTTGACTGCGCAAGTATCATGGGAACTCCAATGGGTGTTTGGTTGCATGTGTGCAACCCAATAATCCTACAACTGATAGTCAACTTCCCTTTCACCTAGAACTCAACTGGGTCTCCACTGGATCTAACATGCATGCATCTAATATTAGTAAATCCTCAGTTGCATGTGAGATCATTGATTGTGAATTAAATAAGATTTAATTCACTTGATCTCTCACTAGTGTATCAAGCAGTTACAACTAGCACAACAGAGTTAAACTATTTACAACTTGCATTAACTAATGCACCACTTTCGAACTCTGTTACAACTAGAATTACTTTGCATGCCTCACCAACTACCTCTAACTCGAAATCCACTAGCTAACTAAATTTATCACTTTTAGTTAACTGATTCAAGTCCACTTTGAGAATAGATTACAGTTTAATGTCCATCTTAATTAAGGGATAAAATATACATGCACCCAAAAATAACCCTGTGGGCCCCACCCTAGTGTAGCTGCTTAATGCACTAGGCGTGGGTGCTAAATGTTGTTTTCGGATGCTAATTTCACTGTTTCTTGTTGCAAAATTCAACAAAAAATTCCACAAATAGAACTAGACAGGGAAAGGAGATTCTTGTTGGGTCCATATTTTCCAAATCTGCCGAAGGAAGGACTGCGACGAGTTCAAAAGCAGGGCTAGACCTGGAATTATGGAGAAAGAGTACAATAAACATTGACCTGGTGTAGATATACCAACTGTAATATGAGACTATAGACTTCCAAAATAGGTGCCAAGTGTTAGTAAAAATAACTGCCTCAACTCATATTAATATTTGCTACCTTTAGATATAAATTGAACCCTCGTCCACAACAAATGTAATGAAGGAAGTAACTGTACTAGTGATGACTCAAGACTTATAATGAAGGGATTTTTCGACAAGGAAAATACATAGGCAAAACTACATAAGGAACGTGTGTAGGACACAAAATTAATATTTGCACAATTAACCAATGATCTCCCGAAAAGAAAAGAGCAAAAAAAATACTCGATTTGGATAGTAGAAAAACAAACATTGTGAACAATACCTCGACACCTGAAGTCCCAAGCCAAAACAGGTATTCCCCTCGTCTCAAATTGCTAGAAAATATCTTTGCTCTGCAATTGAAGAGAGGTGCTTGAGAGCGCCTTCGATAACCACCTTCTATGCCACCCTGAGACCCTTTGCCATGCAAAAATATGGCATCCCATAGGTGAGGTGGAGAGAAAGTAGGTCCTTTCGAGGCTAGATGTAGAAAATGAAACCCCCTTGTTCCCCTGTTTGATGAGGCACCATTATTTTCTCATGAGAATTTTGTGGATGTCAGGTAAAATTACAGAGGCCTCCAATCCACCTTGTACCATCCTTGTAGCCTTACATGAAGAAGGGTTGTAACATTAAGACTGAATAAAAGCTTGTTATTTAATAATTGCTTTATTTGATGTGTGACATGAGAACACATCAACATGTATGTATTATATTTTTGTCATGACTACCTCCACATGTTGTACATTACACTAGGCACAATGGGGTATCACAGGAAGTGTCCACCAAAAAATAAATTAGGTGGTTTTTTGCATCTATGTCTGGTGGTTTTCGGCACATGATTTTCACCTTTTAGAAATTTTGTGGTGCATGGTGGCTTAGCCCATGGAATTTAATTAATATTTAATATATTACAAGAATTTAGGCTAATAATTATTGATAATTGATAAACTTTTCATATAACTAAAACATAAACTTTAAATTAATTTAATTTATTATAAAATACTGATTATTTTATGGTTGGTCGGACTTCATCCTGCACTCTTTTGTATATATATGATATCTATCCTCCTCTCTTTTCAACAGGATTTGTCCTGATGATGGGTCTTGTTCTAGACCCGAAATGTAGACGCAAAAATGCTCACTGTGGAGATTCTGAACTCAACAACTCAAAACTCACACCACATAAATCTGAAATCTATAACTATAGTATTATTCTAACGTACTGTAAATGGATTGAAAATTTACGGATTCCATGGGTTATATATATATATATATATTCCATCGTTTTGGTTTTCAAGGTAAAATCTATATGTTAATGTGAGTGTTTTCCATTGCATATTTTCTATTTTATTAAGAATATCTTTGTAGAAAATAATTGTATCGGACTAAAACCTATAGTTGGTACCAAGTCAATTTTTGTTTCAAGGGGATGTTTTAGTGGATAAGGGTTTTGCTCGAACTTGTGGTAGACCTTGTTACAATGGGATATTTGTTGAATCGATTCTTGTGGTGAAAGGAAATGGCGATGTGTTCAAAGATAGAAATCAAGAAATTCAACGGAAATTTTTTTGAGTTGTGTAAGCTCAAAATGGAAGATTTGTTGGTAGAAAAACATATATGGGTCGTTGTGGATCCAAGTACTACACCAATAGGGATGTCGATAGAATACTAGAAAAACTTTCATTGAAAGAAAAATATCACAATACAATGGTGTCTCTCATATTACTAAATGTTTCAAGAGAAGCTACAATGAAAGCATTATGAAACGAATTAGGAACTTTGTATCAGTCTAAGTCCCTCGTGAACAAATTGTTCCTACATAAAAAGTTGTATAACCTGAGGATGAAATATGGAGATTCACTGAAAGAGCATCTAAACACCATCAATACTATGGTAAGTTAGATATTATATGTTGATAATAAGATTTCAAATCAATATAGGAGTATTAGTTTGTTTTTTTCTTTACTAGATTTGTGGGATAGTTTGGTTGTTGCCATAGGTTGTAATGCAACTAATTTAAGTTTTGAAAATATAGTGGAATCTTTGCTAACATAGGAGATGAGACATAAAAATATGGAAAGTAAAAACATAGATGCCTTGGCTATAAGAGAAAATTCCCAAAGTAGAAATAAAAATAAGTCCTCAAGTTGGAGATATAAATCTATAGGAAGATCTAAATCTCTCTAAAAATTGGTAAAGGTATGTTGGGAATGTGGTAAAGAAGAGAATTATAAGAAATAATGTAAATATAAAATTATTGAGAAAGGGAAGGGATCCATTGATGCTCCTTCTACTAAAGAAAAAATATCCTGAGATGAAGGTCCGAGATTTGTATTTGGCTTCTTCAAGGACACATGTAGATCATGAGGCATGACTAGTTAACTTTGGTGCATCCTTAGATATAACTCTACACGGGGAGTGGTTTTTTGAGTTTGGAATATATGATGGTGGTGATTTTTCCTAGTAGATGAATCAATAGCCAAAATTATAGGATGAGGAAAAGTGAAGTTGAAACTCGAGGTTAGAAGGATTATAACACTCCTTTGGGTTCTCCACATCTCAGGATTAGCCAAAATTTTGATGTTTGTAAGCAAGACAAGAGATGTAGGTGTAAAAAAAATGTTTGAAAATGGTAGTTGGGTACTTGTGGGATGGTTTGAGTAGCAAGGGTATTGTTGAGGGGAGTTCACGTTAGAAATCTATATAAGTTTTTGGGAAGCATTGTTGGTCTTTTTGTTCTTAAGAGTGGAGCATGAAAAGTAAAGAATTGAATAGTCTCTGAAGAAAATATTATGTTTTGGCATCAAAGGCTGGGACATATTAGAGAGAAGGGCCTACAAGTACTAGACAATAATGGTATATGAGAAGGCATGGCTATTTTCTCTCTGGATTTTTATTTCCATGAATACTTTTTATATGGGAAGAATAATTAGGTAAGATTATCCTCCAATGCTAAGAGGTCAAAGGAAATACTACAATTGGTGCATAGCGATGTGTTTGGACCTATGTTGGTTCCATCACTAGGTAAATATATGTACTATGTCTCATTTATAGGTGACTTCTTGAGGAATACATGGAATTATTTTCTTAGGAAGAAATATAGAGTCTTTGAAAAATTTAAAGAGTTTAAGATTCTTATGGAAAATTAGGCATAGAAGAAAAATAAGGTGTTGAGGAATGGTAATGGTGGATAACTCCATGATAATGAATTCAATAATTATGTAAGAAGTGTGGCATAGAAAAGAAAAACACTACTCCATACATAACTTAACATAATGGAGTTATAGAAAGTATGAACATGACGCTAATGGAGAAAACAAGGAGCATGCTTAGTAGTGTCAAGTTAGGACAAGAATTATAGGTAGAGGCGATAGACACTATATATTGCAGGAGATGGTGAAGGTTACTCCTGCAATGGTCACTTGATTGTCTTTGAGGTTTGAGATAAAAACTCTGGTCAAATCAGGGCGATGTTGTACTCTTTGGACCATTTCACAGAAGTAAAAACAACCCATATGTTTGAAGTAATTGACTGTCATGGGTGAGGCCAACAATTCTCTAGTGTTGGATGGTTCAAGCCTCAAAATACTACCTTCTTTGTGTTGTCTCCTCTCCTATTCTATGTTCATCTCCTCTTCCCTAATATGTATTTACTCCTCCATAGTAATTGTTTTGTTTTGAAACCCTATGGAAGGGGAAGGGAAAGGGGTACGATAGTACGTTTAGGGAGTTGGGATTAGTGTAGGAAAATTTAGGGAATTGGGGAAGGGAGTTAAGGAGCTTAGGGAAGTGGTAGGGGATAGAAAAACTTAGGGAGACATGGTAGGGAATTTGATTACAGGGATATGGTATGGCTGCCTAGGAAAATGCAGCCTAAGATTATGGTTTTAGGAAATGGGACTTGGGAATGGGAAAGAAGGTGATGTAGGGGTAGGGGGAGTGATTATGGATTGTGGGAAGGGAAAATAGGGTCTAGGGAAAAAAATATTGGCTTGCAATGGTTAAAGATAGGGTTTCTTTGCTAAAAAGTTGAAATGGTGAGTGAGGAGGGTTTACACCATGAATTTGAAATTATGAAGTGAAAGGAGGGATTGGAGAGGTGAAACTTACTTTCATTTGAATGAGAAAACCCTTGTTTGATGGCTGGATTAGTTTCACTGAAGATTTGGAGTTGTGGAAGAAAACTGAAAAAAGTGCAGCGCCTTGAGGATAAGAGCAATGCCTCCTTGGTAAAATCGCAACGTCTTAAGGAGAAGCGCAATGCCCTGTCTGTCAAAAGCACAACGCCTTGAGGATAAGCGCAACACCTGCAACAAAATTTGACTTTCTTGCTCAAAATTCGATTTTTAACTTGGGATTTCGAGAGCTCAATGCATGAGAATGAAAATTTGTGTCTTTTTGGTCTTTGATGGCTCTTTATACTTGGTGAATCTTCATAATTTGGCTTTGGGACCCACATTTCCTTTGAAATTGAACTTTAGACATTACACTTTACCTTTTGAACCTGATCTTTGGATTTGATCTTTTGATGGATTTTGAACACTGTAGCTTTTTAGAACATTGAATTATTTGGCTGATTGGAACCTTGAGTATGCAAATTCTTGGAACCATGAGAAATTATTACATATTAGGAAACATAAAATTACGTATTGAATAGAAAATAAATTTACAAATCAAACTTTCATAATGAATTTTTTTTATTGTTACTCTCTTACTTGCTGGCCTTTTATGCATGCAGATGGTGATTTGATGGACATTGAAAACCCTAAGACCTAATGAAGACTCTAACTAAATGAAATTCATGATGAAAGGATTGATATGATGATAAGAACTCATGACTAATGTACACTCAACAAAGTGGTGAAATGAGCCAACACGTAGTGAAATTTCTGAAAAGAGTGAAACTTGACCTAAATCTGCACCAAGTGACCAAATTTTTGCATGATGACCTAATGGAATGACACAAATTTTAGAATGGGACCCTTAACATGACATGGAAGAGTTTATTTGATCACTAGTGGAAGGATGAAAATATTGACACTAACACCTTCTCTATAATGCGGGTCAACCACTTACAATTATTATTAATGCAGATACGTGCTTATGTGATTTATTGACTCAACTAACTAAATATGATTCTGACTAGGCCCCTTGGGCTTATTACATAAATAAAGGGGTTAGGGTTGGAACCAAACATGCCCTCCCCCATCAAAATAAGACTTTCCCTCAAGGCTGAAGTTGTGGAAACTATTGAAGAATAGTGGTTGGTTCCCATATCGCATCTTTTGGAAATGTGTCTTTCCACTTGATGAAGAATTCCTTAATCGTGTGACTGCAGAGATGTATTTTGTGAGTATTGAGGACCTGTTCGGGTCAGAGCCAAATTGAACCTTCCTCATCTAATTCTAGAAGACTGGTTTGAACCCTGTATTTGTTCCCCACAACTTTCTTGAGGTAGGATACATGGAATATTGGGTGGATTTTTGAAGTAGACAATAGGGCCAGTTTGTAAGCGACTACTCCTATATGCTGAAGTACCTGATAAGGCCCATAGAATTTTGGTGCGATTTTTTGGAAACCATTTTCTTTGAGAGAGGTATTCTTATAAGGTTGGAGTCGCAAGAACACTTGGTCACCTACTTGAAATTACCTCTTTGAATGGTGTTGGTTGACCTTTTTCTTCATTATATTCAGAGCCTAATGTAGATTATCTTTGGGATGAGTGAACACAACATGGTTCTGCAGGAGTTGATCAATTTCCTAAAATTTGAAAGATCGAGAGATATAAGAAGCTAGTGAAGGTGGGATTTGGCCATACACTGCCTCATATGGCGTCATCTTGGTGGCTTCATGATAGTTAGTATTATACCACCATTCGGCTAAAGGAAACCATTATACCCATTGAGTCTTATTGTATGAAGTGAAGCACTGCAAATAGGTCTATATACGTTTTTTGGCTGCTTATGTTTGACCATCAATTTGGGGATGATAAGTTGTACTTAGTTTGAGTTTCGTTCCTTGCAGCTTCAAAAGTTCTTGCCAATATTTTCTGGTGAAAGTGGGGTCTCAATCAAACACAATGGACGTCGAAATGCCATGCAGTTTGAAGATTTGGTCCATGAAAACTTAAGCCACCAATGTTGGGATAAATGGGTGCGGTAGAGTGAAACAATGAGCATATTTTAAAAGTCTGTCAACAACCACCATGATGACTTATTTGTTTCTTGAATTTGGGAGACTTGGAATGAAATCCCAATAAACATCTGTCCATACAGAAGTAGAAAGTGCCCAAGGTTGTAAGGCTCTTGATAGCTTTATCATTTCCATTGGCATACATCACATTCAACTACAAAAGTAAGAATATAGTTATTCATGCTGATCCAAAATAAATAGTGGTGTGCATGTGCGTAAGTCTTCTGAAAACCTAAATGTCCTTGATCCAAAGAGGAGTTCAGCTCTTCCAAGATGTGGGTTTTGAGTGTAGAGGTCGAGGATAGCACTACCTAATCCTTATAGCGAAGAACCTCATCCTTCCAAGAGTATTCCTTTGAGGAATTAGTATATGCTCATAATCTATTAATGAGCTGGGACAGAGACGTGTGGGAGAACCATTCATGATGGGCTTATTCAATCCAATCTAGTATGGGTAGAGAGAGGGATAAAAGGGTTCCCTCTTCCTAAAATTGGTGTGATAAGGCATTTATCACTACATTGTCATGCCACTTCTTGTAGATTATCTCATAATCATATCCCAACATTTTTATGAGCCATTTATTTACTGTGGCGACAATAGATGTTGCTCGAGGAAATATTTTATTCTATGATGGTCAGTGTGGATTTGGAAACGATGCCCCAATAAGTATAGTCACCAAGTGTCTATTGCATGTAAGAGGGCCATAATTTATTTCTCATATGTAGATTGACCCAGATGCTTGCCACTAAGTTGTTGACTTGTGAAATTCAATGGTCTACCTTCCTACATTAATATTGCACCAATGCCCATACCTGAAGCATCAAATTCAATCACAAAAGGTTTTGTAAAGTCTGGTAGGGCCAATAATTGGGTGGATCACATGGCATGTTTGAGAGCCAAGAAGGCATGTTGAGCTACGTTAGTCCAGAGAAATGATTTTTTTTTAGAATATTAGTGAGGGGTCAGGCAATACATCCATAATTGTTGGAAAATTTGCAATAATATCCCGCGAGACCCAAGAATCCCCTCAAACTCTTCAAGGTTTTTGGTAGGGGCTAATTCTCAATTGCCTAAATATTTTTCAGATCAATCCTCACTCCTTCACGACTCACAATGTGTCCCAAATACTCTACTTCTTCCATGCTAAAGGAACACTTGGATAATTTGACAAATAATTTATGATCGTGGATAAGTTAAAATACTTGGTCAACATGTTGAATGTGGATGTCCGATGTTGTGTTGTACATGAGAATGTCATAAGAAAATACTAGGACGGATTTTATGAGATATGGTTTTAAAATATGGCTCACGAGGCTCTGAAAAGTGGATGGGGCATTACAGATATCAAATGGCATGACCAAGAATTCATAATAGCCTTCATGAGCTTGGAAGGTTTTCTTGGGGAATTTCAACTTCCTTCATCCATATTTGGTGATAGCCCAAGTGGAGGTCGAACTTGGTAAAAAAATTGGCACCATGCAGTTCATTAAAAAAATCATCAACTACTGGGATAGGAAATTTGTCCATGATGGTGAGATTGTTAAGGGACCTAAAGTCTGGACATATGCACCATTCACTATCTTTCTTTAGAACCATGACCATTGTAGATGAATAAGGGCCGGTTTTGGGATGAATAACACTGACTTCAAGGAGTTCCTTGATGATTTTTTCAATTTCATTATTTTGTGCAAAAGGATATCAATATGGGTGGACATTTAGCGGTTGGGTGCCTAGGAGCAAAGGGATGCTATGATCATGTTCACCCCTAGAGAGTGGTAGTTCCTTAGTTCTTTCAAATACCAACTGGTGGCAATCCAATACCTATTTCATATCGAGGTGAATGATAGGAGTAGTGGATTCAGTGGAATGGATGGCATTAAATTTTGCTACTATCCCATGAGGGCCCTTTTTTAAAATCTTATCCATTCGATGCTAGATGATGAGAGTAGGAACACATGATTGGAGTCCTCGCAATGTATTAGTGTGGTTTTTATACTTAAATATCATCCAACCAAATCCAAACTCCATATCTGTAAGAGATTGGCTTGAGATAAAACCATATATACTTTAAACCTTTGTTAAAAGGCTTATGTGGAAATGAAAACAATGTTTGTATTTGTTCCAAATTCTTCTCTAGAATGGAACTTGAGGGTAAATATTATTTCATCTCATTTATCACCATATTGGTAGTAGCTTTGACCTAATTCAAGATCTTAATCAAGGATTGAATCTATGGCAAATGACCATAACCTATAAGAAAAACATCATCTACAAAAATTAAATGAGATAAAAACTGAGAATCTCATACTTTTAGACCTTTATGCTGCCCCTTTGACCTGGAATCAAACATCAACTTGCTTAACCCTTTAGCTATTATTTTTTGTAGCATCGGAGGTGCTCTATTCTTGAAACTTTGTGGAGAGGCTAAAACACAAGTTTTCTCCAAAACTCAAAAGTTGATTATGGAAATTCCACCTAGAAATGGCTCAATTAAATTAATTGAACATAATTAAAAATTTCTGAAGTCTAACTTAGGAAAAGTGGTTAATTAATATGAATTAATTGAGAAAGGTGTGAATCATATAGAAACTCACACAGATCGACAAGGAAATAATAGAAACCATTGATTAAGTTTTAATCTTGGCCATTTAGAGTCCCAACTGGAGATTATAAGAAGAAGTCAATGTGCAGATGGAGAAATACACTTGAGATTGAATTCATTGGGTAGTTCAATTTTTCCAGAGAGAAACAACATTCTTCCATAAGAGTTCGATCAAGAGGGGGGACAAAAAGACAGAGAGGGGAAGAGATAGTGAGTATGAAGGATTTTTTCTAGTTTTAGAAAGTCCTAGAGAGGGCTCAATTTGCTAGAGAGGTAGCTCAGAGCCAACATAAAGGAGATCAATTTTGATAAAGGGAAGGGTGATTCAATTCTAGTTGGTCCAAAAATTCTCTAGGAGGCCAACCGAGTCACTTCTAGAGGCAGAGTTAGCCAATATTTCAGCTTTCCAACAGTTCTAGGGAATAGCGAGTTAGAGCTTGCGCAAGCATTTTGTAGAGGCCCATGTAGAGGTTGTACAAACATCTAGATTTTACAATTGTTAGAGATGGATCAGGTGTGGGTGTTGAGGAATTTTCCTCACAAATATTTTGGCCATATCATTTTGCTGATTAGATTTCCAGTTGGGCATCCAGATATTGTACTCATAGTTTCTCACTACTTCTTAATAAAATAAACCTTTAGTTGCTACACAGTCTTCCCCACATTGGGTTTTTCTGGGGAATTTTTTTCCAAAAATAACAATGTTATATTGTGTGTGTGTGTGTGTGTGATATTTTTTTAGATTCCAACTCTTTAATTTTCCTTAGAATCTATTTGAGAATATTGCAGTGGGATTAATTCGTTGTTGTCATAGCAATAAATTGCATAATTAATTTTACAGTTAGAATAATTAATTTTCACATGGTACAAGATCAACTAACATCCATTGGAGAAGCACCTCCACCTATAGAGCTTGTGTGTTTGGCCATAAAAAAATGTTAACAAGGAATGGGATAACTTCATCCAAATCATCTTAGGACGAGATACATTACCTCTGTTGGACTGGATGTGGTCAGACCCACAACAAGTGGAGATGAGGCGAGCACTTGTGAAGACCTCCATCAACGGAAGCATCAACAAGGGTTCGAAAGGTGAGAAGGAGGAAGAGAATGTGGCCCTTAGGGACATGGTTCATAGGGAGAAAAGAAGAAGAAGAAGGACCCATCTAAGGTCAAGTGCTTCAGGTGTGGAGATTTTGGCCATTACAATACTCACTACCCTCAAAGGAAGATGGACAAGAGGGAGAAGTAGGACTAAGCGAAAATATCTACAGAGATAGAAAAATTGTTCTCTAGGTTGGAGGAAGACTTCACCATGTTTACAACTATACCTCTAGGAGTGAGGTGGGGTGATATGGAGCTATATTCCCAGAGATGAACAAGGATTTTGGAATGGTACAGTACAATACCATGACCACGCTACAGGGGCCCACAATATTCAGTATCAGGTTAGATCAATGTCAACTTGTTGTAGCCAGTTCTAGAGTGAAAATTGCAGACTAGTGACAATCAGATATTGAGGAGCACAAATCATTGTTGACAACAGATCAAGAGGCTCAATAGAATAGGCAATAACAACACATATTTTCCTAGTAGACAATGCAGAGACTAGTAGCATTTATATGCTCTAAAGAAAAATGCAACACAGAGACAAAATTGATTCAGTATTTTAGATGCTTTTTAGTTGCTATAGTTGCAGTATAAAAAACAACAGTTGATAGAGAGTTGTAGTGAAAATGAATAGTTTGCAACTATTGGGTCAAATAGAGGTGACTTTTTGTGACAACTCTATTGTTCCTTCATTTAATTATCAACCTGGGGTAAGTCTTTTTATTTCAAGAGTGTCAGCACAATATATGCAAGTTAACTGGTCTACGGATGCTCTTTGTCAATGTACAAAAGGAATTACTCACTTTTGGAGCTTACTGATCCTAGAGAAGGTGTCTTAGATGGATATTTTAGCCTAAAGCTGAGTAATGGGATTTGGTGTTTCTCTACTAGAATAAAATAACAGTTCCATCAAACTGAATAACAGTCTAAATAAATCAAGCAAGAATTGAAATGACAGTAATGAGATTAAGCAGAACAGTAGTCTAACAAAATTGTTTCAGAAATGGAATTGAATTGAATCAATGACCTAGTGATCTAAGTAGTAACGAAGCAGCTATATGGCTAGCAATATAACTAGAATGGTGACTAGTTGTGTAATAATGAAACAACAGTACGAATGAGCAATATGAATAACTGTGCACTAATGAAACAACAGTATAACTGAATGATATGACTAACTGTGCAAATAATGAAACAACAGTAGAATTAAGAAATATGACTAGCTGTGCAATAATGAAACAGTAGTAGAACTAAGCTGGTAGTAATGAACAACAATATAACGGAACAGGTCAAATAACTCATACAGCTATAATTAAATAATTTTTCAATGGAGTTCTCTGTAAGACTTATTTAAGCAACACTGATCAATTGGTGAATTTCTTTATTATGCTAGAAGGAGAACGCGATGCATGGAGACGCAGAATGTTGAGATCAATCTTCCTACAGCCTAGGAATTAATGACAACAGAAGAACCAGAATTAAAAAAAAATTATTAGAAACGGGATTGCACTTGTCTTATTCTAAGAATGCAATTGCCAACGATTCATTAAAGAAGAAGAGCTGTAATTATATCAAATGGAAGTATGCATTTCAACTGCACCAAGTTTGCAGGTATCGATTCTGTAACTTTTCAGAACATGAAAATGTGCGTGGAGCTCCAGGAGGTTGGGCCCAAACCTACAAAAGCCTCAGTACTGAGGAAAATTCAAAATATGGTTATTCAAAACTCTCGTTACATCCAGGAATGCTACAAAATATAATTAGACAGACTATTATGGATTTTTCTATTATCGGATTGCCCTCTCATTCTATTCTTTGCCCTTTTAAAGGTGATCTTCGAAATTTTGAGAATGTATCTCAAACTACAACCCACTACGTGTGGCTGTCGTTTGAGTTCTTAGGCTCAATCTTCTTGTTCGCCTCCTAGCAGCCGTTTGGACTGCTTAGGAATTGCTGGCTTCCTTTCGCTACCGGTTTAGGCATTCCTAGTTTCCTGCAAGTAAAGACAAAAAGAGTCAATTTCTTATTATAAATCGTCCTTTTTATCATTAATCTGATTGTATCCATTTTCATGATTTTAATTCCTTATTGTTAATGTGAAGAGGGATTTTCTTGAAATTACAATATAATTTGTAGTATTTACAGGGTGAAAATCATACCTTTATCTGGGCCCAACATGCTCCCCTACTTACCTTGTTGCATGTCCTCTTGCAAACAAATGATTAAGATGCAACCGTGTTAAAGAATAGGCGGGGTAGGGCTTCTCATTGGGTGCTCTGAAGCCTTGCTTTTTTTTTATGAGTGTGAAGGCAGGGCCTGTGACTCCTTCTGGCAACTCGTAGTCATGATTATACTCCTCAGGAGGAAGCCAGAGGAAGGGATTCTGGTATCTGCAACCCAGCCAGGCAGGCCCCATGCTGTAGACTAAGCTGTTGTATAAACGAAATCTAGAGGCAAAAAACTTGAAGTTCCAGTAATTGAATGGCTCCCTATTTTTCACATTATTTGTGGAGGCCATCCATCATTGTTTAGCTGCTGCTAAGGCTACTTCACGGATGTCTTCGAATTAATCTCGTGCATTTTCAATGACATATTTATGGAAAGGACCTAATCTAGACTTCACACTCAGCCTTCTCATGAAATTTTGATGTCGGATGATCAACTGCATGGGTTTCATAGGCTCTCCCTTGTCCCATAGTTCCAGATTATGTTCTCTTTTCTGAAAGATGCTATAAGCTTTAGCCCACCTGTTCTGGTTTTTGGAAAATGAAAGGAAAGCTTGTAATTATACATCTCCTATGAAGGGGCCAGGGTTGCTGTCAGTGTCTTTTTATAAAAAGAAGTTATGCATGTAGAGCTCACATAAGAAGCATTGACCCTGTTCATCCTGGTCATTAAAGCATTGGACAAATTCCTCTACAGTCTTAAAGGAAGTGGATTTTCCTGCTCTCATAGCTTTGACTTTCAGAAGTAGGTACCGCTCTGTTAGGAATAGGGTGTAGTTGCTGGGGAGAGTGTTGAGAGTTATCTCCTTTAATTCATTCTTTTTCCATTGCGGTGAGGAATTGGGTATTGAAAATGAAAGGTAAGAACCTGTGTGCCGGTAAGCAACATGCTTGCCCTTTAGCCCGCCCACCAACAAACTGTACAAGAACCATAGGATAGGTGCTCTTATTTATGCCTAAGAAAAAGATAGAAGCAACCCAAAATCAGCCACAACCATAACCCAAAGGATCGGTGATCCTTGGGAGGAAAAAATACATAGACGAAATCATTAAGAAAGCTGAATCTCAGGCCTCTATAGGACCAAGAACTACTTCCATCCAAAATCATAACATACTCCCTCGGGCAGCAGCCTCACCATCTGTAGCCTACGTCGAGATTCACAGTAAGACAGAAGGGTTTGAGCGAAGTCTGCAGACTGCCATTCATCAAAACGTTGACCTTTCAAAAGAGGGAGGCTCTTGCAATTTGCAAGAAAGCATGGGAGAAACTAGTGGAGAAATTCACATATAGATACCTAAGTCCCCTGAAGAAGTAATCGAAACAGAACTTCTTAGAATCCTAGATCAGTGAAGTGCTATAAAACTTCCACTGCACTCACCTTCCAAGCCTATTAAAATCTCCCCTCTAGATCAAGAATTTCCTGAAGATTTCTGGCACCTCTTTGATCAAATGGCAAATAATCAAAATCAAAATCAGAGGCAGACATCAACATTGGAGTACCCCATCATTGATCATGCTGCCAATGCCCCTATGAAAGCCATTCCCTTGCATAACATCCCCACCTTTCATGGATTAACCACAGAAGATCATGATGCATTCTTATTTGAATTTGATGTCTTATGCAGAGGATATGATTACACCATCGATCCCCAGAAACTAAAATTATTTCCCTCCACCTTGAAAGGGACGACTCTTCGCTAGTTCATGGGGTTAGGAGGGGGAACTATAAACAACTGGGACCAAATGAAGAATACCTTTCTTACCAAATATCAAGACTATTGTCGAACCCGAGACCTAAAATATGACATCTTTAACATGACTGCAAAAGACAATGAAACATCAGAGGAATATGCAGAAAGATTTCAATACAATTTACAAAGATCCCCATATACTAAGTTGTCCAAGGACATTTTCAAAACCACAATGCTTAAAGGGATGAAGGGGGAATGGGTTGAATTACTTAATATAATGGGAAAAGGAGATATTTACCAGGAAGAATATGACAAGATTATCTCCTTATGTATTAGGTGCTCCCGGGGTAGCTCACGTAACAGACCTATTGGGCGCGATCTTAAGCAGACTAGTGGCAATGTAACTAGGGAAGAATTTGGAAATCTTTTAGAAAACTTCAAAACCGACATCTTGGGCACTTTGTCCACACAACTTGATGTTTTGCAAGCCAAAAAAAATCAAGCAATAGCTGAACAAAATATGGCCATATTCTGCCAAAAATGTCGGAAGAAGCATAGCCAAAGGGAGTGTCCTTTAGACATGGTCCAGATATGTTCTGTCTGCACTAAGGATCATGCTACGGACCAGTGTCCTTCACTCCCCCGGCTGAAAGCCATCTACAAATAAGCAGAAGAAGAAACAGAACCAGTCTATTAAATGAATCAGCGTCGGCAATGGAAGGCATGACCTGGCATACCACAAGACCTACCTCAATATTTTCCATTACCCCAATACGACCAGCAAAACCCTACAAAAACTTGGCAGACTCAAAACTCCTTCCCAACTTGGCCAAACCAAACCTTTCCTATCCCACCCTGGCCTACGCAAAATCCATCAGGAAGTAACTGGAAAAACTTCCCTAGTTCTCCCCCTTATTGGTAGAATATCCATTATCAAAACCAATGGCCAAACCCTCCTACTCAATGTTGGATTTCCCATGTTTTTGCCAGGTTGACAAGACCAAAAGATGAGACAACATAGAACCACTTTCAGACCTTAGGATCTAGCCCTCCTAGGTCCAGAGAGGGATCTCTCTATAGGAGTCAAAGGTGTTTGTCTTTGAGGCTCTAAGTCATGATTTTAGGCTAGTTATAGGCTCAGGGTTGTTGGTTTGGTTGTTGGGAATCAGGAAAGGAAGATCCAATATAAGACAAGGATGAGCAAGAAGGAAACTTAGGCAAAGATAGATATTTCAGAGAACATCAAGGCCATTGGGCAATGGAGTCAAGAAAGGATTTATTTATAATCAATGTGCAAGCTTTCTGTTGGGCTAGTCATCTAGAGAATTTGGATCTCAAAGAATGATCGGTGAAATGGGACATTAAGGACTGAAAATGAATGAAGGAGAACCATCCAATTCTGTCTATAGATCAGGCCAGAGGTCATTTAACTCCAGGCCTGCTTGGAAAAAATCATAGGTAGGACAAGGGATCTTAGAAAGGCCTAATTAAGATGGAAAGATCCTAGTGAGGCAGATACAGGGTTCTAGGCCTCCCAGTGTTTCCTACACATCCAACTAGATCCTCACAAGAACATCTAAACATAAATTTCATCAATTCATACATTATAGAGCAGGCAATAACATCCACTACACTAGTTAAATTAATTGAAATCAATATTCAGATACACATATAAGCAGAAAACATAAAGGGCTGGGAGAGCAGCAACATAAGGTACCTATCAAGGGTAAATATTATGCCAAACTTCTGATGCGAGCCAGTAGAAATGGAATGAAATGAAATTAAACACAAAGGTAAGAAAACATCACCAGCTGCTTTAGATCAGGATCCAAAGAAATTTGCTTGTTATATTAAAAACAACACCAATCAGGTACATCATATCCCACGGCTTGAACACTCAGTCTAAATACATCAAATCTCAGCCTATCTTACAATATTACACAGAGAACTTGTCTCAAGAGGAAAATGCTTGCGTTCGACTCATATCTCATCAACCAACCCCCTTTACAATATTTTCCTTCTGTGTTTTATAGCAGAGGATGAACAGAAGGTCGACTGAGGGAGTTGGTGAACACTAAATGTGACATTAAACACAAAAATGAATGCAGGGCTGAAACCCATTCAGTTTTAAATCTTCTGCATTTATCTCTGGTATGGCTTAGGCGTTCTGACTGCAGTACTGTGGTACTATTAGTACAATAACAAAAATAAAATAAGAAACATGGAGGTCTGCCCTACTTGAGTCACCAATTCTTTCTGATCATGTAGGACCGTTGTTTGGGCAGGAAATTCTCTAGAACATGATGTATAGTAAAGACTGTATGGGCACTCTGTCTTCTGATTGAAGAAAACATTCTGCTGCTGTAGAAGAAACCTGGTGGTACGGTTTCTTGTGCATTACTTCTGGTTGTCCTTCGGGGTTTTGAATCTGGTACTTTGCCTCTGGAAAACTGGACTAAGCTTCTGAAATCTCTGATTTAGTGCTTTAACTCCTAGATTTCCCTCATGATTTCTCTTTGCCGCTCCCAAAAACACCTCTGACCAAGAATTCTGCCTTTTTAATGGATCTGGAGAAGATTGACAGGTTTTCAACCCTGTCCTTTGATTATAGTCACGTCGAAACACCTCCTTGGGCCTTTCTTCATTAATTGGTCTTCGTACATGGGCTTTCTTGCATTTTCTTCCTGTGCGACAGTGCTGATAGGCTATGGCGGTTTACCGCGCTTGAAACTCTGCGAAACATGGAACCTGCGAAGAACATCATGGACGGGGGCAATGGATGCAGTGTAGAGGAGGAGAAAGGTAATGCAGAAGGTGACATGGCAGAGAAAAATGCAGAGGAACAACGAAAATCTGCTCTGGTGGAGGTGGCAGTCTATAGAGAGAACCGTGAATGAAAAACATGAAAAAACACGAAAATGGACCAAACATGCGTAATGGAATGGGAGGATGTACGGCGGGCGCACGTGGAGATGACGTGGCGGGACCGTGGCCAGTGAAAAAGTCAACGGCGGGCGAACAGATCTGAGCCGTCGATCGTGGCGGAGATCGACGGCAGAGGTCGTCGGACGGCGAGCCAGGGCATAGTTTATCGCGTGCACAGCTCTGGCGAATGATGACCGTTGGATGAGTGATCTGAGATCCAACGGCTGTCATCAATTTCGCTGGGCGACTTGGACCGAAGGATAACGTGCGGGGAGACAGCAGTTTTGCCGCCGTACAAGGGACACGTGGCACAAGGTGAGTGGAATCGCTGGGCTATCGAGGAAAACCGCCTGCCGCGGATAGGTGGTGCGAAATAAACCAGGCGGTTTCGGGGCGTGGCGCATGGGCGGGGACCACCAGCGGAATGACTGTGGACTGTTGATCTATCGTGAAATGGACGGCGATGGCCCGGTGTAGGAAATGAACGGGGAATCAACGGGGACTGTGGGGGCGGTGATCGCCGTCCGTTTTGTGCAGATCGACGGTTGTAATCGCGCTCGAAAAATTCAGTGGATAGGCGCCCTTTGCTTCAGCAGGTGGTCACAGCGTTGGGTTACATGGAGGAAAAGGGCGCGGGGCTAGCGGAAAAAGGCTGAGGCCTATTATATGGTCGGAAGTGGGTTTTTTAAGCCATTTTTAAAGTATTTGGAGCCTCCAAAGGGTAACGATAGGGAGATGGAGGGGGAATTTGGGCAAACAAAGGATGCAGGGATTTTTAGAGGGGATTTAGGGGGTTAATAGGGAAAATAAGAAGGGGAAAAGAGGGACTTTGTCACAGGGGGAAGGAGGTAACAAAGTGGTGTTTTGCAGGAGTATGAGGGGCAATGAAGGCTCTGAGATAGGAAATCAGCAGAGGGGATAAGTACAAGGAAAAGCACTCAGAGACTTCAAGGAGGATTTATTTTCAGGGGAAAGGCATTCCTTGAAGGCTCCACAATGACATAGCCCCTAGCTTGCTTGTCAAGAATTTTAGAGGGGGGCTAACAGTGGCTCCACATGGGGATGGCTTCTTCTCGAAGGGGTCAAGAAACCAGAAATGATCTTTGGAGTAGGCCAGTTGCCTGCTGCTTGGGACATCCCTTTCTTTCTTCAATTTTTAGCTGCCACAATATGATAGAAACATCAGCAGAAAGACTTTCCCAACCAAACTGCCTACCCAAACTACAGTCCTAACAATTTTCCCTTTGGGTGCATTTGAGCTAGCAAACCCTTTACATTTTATTCTCAAAACAAAAAACAACCTATTCTAGATCTACCCTTATTGCTCCATGAGACCATATTAAACAGTTGGCCTGAAATGCTCCTCTACCTAATCTAATACCTGTTGGGATTAAACTGTCCAACAAGTTTCTTCTCCTACATTCTAAAACAGGAAATTGAAAAACAGCCAAGTCAGGATTAGACTGTCTGACTTGCTGGAGTGAAGACTTGTAGAAAACTTAAAACAAAACTATGAAGGCATGAAATCTGCAGTTCTAAAACATCCTTCTTTTCTTGTGACTCAGGTTTTGAGCATATTAGAGTCACTTCCTTTCTTCATTTCAGCTCTGGTTTTGGGTGTGTTAGAGCTGATTCCTCTTTTCCCTTTTCGCTGGTCCAGGTTTTGAGCGTCTTAGGACCAGCTTCTTTACTGTTTTTTTTTTGGAAACCTTTTCTCTGTTTTCTTGAAAGTAAAACTGCAATGGTATGTACAATGGAAATGGAACTGGAAATGATAATTAGCAGAAGTAGTGTTTGAGCATCCTGCCATTGACAGGACCCCCAAACAGCTCTGTACCATCAAGTTCTTGTAAGAAAAATGCATTAGGACCCACAGTGGCTTGAATAATATATGGACCTTGCCACAAGCTGTCAAACTTGCCATGGTTACCTTTGTCCTCTCTCCTTGAATCCCATTTCAGAACCTTGTCCCCAACTTTGAAATCTGAAGCTTTGGCTCTTTTGTCAAACTGCCTCTTTACGCTTTCCTGCATTCTGACCGCTCTGCTATAAACCTGCTCCCTTATTTGCTGAAGATGTATTGTCTGACTTATCCTTCTTATCATGCTGTCTTCCTTTGATTGGATCTACTGGACAAGTTTGATTACTGGAACTCCAAGGCTTGTAGGAAAAACTGCTTCAGTTCCATAAAACAACTAGAATGGTGACATGCCAATAGATTTCTTCATGGTGAGCCTGTCAGCCCACAAAGCATGTACCAAATTTTTATGCCATGACTTTTTGTTCTCTTCCAGCAGCTTCTTGATGATGGTAACCAGGATTTTATTTGATGATTCAACTAATCCATTACCCTGGGGGTAATAGGCAGTCGAATGACCAAGTGCTATTCCATACCTGTGACAGAAATCAACCATTTTCTTGGATCCGAAAGCAGTAGCATTGTCAGTGATTATTTTCCTTGGACAACCAAACCGAGATAGGATGAAGTCTTCTAGGAACCTAATTATGACAGAATCAGTGGCATTCCTAGTGGGTATGGCTTCTATCCATTTGGTGAAGTAATCTGTAGCAGTTAGGATCCATTTGTGTTGTCCAGAGGAAGCAGGATGAATATCTCCTATAAAGTCTAGGCCCCATTGCATGAAGGGACCTTCTATTATGATAGGTTGTAAAGGGAGGGGAAGGAGCTTTTTTCTGCCCTCAAATATTTGGCATTTATGATAGGCAGTTATCATTTTATGGACATCACTAAAAAGTGTAGGCCAATAGTAACCAACCCTGAGTATTTTATTTGTAGTGGTTTTCCAACTCATGTGGCCTCCACACTCCCCGGCATGAAATTCTTGTTTGATTCTTTCAGCTTCAGTTTCAGACAAACATTTCAACAATAGGCCATTTGGATTTTTCCAGTATAGATTCTCATTCATAATGCAGTAATTTCTGGCTTTGAGTTTTATGAATCTGGCCTCGGTTTTGGATAGTTCTGGAGGGGTATTGAGATTGGTGAGCACATAAAGGATATCGGAGTACCAAGGAGAGTTCTGAAACTTCTCCTCAACAGTTGGATGGGGTAATCCTTCCTGCTCATCTAAGGCATTTATTAGGTTAATGTCAAGGGCCTGCAAGTTTGATTCAGCCATTAATTGGGCCAGGCCTTGACCTTTGATAAGTTTGGTGGGCTTTATCTCAAGGTCGTATTTTAAGATTGTAGCAATCCATTTTCCCCTTTTCCCATCTGGGTCCTGGGACAAGATATCTTTAACCACTATATTGGCACATAAGCGATGGTGCGTGAATGTAGAATTTACATCCTAAAGTCTTTTAAGGCCTTTACCAAGGCGTAGGCCTGTTTTTCCATTATGTTGTACTTTAAGGGTGCGTCTCTTAAGGATTTGCTGAAGAAGGAAATTGGCTGTTCATGACCTTCTGAATTCTTTTACAGAAAGACTGCAGCTATTGTGTGTTCAGAGGCAAAGGAAAAGATCAAAAAATCTTTTGAGAAGTCTGGGCTGATAAGTACCGGGGTCTGTGTGAGTGCAAGTTTTACTGACTCAAAATATTTCTTGGCTTCAACAGTCCACTTAATTCCCGCACCTTTCTTAAGCATGTCAGTCATTTTCCTAAGGTGCTCAGCAATATTGGGAATGAATCTCCTAAGGAAATTGATCTTCCCGATGAAGGACTGTAACTCCTTGATGTTTCTCGGATGTGCGATTTGAAGTATTCCCTCAACCCTCTGTGGGTCTATCCTAATCCCTTCCTCAGATATAATGTGACCAAGAAGTTTACCTTCTTGTAGCCCAAAAACGGTTTTCTTAGGATTTAGGGACAGACCGTACTTTCTACATTTTTCAAAGACTTTCCTCAGATGTTTCAAGTGTTCTTCTTCGGTTTTAGAAAAGACAGTCAAGTCATCCAAATAGATAACTATGAAGTTTCCTATTTCCTCTGAGAAAGCTATGTCCATCGCTCTCTGGAAGGTAGCCCCAGCATTCATCAATCCAAAGGGCATTTTCACATACATGAAGGTGCCCCATGGAGTGGTAAAAGTTGTTTTGAGTTGATCTTCTGGGAGTACAAGAAATTGATTGTATCCTAAAAAACCATCAAGCATGGAGATTCTCTTAGAGCCCACTACCTTCTGCAGGATATGTTCCATTCTAGGTAAGGGATAGTTGTCTTTCAGGGATGCTCTGTTGAGGTTTCTGAAGTCTATGCATAGTCTGATCTCCCCTGTTTTCTTTCTCACAGCCACTAAGTTTGACACCCAGTCAAAAAACCTTACAGGGACTATTATGCCTGCAACGTACATCTTTTTGATTTCTTTCTCTACTGCAGGCAATTGTTTTGGATTGATTCTGCGGAGTTTTTGTTTGAAAGGTTTTTGATTTTCCTTCAAGGGTATCTTGTGTTGTATGATGTTGGTGTCATAGGCCTTTAAGTCTTCATAACTCCATGCAAACACGTCAATGAATTCCTTAAACAGGTCAATGTATTTGTTCTTCATGTTTGCAGGTATAGACTTAGCCAGTTTGATCATTTTGGGCTTATCTTCAGTGCCAATGTTGCATTCTTTGACATCTGAGTCTGCGTGCTCTATAGTGGGCCTTTTTGCTACATCATCAAAGTCAAAAAGGTCCTCTAGGGGTGCCAGGCCTCTGGGTATGTTCTAATCTTTGGCCCGCAACACCTCCATTTCCTCATTATATGCATTTTCACGTTTTTTGGTCGAATGTCCAGTTTCTTAAGAAAAGGTGTTTATTTCTATGTTACAGGGTGTTTCTTGTTCATCTAGGGGACCCTCACTTGGGCAGCTGTCATCAGATTTTGAGTCGGAATCAGAAAATTCAAACTCATTTATGCCCACCAGGAAATCTTCGATCTGTTTATCACCTTCAAAGACCTGCCAGTATTTTTCATTGTCTGGCACTACAGGTCTGAACTTGGTTTGAATGATGATTTGTTGGTTAGGGGGAGTCTTAGGATACGAACTAGCCAGGCAAGCTAATCCATTAGCGACAATGTTTTGACTCCTAGGCATAAATACCAATTCATATTCAACAAGGGTTTTCAATAAATCTACTGCATCGTTCCTATATGCTCTCAACCTGGGGTGTTTTGCTGCATATTCACCATTTACTTGTTTGATTACTAACTCAGAGTCTCCTCTCACAGCTATCCTATGTGCTCCTAATTTCTTCAATAGGTTCAAACCTAGGATGAGAGCCTCGTATTCTGCAATGTTATTAGTGCACTTAAAATGAAAATTCACAGCATGACTCTCTGCATGATCGTTTCCTGTGTTACGTAGCCACACCCCTGCTCCAGCATTGTTTCTAGTACAGGACCCATCGAAATTCATTTCCCACAGGGGTTCGCCATTATGTTGCATTGGGGAGTCTGTACTAGGCTGAGGGTTGTCTTGTTCTTTGCGTGGTATGTCAGTTTGAAGGGTGTGACTAATAGGTTGTCTGCATTGTGTTTCTGGTTCACTCTGAGTTTTGTTTTCAGTACCCTGCCCATGGTTTTCTTCCTCATATTCTTCTAGGGTAGCCATTATGCTAAAGTCCATGGGCTCTGTGTTTTTGCTTGTACTTCTACATTCAGATTCTGGTTCTCTTAAGAATTGGTCGTTGTAAAGAATGAAAGAATCCAGGTCTGTGTGTACAGAGTATAATGGTGAATTTTCAGGCTTCTCGGGGCTACTGAATAGGAATTTCATCTGGGACTCTCTATACAGTCTTCTAATTTGGCCAAATATGGGGATAGTGGCATATGAGCCATCCATCTGCATTGTTCCTTGCAGTTTGGCTCCCCATGATCTTGACAATAGCATGACATACTTGGGTGGCACATCTGCCACCACCACATCCACGACCATACATTTAGCTGGGATCTGGGTCAAACTCACACATAAGTCTTTGATTAGGCCTAGGCATTTTACTCTGCTAGAGTCAAACAAATATAGATCTTTGTAAGGTCGTGTTATATCCAAGCCTAGCTTTTCCATCACTACCTTGGGCATTAAATTGTGTGATGCTCCAGAATCATGCATGGAATTGTGGAGTATTTTGTCATGAATGTTGAGACTGATATAAAAAGGTGGAACTACCCCTTCCTGAAATTTTCCCTCAATCTTTGGACCAAACAGGAGGGCAGGTTGATCATCATTCAAATTTACAGTATCGTTTTTTTCCCCTAAATTCAATGCTTTCAAAATTTGGCCTTTATATACATTCTGAGTGGCCAGCTCAGAGATTGGGACAAAGATTTTGATTTTTGCAATCTCACTCTCTAAATTGAAAGTGGACTGTATCTTTGGAGTGCCCAATTCTGTTTTATTTGCTACTGCCTTAGTAGCTGTATCAGTTTGTGATTTCTCACTATGTACAAGGTCAGGAATCGTTTTATCAGGAGCACTAACTGCAGTGCTAGTGTTGCTGGTTGGTTGGCTTTGTTTTTCAGTGTCTTGGTTGTCTTTTTCCATGTGTTTACCAGAACCTTCTGCTGCTGATCTGTTATTTGCAACAGATGCTTTAGAAGTTATATCAGGCCTTTTCTTGATGGTTACCTCAGGAGTCTTTGTTTTGGGATTTTCTTGGTTCTTTTTGCTCCTAAGTTCATATTTTTCTCTGACCTGCATCATGGCATCTTCAAATCCTAGCCTGTAATCCTCAGTTTCTAACCATTCCTCATCCCAGTATGAAGGTAAGGGCCGATCTTCTTCCGAATCACAGTTAAGGATTGAGTCTTCTGTTTCAAACATGTTTATTTCATTCCCTTCAGACTCTTTTATGATTCCCTCATCTTCATCTAAATTTTTTTCTTGAAATGGGGAATAACCTGTTGATTTGACTCTCTTTTCCTGTTGGGAGCAGCATTGTTTCTTCTAATGTTCTGGTTCTGGTTTTGGTTTCTGTTTTGGACAACCATCCTTTTTATCATTTTTTGTAGCTCTTCCACGTTTTTAGACAGTCTATCATATTTGGGATCAGATGTGGAAGCTACATTGTCATCCCTATAGGTTACCCTTTTCTCAGCTTTTAATCTTGCCCTTTTTTCCATCAAGTTTGCTTCTATGGTTATGGCTCCTTTCTGCATGTCTTCTAGTGTGGTGTACTCTTTATCTCTAAGCTCATAGGCCATGTCAGCATCAAATCCATCTGGATATTTTGCTAGGGCCATACCTTGAGGAGGTTTCATGTGTGGAGGGAGAGCATTGTAAATGCTGTTGAATCTAGTGGTGTACTCATGGACACTCTCTCCTACGTTCCTCTTAAGGGACATGTAGTTTGCTAGGAGCTGGCGAGGGTTTGCTTTAACCTCCCATTTGTCTATGAAGTTCCGATATAATGCAGGGAGATCTTGGATACTGCCAGGATGCAAACTTTTAAACCATTTCTTTACATTCCCCCCCTAAGCTTTGGGAAAAGATTCTCATTTTGATTGTTTCATCGTCAATTTCCATATAGTAAAAAAAATCCTCCATCTTATCTACATGTTGCTGAGCTATGATGGATTCTTTAGCAGTGAAGTGTGGGATTTTTGATTGATAATCGTTGGGTAAGGGAAACAAGGGTTGTGGTAACACCAAAGGTGCATACCAGGCTGCCATGATAATGTTCTGATGAGGTATAGGGTTGGCTTAAGTAGCTGGTATAGGTATATTGGGACCAGCAGAAGTGTGCTGAGCAGATCTAGGGTGGGAGAGCCCCAAGTTTTGAAGGAAGTGAATATTAGGTGGTGTAGATGGAGGGGTTCCTTTGTCCCTAGTGTGTTGATCACTATGAGATGATGAACTCTGAAACTCAAGGCCTAGCTGGTCTAGGTGATTGAATGACCTAGTTCTTGGTAGCCGATTAGATAAGTCTAGGTCAGGGGGAAAATGTGATAGAGCTGCTAGATCTTCTGGTGCAGAATTAGCTCTATGAATGTGATTGGAAATAGTTGGTCTTTGAGGTGTAGGAGCTCCCTTGAGGATACTCTCCGGATTTTCAACTATTTCAGGTGGGTCAGGGTTTGGATAAGCTCTTGTGTGGATGGTTCTGAAAGCCAGAATTTTGTTTCTTAGCCAAGTAGCTTAACCCTACTCATTACTTCTACTGTGGTTGATATTGTCTCAAAGGTTGGTCTCCCAGTGGAGTCTGATTGTGAAACCAAGATAATTAACAGGCCTACTGATCACCAGTGGAGTCTTTTCGTTTAGGAACAATGGAGTCACCAGGTGGAGGGTTTCAAGGTATATCTAAGGGGTTACACTATCCACCACAGTTCTCAGGATCTATCACCTTTCAGGAATATCCCCAAAACAGTAAACTCCAACCAGAGATTGACTGGGAGGGCATTTACCAGATACGTCACCTCCAAAGAGTGTGAGATTCGGAGGCTTCCTGGCCCTTTCCAGGCTCTGTCTAAGCGTATGGTGAATATTCAATGATGGAAGTCGATTCAAGAAAGGAGTGACTTACTATCAACCTAACCAGAGATGTCGGTTTCTGAAGTTTTTAAGAATGTTTAAGGTGAAATGCACTCAGAATTTCCCCAGCGGAGTCGCCATTATGTTGGAGTTCCCATGTTTTGGCCAGGTTGACAAGACCAAAAGATGAGACAACTTAGAACCACATTCAGACCTTAGGATCTAGCCCTCCTAGGTCCAGAGAGGGATTTCTCTATAGGAGTCAAAGGTGTTTGTCTTTGAGGCTCTAAGTCATGATTTTAGGCTAGTTATAGGCTCAGGGTTGTTGGTTTGGTTGTTGGTAATCAGGAAAGGAAGATCAAATATAAGACAAGGATGAGCAAGAAGGACACTTAGGCAAAGATAGATATTTCAGAGAACATCAAGGCCATTGGGCAATGGAGTCAAGAAAGGATTTATTTATAATCAATGTGCAAGCTTTTTGTTGGGCTAGTCATCTAGAGCATTTGGATCTCAAAGAATGATCGGTGAAATGGGACATTAAGGACTGAAAATGAATGAAGGAGAACCATCCAATTCTGTCTATAGATCAGGCCAGAGGTCATTTAACTCCAGGCCTGCTTGGAAAAAATCAGAGGTAGGACAAGGGATCTTAGAAAGGCCTAATTAAGATGGAAAGATCCTAGTGAGGCAGATATAGGGTTCTAGGCCTCCCAGTGTTTCCTACACATCCAACTAGATCCTCAAAAGAACATCTAAACATAAATTTCATCAATTCATACATCAGAGAGAAGGCAATAACATCCACTACACTGGTTAAATTAATTGAAATCAATATTCAGATACACATATAAGCAGAAAACATAAAGGGCTGGGTGAGTAGCAACATAAGGTACCTATCAAGGGTAAATCAGAGGTAGGACAAGGGATCTTAGAAAGGCCTAATTAATATGGAAAGATCCTAGTGAGGCAGATACAGGGTTCTAGGCCTCCCAGTGTTTCCTACACATCCAACTAGATCCTCACAAGAACATCTAAACATAAATTTCATCAATTCATACATCAAAGAGCAGGCAATAACATCCACTCCACTGGTTAAATTAATTGAAATCAATATTCAGATACACATATAAGCAGAAAAAATAAAGGGTTGGGAGAGCAGCAACATAAGGTACCTATCAAGGGTAAATCTTATGCCAAACTTCTGATGCGAGCCAGTAGAAATGGAATGAAATGAAATTAAACACAAAGGTAAGAAAACATCACCAGTTGCTTTAGATCGGGATCCAAAGAAATTTGCTTGTTATATTAAAAACAACACCAATCAGGTACATCATAGCCCACGGCTTGAACACTTAGTCTGAATACATCAAATCTCAGCCTATCTTACAATATTACACAGAGAACTTGTCTCAAGAGGAAAATGCTTGCGTTCGACTGATATCTCATCAACCAACCCCCTTTACAATATTTTCCTTCTGTGTTTTATAGCAGAGGATGAACAAAAGGTCGACTGAGGGGGTAGGTGAACACTAAATGTGACATTAAACACAAAAATGAATGCAGGGCTGAAACCCATTCGGTTTTAAATCTTCTGCATTTATCTCTAGTATGGCTTAGGCATTCTAACTACAGTACTGTGGTACTATTAGTACAATAACAAAAATAAAATAAGAAACATGGAGGTCTGCCCTACTTGAGTCACCAATGCTTTCTGATCATGTAGGACCGTTGTTTGGGCAGGAAATTCTCTAGAACATGATGTATAGTAAAGACTGTATGGGCACTCTGTATTTTGATTGAAGAAAACATTCTGCTGCTGTAGAAGAATCCTGGTGGTACGGTTTCTTGTGCATTACTTCTGGTTGTCCTTCGGGGTTTTGAATCTGGTACTTTGCCTCTGGAAAACTGGACTAAGCTTCTGAAATCTCTAATTTAGTGCTTTAACTGCTAGATTTCCCTCATGATTTCTCTTTGCCGCTCCCACAAACACCTCTGACCGAGAACTCTGCCTTTTTAATGGATCTGGAGAAGATTGACAGGTTTTCAACCCTGTCCTTTGATTATAGTCGCGTCGAAACGCCTCCTTGGGCCTTTCTTCATTAATTGGTCTTCGTACACGGGCTTTCTTGCATTTTCTGCCTGTGTGACAGTGCTGATAGGCTATGGCGGTTTACCGCGCTTGAAACTCTGCGAAACATGGAACCTGTGAAGAACATCATGGATGGGGGCAATGGATGTAGTGTAGAGGAGGAGAAAGGTAATGCAGACGGTGACATGGTGGAGAAAAATGCAGAGGAACAACGAAAATCTGCTCTGGTGGAGGTGGCGGTCTGCAGAGTGAACCATGAATGAAAAACATGAAAAAACATGAAAATGGACCAAACATGCATAATGGAATGGGAGGATGTACGGCGGGCGCACGTGGAGATGACGTGGCGGGACCGTGGCCAGTGGAAAAGTCAGCGGCGGGCGAACAGATCTAAACCGTCGATCGTGGCAGAGATTGACGGCGGAGGTCGTCGGACGGCGGGCCAGGGCATAGGTTATCGCGTGCACAGCTCTGGCGAATGATGACCGTTGGATGGGTGATCTGAGATCCGACGGATGTCATCAATTTCGCTGGGCGACTTGGACCGAAGGATAACGCGTGGGGAGACAGCGGTTTTGCCGCCGTACAGGGGACACACGGCACAAGGTGAGTGGAATCGCTGGGCTATCGAGGAAAACCACTTGCCACGGATAGGTAGTGCGGAATAAACCACGCGGTTTCGGGGCATGGCGCACGGGCGGGGACCACCAGTGGAATGACTGTGGACCGTTGATCTATCGTGAAATGGACGGCGATGTCCCGGTGTAGGAAATGAACGAGGAATTGACGGGGGCTGCGGGGGCGGTGATCGCCGTCCTTTCTATGCAGATCGACGGCTGTAATCGCGCCCGAAAAATTCAGTGGATAGGCGCCCTTTGCTTCAGCGGGTGGTCACAGCGCTGGGTTACATGGAGGAAAAGGGCGCGGGGCTAGCGGAAAAAGGCTGAGGCCTATTATATGGTCGGAAGTGGGTTTTTAAAGCCATTTTTAAAGTATTTGGGGCCTCCAAAGGGTAACGATAGGGAGATGGAGGGGGAATTTGGGCAAATAAAGGATGCAGGGATTTTTAGAGGGGATTTAGGGGGTTAATAGGGAAAATAAGAAGGGGAAAAGAGGGACTTTGTCACAGGGGGAAGGAGGTAACAAAGTGGTGTTTTGCAGGAGTATGAGGGGAAATGAAGACTTTGAGATGGGAAATCAGTAGAGGGGATAAGTACAAGGCAAAGCACTCAGAGACTTCAAGGAGGATGGATTTTCAGGGGAAAGGCATTCCTTGAAGGCTCCACAATGACATAGCCCCCAGCTTGCTTGTCAAGAATTTCATAGGGGGGGCTAACACTCAATACAACAATTGGAACTGGAAATGACCTACGGGGATGGGAAATTTACCGACAGGAGTAGGAACCCAACAATTACCAGCTCCCTACCCTATTCAACATAACCAACAGCCTGTCATACGACCTCAATTACCAGCCCAACCCAATCCCAATCCCAATAATAGACCAGTTCAATTAATTCACATCATAGAGGATCCAAAAACCAACAATGAACAAAAACAGTGTAACGAATTGAGGTTAAGATCGGGACGTACCATATTTCCCGTAGAGGCCCCAACTCCACCTCAATCCCAAATTGAAACATCCATAGGGCCTAGCTCAACAACGATAACAAAACAGGTAAAGACGAGGAAACAATTGAACAACAAAGACCTAAAGATCTTAAAATAGCTCCACCACCATTTCCTGAGAGATTAAACCTACCCAGACCTATAACCAACTCAGAATTTGACATACTAGGGAAATTAAGAAACCTTTGTGTCAAAATTCCTCTTACGCAGGCCATCCAGGACATTCCCATTTATGCAAAAACAATCAAGGAGTTATGTGGAAAAAAACAAGTTAGGAAAACAATGGTTGCACCTACCATTCACGTAGTAGGAACTCTGTCTGACTTATTGTTAGGTAGAGAACCACTTGTGAAATATGAAGACCCAGGAAACCCCATTGTAACTGTACAAATTTCTGGACATTCATTTCCAAACACATTGGTTGACCTTGGGGCAGCCATCAACATCCTAACTACAGGATCTTGTGAAAAACTAGGCATATCAGCCCTTGAACCTATAGCCACACTCCTGGAATTAGCTGACAGATCTGTTATTAGACTAGAAGGTATAGTTCAAGACATTATGGTCTCAGTAGACTCATGGGAATATCCTGCTGATTTTTTAGTTATTAATCCAAAAAACAGGATGGAAGGGCACTCATTGATTCTTGGGCGGCCTTGGCTGGCCACGGCAGATGCTTACATAAGCTGCCGAACAGGAAACATGACTATCACTAGAGGCAATTCTGTAAAAAACATTGTAATTTGTCCGCCTTCCAAACCAAGTTTGCCCACGACAAAAATTTACAAACACCCAGATACATATTGGGAGCAAAATATATGTCCACCTCTCACACTAGTAGAGGCTCTCGAATTTAAAGATCAAACCGAAGATGATTTGATTAGTAACGTCATGAATCAGCCTCCCAAACCTGAAAATTTGAAATTCCAAATGATGAAAACAACCCTCGAGCATGAAGGGCAAGAAAATCCTGTGACAGACTTTGAGACCCAATATAATCCCACAACCACTGTTTGTAATAGTATACCTATTGAAATCGAACCAGGTAAGATTTTGAATATTAACAGTAGCCTGGATGACAACCAAAGGAAGAAACTTATAAAAATCCTTAAGAAAAACTAGGGTGCATTTGCATGGGATTACCAAGACATGAAGGGCTTGGACCCACAACTGTGCACGCATCATATTTATACTGATAGGGAGACACGACCTGTTAGACAACCGCAGCGGAGACTGAATCCCCATTTAAAAGAAATTGTAAAAGAAGAACTCCAAAAGCTCCTAGAAGTAAATTTTATTTATCTTGTCTCAGACAACAAATGGGTCTCCCCTTTGGTGGTCGTACCTAAAAATAATGGGAAGTGGAGGATCTGCATAGATTATAGAGAATTAAATAAAGCAACTCATAAATATCATTTCCCCCTTCCCTTTATTGACCAAGTCCTTGACACATTAGCTGGAAAACGTTTTTTTTCTTTTCTTGACAGATTCAGTGGATACAATCAAATACAAATAGCCCCTGAAGACCAAGATAAGACAACTCTTACCTACCCATGGGGCACTTTCGCTTACAGAGTATTACCATTTGGATTATGTAATGCACCAGCAACATTTCAAAGAGCCATAATTAACATTTTTTCTGATTTAATAAATGAAGGACTTGAAATTTATATGGATTATTTTACACCGTATGGGGAAGATTTTGATCAAGCACTAGAAACATTAGACAAGGCTTTGAATGATGTATTGCTACTAGATTGTGTCTAAGAAATGAAAAATGCCACATGATGATGACTGAGGGGGTAATCCTAGGCCACTACATTTCTGCAGCAGTAATATAGGTAGAACCGGCTAAAATAAAGGTAATCCTTCTGTTGACCACACCCTATACACAAAAAGAGGTACGCAGTTTCCTGGGATATGCAGGATATTATCGCAGATTTATAAAAAATTTCTCACAAATAGTTGCACCTCTGTATGCTTTAACTGGAAATGTTGAATTTCAATGGACTGAAAAATGTGACATTTATTTTATAGAATTAAAGAAGCTGGTCTCCACAGCACCAATCTTGCAAGGTCCTGACTGGAGAATCCCCTTTCATATCTCTTCCGATGCATCTGATACAGCAATAGGAGAAGTCCTCGGCCAAGAAGAAGACCGAAAACCATATGCTATTTATTATATTAGCAAAAATCTTACTCCCGCTGAACTAAACTACACAGTAACCGAGAAAGAGTTCCTAGCTGTAATTTATGCTATCAATAAATTCAGGCACTACATAACAGGATACCAAGTATTCCTATACAATGACCACTCTGCTATTAGATATTTAGCGAATAAACTGATCATGAACGGAAGAATAACTCGTTGGCTACTATTATTACAGGAATTCGATATAACAATCAGAGACCGTCCAGGGAAGGAGAACGTAGTCGCAGAATTTCTGTCGAGAGTCCCCAAAACAGATGAAACTTTAAAAATCGACGATCAATTTCTTGATGAGAACCTGTTTGCGGTAGTAGTCAAAACCCCGTGGTACGCAGATGTGGAAAATTATCTGGCAGTTGGGAAGATACCCAAACATTTGACAGAAAAAGAACGGAAGTTAATTGTACAACACAGTTCACGATTCTCCTGGATTGAAGGATATCTATTTCATACGGGAGCTGATATGCAGATACGCCGATGCATAAGGGAAGACGAAATCCATGACATCCTACACGCCTGCCATGATGAACCCTGCAGTGGTCACTTCGCAGATCGACAGACGGGGCATAAAGTGCTGCAATTAGGCTTTGTTTGGCCTACAATTTTTAAATATGCAAAGAAATACGTTCAGTCTTGCGATAGCTGCCAAAGGATGGGATATCCAGGCCAAGTCGATGAAATTCCGCTGCAACCACAATTGGTGGTGGAACCATTTGAACAATGGGCGTTGGACTTCATTTGACCATTTAATCCGCCATCAAACCAGAAAGCCCACATATTAGTTGCCACAGATTATGTTACCAAATGGGTGGAAGTAGTAGCTTTTCCAAGAGCCACGGAAGAATCAGTAATTAAGTTTCTCTTTGAACTATTTGTATAATACAGCCTACCAAGGGAGGTGATAACCAACAGGGGGGCACAGTTCACAGGAAATAAGATCATATCTACCTTAAAAAATCACCATGTCATTCACAAAGTTATGTCTCCTTACCACCTGCAGGCAAACGGACAAGTCGAAAGCATTAACAAAGTCCTGGAGGCAATCCTTATCAAGAGAGTAGCAGCATACCACCGGGACTGGGCCACTAGACTACCAGAAGCCTTATGGGCTTATCGAACAACCTGGAAAAATATCATTGGATATTCACCATATCAGTTAGTATTTGGGAGAGAATCTATCTTCCCTATTGAGTTCGAAATTAAAACACTGAGAACAACCCAGGAAGTAGGGTTGGACTTAACAGATGCTCAAACTAAAAGACTTCAACAAATAAATGAACTGGATGAAATTTGACTGCTCGCCTTGCAATGCACAATGATCATTCAACAACAACAAGCCAAGTGGCATGACAACCTAATAAAAAATAAAGTATTTCAAAAAGGAGATTGGGCACTCCTATATGATTCTAGATTCCAAGAATTTCCAAGAAAACTACAAATAAGATGGCTTGGTCCATATGAGATTCAGGAAGTGCATAACAATGGTACCCTCACTTTGACCACGATAGACAGATCCAACTCAACATTTCGAGTTAACGGACACAGAGTACGCCTCTATCACAAACCTCTCACGAAGCAATCTTTTTGTCAACAGGCACGAGAAGATCCCACCATCCAAGTTGTGGCGCAAGGGGGTGACAACCCCACAAACTCAAGTACATGAGAGGTTTGACACCATCACTTTTAAATTATGTATATAATTGTATATTTGTCCCATTTGCAATCCATTTTTTATAAGATTGTGTGTGTGTGTGTTTTTTTTTTTTTTTTTTTTTTTTTTTTTTTTTCAGTTTCTTACTTCACTGTTCAGTTTATGAACAACTGTTGTTCAATCGAATTGAACAGATTTTTGTTGAGTTTTTTTAATTTTGCTGTTCAGTTTATGAAAATCTGCTATTCAATTTTTGAACAACAACAGTTCAATCAAATTGAACAGCTTTTTTTTGAGTTTTTTTAATTTTGCTATTTAGTTTATGAACAGCTGCTGGTCAATTTTTGAACAGCAGCAGTTCAATCAAATTGAACAACTTTTTGTTGAATTTTTATGTTTTGTTGTTCAGTTGGTGAACAACTGCTATCCAATTTTTGAACAGCGGCAGTTCAATCGAATCGAATAGATTTTTGTCGAGTTTTTATGTTTTGTTGTTCAATCTATGAACAGATGCTGCTCAATTTTTGAACAACAATAGTTCAATCAAATTGAAAAACTTTTTGTTGACATTTTAATTTTTGCGGTTCAATTTCAGAACAACTGTTGTTCAATTTCTGAACGACATCGGTTCAACCGAATTGAACAACTTTTTGTCTCATTTTTGTGCTGTCCAATTCCAGAACGACTGTTGTCCAATTTTTGAACAGCACCGGCTCAACCAAATTGAACAAATTTTTGACCATGTTTTTAATTTTTGCTATTCAAATCTAGAGTAGATGCTATTCAATTCCTGAACGGTAGCAGTTCAACATAATTGAACAACTTTTTGCCGCATTTTTAAATTTTTCTGTTCAATTCCAGAACAACTACTGTTCAATTTCTAAACGATAGCGGCTCAATCAAATTTTAAACAGTTTCTTTTTCCGTGCTGATTGTGCTGTTCCATTCGGAAACAACTATTGTTCCATCTTTGAACAAGCTGACTGTTCCTTCAGCGAAAATACCCATTTTTGAGCATTTTTTGAACACCTTTGAACATTTTTTAAAGCATTTTTACCAAGCAATATTTTAACAGCTACTTCTCAATATCTTAAATAGCCATTCTTTTTATTGAATAACCTTGAGCAGGGAATGGCACTTGAAAGAGAGAAGGAAAAGGGTAAAATTCCAAATATGATGTCTTGTGATACTACAGTTCTTAAACAGGAAGCTGATATTATACACACATCAACATAAAGGCTAAAAATACCCATAGTTTGAATATGATATCAAACGATTCAGGACCTTATAATGATATGTCTTTTTGCACTATTCGAGTAATATGAACCTACAACCTAAAGAAATGGAACAAAGGATATTAATGATATTAGTTTTTCTACTTCTTTCACCATCCATCACTCTTAGGGAGTCAATGAGCCTCCCTTAGCGATCATTGTGTGACATGAAAATCTCAAAAGAGGATAGAGGGTATCATTACGAGCTAGCCTTCCATGATCATAAGGATTGAACAGGTGACATGACCATTATGGCCACCACACTAGGGTAATGACCTTCTCATCTATTAGAAGGACAAGAGGTCTCATCACGAGCCGACCTGATCACTCTGTTGCAATTCTAGTGAATGGCACTATAATTATCTGGCTACCACACCAGCACAGTGACCTCCGAATGGATCAAAATGTTAAAATACAAAAGCAAATACTACATATCTTAAGAGAGGATAGGGGGTCTCATCATGAGCCAACCTACCATATTCATAAGAGTCTAAGAAATTGACATGCCCATTATGGCAACCACACCAGGGTAATGACCTTCTTACTAACTTGAAGGACGGGAGGTCTCATCACGAGTCAGCCTGATCATTTTGCTGCAACTCTAGTGAATGGCACCATGATTACCTGGCCACCATACCAGCATGGCGATCTCTCCATCAAGATGATAAAATAACTATTCTCACATAGGGATCATGGCTCATTTTTGGGGTTAAAAAGCAAACCTGTCGAGGCTATGAACACCTATGGGCAGCAGTGGCTTTGCTTGTGGTATGAAAGAATGCTTCTTTAATAACAAAATACTGTTACATATACCTTTTTTTCCATTCTCTTTTACTACAAACCTATTACTCGAATTAGTGATAATCATGACTTACAATAAGAATAAATAATGAAGATTTGATTACATATTTCGAACTTGGGAATGACAACGCCAATCAATACTTGATTAAATCTTGCTTCTATCACAACTTTCTAATCATACAAATACATCATATCGTAATAATGACAATACTGTCTTCTCTCACGTCTCGGCCTTCTCCGCACAAGATTCAATCATGGAAACTTTTAAATTTGATCGTTTGCTGCACATGAAATAATTCTTAACCGTCCATCCTCCACATGCAAAATTACCAAAATATGACATTCCCATGCTCGCATTCATCACTGGTCAAATCTCTCCAGTACCTGAGGGCGTGGGCGCCCTTTTCTTAGGAGGGAGGGGTGTCATTGGCTTTGATTGGCTTTAATTTGGCAAGCAGGCGAAATCCCTGCATAAATTCAGACACATCGGTAAATGCTATAATTAAGGCATGGATACTCTTTATACAGAACCACAATCTCTTTTTCAGTTACACTCAGCCCCTAGACGAAACAACAAAGCCAGGAAGAAATATAACCAGAGGAGAAGAGCATACTAGTAATGGGCGGAAATACTCTTCGAAATGAGCCGTCGAATTTCCCAATTTCAGAAGCAGCGAGTGCCATTCTCCAGCGAGTTGGGTGGCTGACATATGTGCATAGATTACAAGGATACAACACATAAATTGCAATCGAATTCCTACGAAATTTGCAGGATGGGAAAACCAAAGTAAACGGCCGAACCATACTTGTTACAAAAGAGATCATAGCAGCAGTTTCTAGAATACCAGCACAAGGGGAGAGATGGGCAGAAAAGCATCTACTCCTGCGGGAAGCAATAGCGCTATACCAGGACCCAGGCGAACCACTGGAACGAAGGGCTAGAGGGATTGCCCCTGCTTCCTTACACCAACCATGGCAAGAGTTGGCGGTATTCATCCAAAGATTCATAACATGTGAAGGACGTCAGGAAGCGGTAAAACCTCGAGTAGCTTAAACTCTTAGCTGCACTCAAACAGAAAATTTCAATTAATTTGCCTGCCTTTTTAAATTATGTATTTCATGATACTGCTGTTCGACTAAGAAAAGCTAAGAGGCCCCAATCAGTGGTTAGTCACCAAGGCTTAATAAAGTTAATCATTATTCATGAGCTAGATAGGCAGCATCTAGCATGGCACAACTTTGTCAACCCAAAAGTTAACCCATAAGTGCAGGAACTTGAAGTTAACCTCGAGGGTACTGAAACCGAGCCTCCTAGGGTAAATCCTCTAAAAAGAAAAATAAGTTGAGCCTCAACATCAGAATCAAACAGACAAAAACAGACCGGAACACCCCAGGGAACTTCGAATGCCATAGATGGAGCAGGACCATCCCAGGTACCCTTACAATAATTTGAAGAGGAAATGGCCCTAGTCCTAGGGAAAATAAGGACAAGCTTCGAATTAAGGAACTCATCAGAAGCAGGGGAGCAAGAAGAATTTGCTGATAAAACTGCCTGCCCCAGCAGCTCTGGTCACACTAATATCCTATCTGACCAAGATGAACTACAAGAGAATGAAGCCCTGTCTCCCATTAATAATTATGAAGTATACGGTGAAGGACAGACAAAAGAAATATTGGAATCATAGGCTGATTCAGGAGACACTGTCCTCGTGGAACAAAGTGTACACACAAAGACAGTCCCCTTGTCACCAGGAGGCAGCATCGCTCCTCCCTGTCAAGACCCTCATACTGAGGTCAATTCTGAAGAAGTAATTAGAAACACCATTCTAAACCCTACCCCTAAGAAATATAATTCTACTCCTCTGCCACCTGTTGAAGTAAAAACAAGTGAAGGTTCAGACATGAGGAAAACTGAGAATTTAAGAAAGACCTGGAAGAAATTGAAGAAGCTAGTGAAACACCTGAAGAAGTAGTTGAAAAGAGAAAGAAGGGTCAGGAAGTCAAAAGCAGAAACTTCCATTGTAGGTACCCAAAAAGAATCAGCAATTACTATGGAAATCGGAACACAAACCAATGTGACAACCACCACCGAAGCCGGAGTGCAGACAGAAGCAAAAAACAACATCGAAACATCCACCCAAACTGAGCATAAAGTTCTGGAGGAAAAAGGGATCCAAACAGAGGGAGTCCTTGCCTATGCCCATTTAATAGAGATATCTGCTAAACAAATATTACAGAATGAGTTAGTGCAATTACGGCATGAACTGACACAATACAGGAAGGAGGTAGTGCCATTACAAGAGCATCAGGCACTGTAAAATAAGTTCACTAACCTCTCTCTTACAGAAGATGAGATATTTTCCGAGCTTAGAGGAGAGCAGGCAAAGGTTAAAGCGGTACAAAGGCAGGTAGAGAAAGCCAAAGAGCAGATCTCCACAATTTGCTCTCTATATGATGATGCTTTATCATGTAGGTCCCTGGAAACGGTGCCAAAATGTTTGGTCGGATAGAGGTGACTTTTTGTGACAACTCTATTGTTCCTTCATTTAATTATCAACCCGGGGTAAGTCTTTTTATTTCAAGAGTGTCAGCACAGTATATGCGAGTTAACTGGTCTACGGATGCTCTTTGTCAACGTACATAAGGAATTACTCACTTTTGGAGCTTACTGATCCTAGAGAAGGTGTCTTAGATGGATATTTTAGCCTAAAGCTGAGTAATGGTATTTGGTGTTTCTCTACTGGAATAAAACAACAGTTCCATCAAACTGAATAATAGTCTAAATAAATCAAGCAAGAATTGAAATGACAGTAATGAGATTAAGCAGAACAGTAGTCTAACTAAATCGTTTCAGAAATGGAATTGAATTGAATCAATGACCTAGTGACCTAAGCAGTAACGAAGCAGCTATATGGCTAGCAATATAACTAGAATGGTGACTAGTTGTGCAATAATGAAACAACAGTACGACTGAGCAATATGAATAACTATGCACTAGTGAAACAACAGTATAACTGAACGATATGACTAACTTTGCAAATAATGAAACAACATTTGAATTAAGCAATATGACTAGCAGTGCAATAATGAAACAACAATAGAACTAAGTGTTGAGAATGCAACAAGATGATGGAGCTTAGTGAAATGAAGTCGCCTTCACTAAGTGGGCCCGCAGGCAAATTCTGGCGCAAAATCTATTTTTAGACTATGTCTATTTTTAGACATATGGAGCATGATTCGAGGATTCCAGTTTGAGATTCTTGGAGTATGCGACATGTTGGTAAAAATAGATGAGACTCTATTTTTAGGTCAAAAGAGGTCAAAGTCTATTTTTAGACTACCTCTCCTAAAAATATGGAAGTCAAATATTATTTACCCTTAATAATATTTAGACTCTAAACATCAGTTTACTCTCTTGGAGCACTTCAGTTCAAGCTACAGAAGTGGCTCATGCAACTGACAGAGGAATCACGTGGTTCCTAGGGTTTGATGGCATCTTGCATGGTTGACTTCAGTTGGACTTCAGTGGCAGAAGTTTGGAGGAGTTAATGAGACAAATAGTGGAGTTGTGTTCTGTTTATTTTAGTTGAACTAATTGAGATTAGTTTAACTAGCTAATCAATTAGTTATGAGTGGAGTGAATTAAATATTATTTAATTCATTAATTAGTAACTCATTATTCAACTCAAGAACACATCAGTTCACTACAGTGCATGATCAGTTCAGTGGAGACCAGTGAAAGAGGTAGATGAAAGGGTGAGTATAGATATTAGTTGGAGGATCAGTTGTGCATGAGATTTGCACCACACTTGGAGGATTTGTCCATGACAATTGCGCAGTGAAGCCAAGGAGATTCGAACCTTGGATCTCTATATAGACAGAGCTGGATTGCGCAATAGAGACAAGGCAATTAGCAGTGAGTTTTGAACCAGTAACCTGTTCAAAATTGAGCTAGATTGTGTGTGACTTTATGAGAAAGTACTGAGTACTTGTGAGGAGTATTGTACTGGTTTTGTTACATGATTTATCCATTATAATATACACAATATCTGCGGGGTTTTCAGCTATAGGCTTTCCCCATACATACTGAGTTAATGTGTGATTGATTGATGTGCGATCGCTTCTATTTTTTCCGCATGTGACAATTAATTGTAGATGAGATTATGTGTTATGCATGCAATTCGAAATTGATGTGTAATCGGGTTAATCTCCATTGAATAAGTGATTTATTCAACTAATTTCTACATGGTATCGGAGCAATATTAATTGTCGAGATCTATTACGGTGATTGCAAACTTATTTCCTCGGACAGAGTCTGCATACGGGCCAGGAAGCCTCCGGATTCATCTTTCTTCGGAAAGTGAAAGGTCTGGTAAAAGCCCCTTGCAGTCAATCTATGATTTGGAAATAATTTGTTTTCAAGTGTAGATCGGAAGCGATAGAGCTTGGAGTTTGGAATTCGAATTTTGCAGAAGGTTGTTCTTCTTGGTGCCGGTGTTGAAAGATGTCTTCTTTCAATGGTTTGCGACTCGAATATGCTCTTGAAGGCAATTCGAACTATGTTGCATGGAAAGATCGAATGGAAGCAGTGTTGGAAGATAATGGTCTGAAGGAGTTCGTGGATGCGGATGTCCCAAAGCCCACTGATGCAGCTCTGGTCGATGCATGGCAAAAGAAGATCGCGAAATGTCGAAGGATCCCGTTGGAGGGCGTCAAGGATCATATTGTATCCAGCCTGCATGGAAAGGCTACTCCATATTTAATGTGGAAAGCTTTGACGGATCTATTCCAGAGTAAGAGTGACCAAAGGAAGCTGGCGCTCAAAGATAAGCTCGGGAACATCAAGATGGAGAAAGGCGACAGTATCGCCAAATACCTCACGAAGTTCACTCAGTGCAGAGATGAGCTGGGAAGTGTGGGGGTGACTGTCGAAGACGAGGACATGGTCGACTTGGCTCTCCTTGGTCTTCCGAAGGCTTGGCACTCATATCAAGATAGTGTCAATGGTCGGGAGAAGCTGCCGGGATGGGAGCGCCTTTGGGCGGATCTCATGCAGGAGGAGATAAGGAGGACTACTCGAGATGGATCTTCATCAAAGGGTGTTGATGAAGAAAACTGCGCTTTGGTGTTCAAAGCAAAGAAGGGGAAGGGAAAGAAAACTTCTCAGTATGGTGCAAAGGGCAAGAAGCAGGATATGGCGAAAGTGAAGTGTTTTCACTGCCATGATCACGGAAATTATGCTACCAATTGTCCAAAGAAGAAGAAGAACAAGCAAGCGGGAAGATCTGCAGATGGAGAAGCCTTGGCTTCACAGTTCGAGCTTGACTTTTCACTGATTGCATGCTTGGTTTCAAGTGTGATGGGATCGGTGTGGTTCTTGGACAGCGGTGCGTCATTTCATATGACGGGAGAATCGGGATTTGTTCTCAGATCTGGAGGACAAGGATTTGGGTATGCACATCGAGATGGGCGATGACGGTAGATACAGTGCGACTGGTATCGGTACCGTATCCTTTCAGAGGGAGTCTGGTAAACCCTTTGTACTAAAGGATGTCATGCATGTACCCGGATTGAAGAAGAACCTGATTTCAGTAGCGATGTTGGAGGATAAGGGGTATGATGTGGTCTTCAGCGAAGGAAAAGCCTTCCTGCGCAGTAAGACTACTGGAGAGACCTGGAAGATAGGGGTTCGAACTCAGAACCTTTATCAGTTGCAGGTAGATGACTGCGCAGCTATGGCATGCAAGGCGGGAGAAGTGGTGAGTCGGGATGATGAGGGCGAACTGTGGCACAGGAGATTGGGCCACCTTCACCATGGAGCTTTGAAGATTCTGCAGCAGATTTCTACTGGACTTCCTAAGGGCACTCTTGCGCAGTCAGATCAGTGCAAGGGGTGTACCTTGGGGAAGTATGTGAAAGCCACCTTCACGAGAAGGATAGTCGCGCCACGACGATCCTTGAGAGAGTTCACATAGACGTGTGTGGTCCTTTCTCAGTTGCTTCGACAGCAAAGCACAAGTATTATGTGATCTTTGTTGATGATTTCTCTCGAAAGTGCTGGATCTTCTTCATGCAGAAGAAGAGCGATACATTCGCGAAGTTCTGTGAGTTTAAAGCACTGTTCGAGAAGGAGTCGGGGAAGAAGGTGATTGCTCTAAGGAGTGATAACGGTGGTGAATTCATCTCGGCTGAATTCAAGGAGTTCTGCAGCGCAGAAGGGATTCTGAGAGAGCTCATCGCACCCCATAACCCACAGCAGAACGGGGTGGCTGAGCGGAAGAACAGAACGATCGTGGGTGCTGCACGGGCGATGTTGCATGATCAGGGCCTACCCCTTCACTTGTGGGCCGAGGCATGCAATACAGCAGTGTATGTGCAGAACCGTTGTCCTCACAAGGTTCTTGGCATGAGTACACCAGAGGAGGCTTATTCTGGCAAGAGGCCTGATATTTCCCATTTGCGGATTTTCGGATCTCCTGTCTACATGCATGTGACGAAGGATGCGAGAAGGAAGCCGGATCCAACTGCTGAAGTTGGAATATTTGTGGGGTACACTGATACACCTCACAACTATCGGGTGTATGTGCCAGACAGTCGCAAGACTGTTGTGCGACGGGATATAAAATTTCAGGAGGAGAAAGCCATGCAGTGTTCGCTTGAGAGGGAGCTACACTTGCATGCAGATGAGGAGCTGTTAGTTCCTAAGGAGGAGCTTCCAGATGTGGATCAGCCACAAGAGGAGGTTCAGGAGGTGGAAGAAACCACCTAGGCAGCACCAACCATCAGAGGGCGCATGCGCACTACAGAAGCTGAGCGACTGGCTCGGGATGCAGAGAAGGTTGTAGGACCACCTACAGCACAGCGCAGACAGAGACAGTCACCGGATCGGTACACTGGATACATGGCTCTCGTGAGTCAATGTGTTGTGACGGAGCCATCCTCTTTTGAGGAAGCTGTGGAGGAACCCGCATGGGTTGATGCCATGATCGAAGAATATGATTCGATCGTCAGGAACAGTGCATGGGAGATTGTCCCAAGACCGGTGGGGAAATCAATGGTGGGTTCGCGATGGATCTACAAAGTGAAGCAGGAGGCTGACGGGAGTGTGGAGAAGTACAAGGCGAGATTTGTCGCCCGTGGCTTTTCACAGATCGAGGGGATCGACTATGAGGAGACCTTTGCACCTGTCGCAAGGTACTCTTCCATACGGACGATCCTTGCTCTCTCAGCGCAGATGGGGTGGCACATTCATCAGATGGATGTGAAGACCGCGTTCCTCAATGGAGTTATTGAGGAGGAGGTGTACATAGAGCAGCCTGAAGGTTTCGAGATCTTCAGCAGTGAGTCGCATGTGTGCCGACTCAAGAGAGCACTGTACGTGCTGAAGCAAGCACCTCGTGCTTGGTACACTCGGATAGACAGCTACTTCACCGGGCTTGGATTCTCCAAGAGTGAGGCAGATCCAAACCTGTACCAGATTGTGGGGGAGGGGAAGCTGTTGATCATCGTACTGTATGTAGATGATCTGATTTTGACTGGCGACGAGCAGTTGATACTTTCATGCAAGGAGGATCTTGCACGAGAGTTTGAGATGAAGGACCTGGGCATCCTTCATTATTTCCTGGGATTGGAGATTTGGCAGCGCAGTGGAGGACTGTTTGTTTCTCAGGGCAAGTATGCCCGGGAGATTCTGGAGAGGTTCAACATGCAAGGCTGCAAGCCTGTTGATACCCCTCTTCCTGGAGGTTGGAGGAAGGGAGATGCTACTTCGGAGGAGGTAGTGGATGCCACCGTCTATCGACAGTTGGTGGGGTCGTTGATGTATCTGGTCAATACTCGACCCGATATATGCTATGCAGTTAACCAGCTTTCGCAAGCTATGGTTAAGCCTACCAAGCTCTTTTCGAAGGCGGGCAAGCATGTATTGCGCTATATCAGAGGCACATCGGGATATGGTCTATGGTACAGACAGGAGGATGGAGTGAAACTTTCTGGTTTCACTGATGCAGATTGGGCAGGGAGCCCAACGGACCGGAAGAGCACTTCCGGAGGAGTTTTATTGGGTCGACAGCAGTTTCCTGGTACAGCAGGAAGCAGAGATCCGTGGCACTCAGTTCAGCAGAGGCCGAGTACATGGCAGCAAGCTTGGCTGCATGTGAGGCTATTTGGATGAGGAAGATCCTCGCGGGTTTGTTCAGGTTGCATTTGGAGCCTACAGTGATCTACTGTGATAACCAGAGCTGCATCAAGCTCTCGGCTAATCCAATATTTCATGATAGGTCCAAACATATCGACATCAGGTACCATCATATCAGAGATTGTGTTCAGCGGAGGATCATGATGCTTTCATATGTTCCCACGGAGGATCAGGATGCCGACATCCTGACGAAGGCGCTCACCAGGAGCAAGTTCGAATTCCACAGAGGCAGGATAGGGGTTGCAGATAATCCATATCTTGCTGAGAGGGAGTGTTGAGAATGCAGCAAGATGATGGAGCTTAGTGAAATGAAGTCGCCTTCACTAAGTGGGCCCGCAGGCAAATTCTGGCGCAAAATCTAATTTTAGACTATGTCTATTTTTAGACATAAGGAGCATGGTTTGGGGATTCCAGTTTGAGATTCTTGGAGTATGCGACATGTTGGTAAAAATAGATGAGACTCTATTTTTAGGTCAAAAGAGGTCAAAGGCTATTTTTAGACTGCCTCTCCTAAAAATATGGAAGTCAAATATTATTTACCCTTAATAATATTTAGACTATAAACAACAGTTTACTCTCTTGGAGCACTTCAGTTCGAGCTACAGAGGTGGCTCATGCATCTGACAGAGGAATCATGTGGTTCCTAGGGTTTGATGGCATCATGCATGGTTGACTTCAGTTATGACTTCAGTGACAGAAGTTTGGTGGAGTTAATGGGACAGATAGTGGAGTTGTGTTCTGTTTATTTTAGTTGAACTAGTTGAGATTAGTTTAACTATCTAATCAATTAGTTATGAGTGGAGTGAATTAAATATTATTTAATTCATTAATTATTAACTCATTATTCAACTCAAGAACACATCAGTTCACTACAGTGCATGATCAGTTCAGTGGAGACCAGTGAAAGAGGTAGATGAAAGGGTGAGTACAGCTATCAGTTGGAGGATCAGTTGTGCATGAGATTTGCACCACACTTGGAGGATTTTTCCATGACAATTGCGCAGTGAAGCCAAGGAGATTCGAACCTTGGATCTTTATATAGACAGAGCTGGATTGCGCAATAGAGACAAGGCAATTAGCAGTGAGTTTTGAACCAGTAACCTGTTCAAAACTGAGCTAGATTGTGTGTGACTTTATGAGAAAGTACTGAGTACTTGTGAGGAGTATTGTACTGGTTTTGTTACATGATTTCTCCATTATAATATACACAACAAATGGGCGGGTTTTCAAAATTATAGGCTTTCCCTATACATACCGAGTTAATGTGTGATTGATCGATGTGCGATTGCTTGATTGATGTGCGATCGCTTCTATTTTTTCCGCATGTGACAATTAATTGTAGATGAGATTATGTGTTATGCATGCAATTCGAAATTGATGTGTAATCAGGTTAATATCCATTGAATAAGTGATTTATTCAGCTAATTTCTACACTAAGCTGGTAGTAATGAACAACATTATAACCGGAACAGGTCAAATAAATCATACAACTATAATTAAATAATTTTGCAATGGAGTTATTTGTAAGACTTATTTAAGCAACACTGATCAATTGGTGAATTGCTTTATTATGCTAGAAGGAGCACACGATGCATGGAGACGTAGAATGCTGAGATCAATCTTCCTACGGCCTAGGAATTAGTGACAACAGAAGAACCATAATTAACAAAACATTATCAGAAATGGGATCGCACTTGTCTTATTCTAAGAACGCAATTGCTAACGATCCATTAAAGAAGAAGAGCTGTAATTATATCAAATAGAAGTATGTATTTCAACTGCACCAAGTTCGCAGGTATCGATTCTGTAACTTTTCAGAACATGAAAATGTGTGTGGAGCTCCAGGTGGTTGGGCTCAAACCTACAAAAGCCTTAGCACCGAGGAAAATTCAAAAGATGGTTATTCAAAACTCTCATTACATCCAGGAATGCTACAAAATATAATTAGACAGATTGTTCTGGATTTTTCTATTATCATTTTGCCCTCTCATTCTGTTCTTTTCCCTTTTAAAGGCAATCTTCGGAATTTTGAGAATGTATCTCAAACGACAGCCCGCTATGCATGGCTATCGTTTGAGTTCTTAGACTCAATTTGCTAGTTCGCCTCCTAACGGCCATTTGGACTGCTTAGGACTTGCTGGCTTCCTTTCGCTATCAGTTTAGGCATTCCTAGTTTCCTGTAGGTAAAGACAAAAAGAGTCAATTTCTTATTATAAACCGTCCTTTTTATCATTAATCTGTTTGTATCCATTTTCATGATTTTTATTCCTTATTGTTAATGTGAAGAGGGATTTTCTTGAAATTACAATATAATTTGCAGTATTTACAGGGTGAAAATCATACCTTTATCTGGGCCCAACAACAACCATAAAATAGTACAATGAAGTGTCAAAAATAGCATAGATGCAACATCAGAGTTATGCAATAGTTGGTGGGTAGTGGCAGGCAGTCACAGGTGCTAGACATCAATGTTTATGGAAGATGATGCAAAGAGAGGGTGTTGTAGCAACCGCACAACACTAGAACACCTTCCTCGCTAAGAAGGAGTGTTATGTTTTGTAACATCAAAGGTGTTATAGTCTAAAAAATTTATGGAGAGGATAAAATACGGGAATTCTCCAAAATCTAGAAATCGTTTCTAGAAATTCCACCTAAAAATGTCTCAAATAAATTAATTGACCATAATAAAATTTTTTCCTAAGTCTAGCTTAGGAAAAGTGGTTAATTAATAGGAATTAATTGAAAAGTGTGTGAATCATCTAGAAAATCACATGGATCACCAAGGAAATAATCTCATCCCTTGATTAAGTTTTAATCTTGGTTGTTGGAGTCCCAATTGATGATTATAAGAAAAAAAATCGATGGGTAGATAGAGAAATACACTTGGAGAGAAAATTCCTTGGGTAGTTTGATTTTTCGAGAGAACAAAAACATTCTACCAGAAGAGTTCAAGCCAAATGGGGGATACAAAGATAGAGAGGGACATAGACAATGAGTCCAAGGGAATTTTTCCAGTTTCATATAGTCAATAGTAGAAGGGCCGAATTTCCTAGAGAGGTTATACATATCTAACACAAATAACTTCATAGGAAGAAAGATTTTTTCTAAAGGGAAAGGTGATTTAGTTGCAGTTGGTCTGAAAATTATCCAGGAGGCCAAGCGAGTCACTTCGAGATGCAGATTCAACCAAGACACCATCTTTCCAGTAGTTCTAGGGCATAGCGAGTTAGAGCTTGCACACGCACTACGCAAAGACTCACACATAGGTTATACAAACAAATATATTTTCCAGTTGTTGGAGTTGGATTAGGCCTAGTGTTGAGGTATTTTCCTCACAAATATTTTGGCCATATTATTTTTTTGATTTGATTTTCATTTGGGCATTTGAATATTGTACTCAAAATTTCTCACTATTGCTTGATAAAATAAACACTCAACTATCACATTGATTTTTTCTGGGGACTTTTGTCCAAAAATAACAGAATTATATTTTTTTGTGTGTGTGACAATATTTACTCAATTTCCAGTGCTTTTATTTTCTGTAGAATTTATTTTTGAAGATTGCAATGTGATTAATTCGTTGTTGTCGTGGCAATAAACTGCATAATTAATTTTAGAGTTAGAAGAATTAATTCTAGTTGCTGCAATAGCTTAAATTTTCACATTATCAACCACTATAAACATGAATGGTGATAAGGGGAAACCTTGATGTAAACCCCTCAAAGGATTGAAAAAAGGGGACAAAGCTCCATTTATGAGAACTGTAAAAGCGAGCATGCACCATTATCCAATTTACCTCATTAATATTTATGCCCATTTTGATCAAAACCAACCTGAAAAATGTCTAGCTAAATTTGTCAAATGCTTTTTATATGTCAATATTAATAACAAATAAATGATTTTTTGATAAATTTATGGAATGGGGAGCCTCATGTAGCAAGGGAATTGCATTATGAATTTGATTTTAATGAATAAATCTAAATGATTCTTCTGATATAATTTCGTTGAAGATGATTTTGAATCTCGTTGTGATCACTTTTGCCACTAGTTTATGTAATATATTGCAGTTGGATACCAACTATAGTTGTCAAAAACTAATGCTTCCTGTTTTTTTTTTTAATGAGAGAAAGAATTTTGAGTTTAGATAACTCAACATTTCCCTCGAGCTTTGAGATTTACACATCACGTTTATAATATGATCTTTTATCATATCATAGAATCCCATGTAGAATTCTATTGTCACTCCACCCATCCCTAGGATTTTTCTTTTTTTAAGAGATAAAAGGGTCATTTTGACTTCCTCCTCTTAGACTACTTCCTCCAAATAGTTATTCATATATTCCATAATGGATATTGTGAAGAGACTCTGGATCCACATTATTTCTTGAATATTGAATCCTATAGGATCTTGAAACAAAATCTAGAAATAATTTACCCCTGCCTTTGCTTTTTCCTTGATGGATTTCAAAAATTTGCTAGCCTTGTTCCTTATTTCCAAATTGTGTTTATATTTTTACTATAATTTTCAAAAAATCATGGAAAAATTTGAATTATTGTCCCCCTCATAATCTAGATCACATGAATTTTCATCCTCCATATCACCTCCTCTTTTTAGAGAAGATCATGATGCTTTGCTTCCAACTTATGAAGATTGGAAATTTCCTCATTTGATAACATGCTAAAATGGTTTCCATCATACAAAGATTTTACTTTAACTCTACCTCTCTTAATTGAGTCTGAGGTATATTCCATTTTCCATTCTTTAGACTTGGACTTGATCCAAACAATGTTTTCTGCAAAGTATTGCATAAGGGATGAGTCATCCTAAGAAAGATGGCATAAATGACCTCCTATTAAATTCCTATATTTTTGTTGTTATCAAACCAAATCCAAAAATAGAAGAAAAGAGAGATAAATGCCTTCGAAATCAACCACTTTGAGGGGGAAACCTCCTTTACATTACATAAATGAATATTTCTTGGATGCTACAAATTAAAAAACCTCCTTTCTATATATAGGAGTCCATGGGGTCAAAATATAATCCTAGTAAACCTAACAATAATAATGTAAGGGCACAACAATAAAAATATTGGGCTTCGATGGGGCACAATAATAAGAAAATAGGGACTACATGGGAAAAAAAATAACAATAAGGGGGATATACAACAATAACAATAAGGGGATACACTAGTCTTATAGGGACCTAACATGTCCCTCTTCTTCAAACAAGTGTTTTCCTCAATGTTTGATTATTTCTCGATGCTTCTGTATAAAATTTTCATCCTCCCATGTGGAATCTTTAGTGGGTAAGTTATTCCACTTTCTGAGATACTATGAAAATTGATTGATTTGTAGTTGTCGAGTTCTTGTTTCCATGATTGCTTCAGAACTTCTTTCGATGCGATGTTGATCTTCCTGTTGTTTCACTCGGTTTTGCACCAAAGTTAGGTTATCCTTTGAGAGTTGTAGAACTTGTAGTTGATGCTCGATGTGATATTTCATTTGTTTTATTATCCATATTAGCATCATTTGATCCTTAAAACCATCCAAATTAGCTTCCATGTCTGCTTTTAAACCATATATGTCATCTTTGGTTGCTCTTTGTAAGATTGAAAATTGTTGCACTTGGTACCGTAATTTTGATTTATCATATTGTAATTCTTCCTCTTCATGCATCATAGTAGAGCTTTTTGAGGGCTTAATGGGTGTGGAATTATTTTTGGTAGGCATTATATAACTCAATACTAATATCTATGCTTCAATATGCCCTTGGAATCACTTCAAATTGATTTTTCAAACAATACTTAGGCAAAACAAAATACACACATTTTTCGTGCATTTGAGGAGCTCAATATTGAAACTGATGTATCTATGTAATTATAGATCATTGAGATTTTATCTTCGGTCCTATACTAGCCCTTTGAATCTTCTTTCCAATGCCACAGGTCTGACCTGATTTGGATTCTTCAAGATAAAGTTATGCCCAATCTTCCAAAATTACCTAATTATGGACTAGTTCAGTAGAGAAAACTTGTACGACATGCCACGTGTTACCGTTTCCTACTTCGGCTCTGAAATTGATATACAGTAAAGTACAGTCTGTGTACTTGTGGCTACTTTTTATATAATTTCAATTTGATGCTTAGAGAGAGAGAGTTATGACGATTTTCCCAAGGTCACCTCTTTGAGATGAAATCTAGGAGCTTGCACAAACCCTAACTTCCACAAATCATATCTCCAAAAATATTGCGAACCAAGATTTGAAATTTTTAAACGATGTTCATTAGGATTTCTTTGCAAATGGGTTTTTTTAGCTTCTGAACCTTTGTAGAAATAACTTTATAGTGAAAATACCATGATGACCTGTTTGAAGCAGCGAAACCCTAGAATCCAAAGATTTGATACAAAATGTTATGAAACCAACTCCAAAAATAGAAGAAAAGGGAGATCAACGCCTTATAAATCAACCGCCTCTAGGGGTAAACCTCATTTAAATTACATAAATGAACATTTCTTGTATGTTACAAATGACAAAACCTCCTTACTATATATAGGAGTCCATGGCATCACAATATAATGCTAGCCAACCTAACAATAATTATGTAAGGGCACAACAATAACAATATTGGGCTTCTATGGGGTACAATAATAACAAAATGGGGACGACATGGGAAACACAATAAAAATAAGGGGGATATACTAATAATAACAATAAGGGGATACACTAGTATTATAGGGACTTAACATTTTCCACGAACTTGTGTGTTTCCATTCAATGATGGAAATGATCCTCCAATGGATCCTTTCGTTGTTTAACACCAAAAAATTATATTAGGGACAACAAAAAATTTAAGTTCACACCAAGTAGAATGTGGTCACTCTCTAACGTTAGAGATTCCATCATTGAATCCCAAATTTTTGTAATCCCCATATGCATCCTAAAATTTTAAAACCTTCAATTGAATATCTAACTCCTTAAACTTTAAAACCACTAATAATGTCGAGTGTAAAGGATAAGAGGGTATAAATTGAAAATTTTGATCCCAAGCTATGAGTAGACCTCTTAAAATACCTTTAATGTCTAACGTACTAAAGGACCAAGTACTAAGATGAGGCTCAATCATAGCTCTTATTTTAGCTCATGTAATCATTGTTTCTTGAATTAAAATAATGTCTGGACCTTTCTCTTTTATGAGTTGTTTAAGTACCAAAGGATTTTAACACCCCTTGTCCCTCTAACATTAAAAGAGAATCACTTCTTGAGGGAATTGAGTCTAGGGTTAATCATGTTCTAACAACCCTATGAATATTGGATTTATTTCCTTTTTTATCTACACATTTATTTTTTTTGTGTGTTATTGACAAATGAAACATTTTCCCTACCAGAGGAGGAGGATCTTGATCAAGATCAATTCCCTCACACCCCCAAGAAGGTTTCCTTAATTTTTTTGGAATTTCAAATGAAATTCATACATATTCTTCCTTAAATGAATGGAATAGGAGGGATTAGCCAAATATGGAGGAGGACCAAACATAAGGGCTTGTCTAACTAGAATAAGATACTAATCTTCCACCTTATAATTATGAATGGAAACCCTAATCTCCCTCCCCTTCTCACTATCAATCAAAAGGCCCCAAGGAAAAGGGAGTCTTAGAAGCTTCACAATAATTTGAAGCTTTCCAATCACTTACATTTATGATCTCATTAGTAGCGAGACTATGAGAAAACATTAATGAATTGAATGATGAATTAGAATATTTTTTAGTGGGAGAAAAAAATTTCCTACGAGGAGATCTGCCTAGTGGACAAAGATACCTTTTTAGCTCCAGAACAATTTATCTCCCTCCCTTCTAGTTCTTCCTTAATTAAAACCTTGAACTCCTTATCATTGATTTCTAGAAATGAGGACTAAGCTCTCCCATTGTCTTTTACAAATTGATTAACAACCCCATTCTTGACCCAAGATTTTAATTTTAGCTCCAAAAACTATCTTATTGCACGACCTTATGAAAAAAGTTATTTAACAACGAAAAAATCTGAATGGTAACTGCCATAAATTAACCTTTTGGTAGTATGAAGTTGTAACATCTTGGATTTCAATTTCTACTATTAGTCTTTCTTAAAGGTCCTATTCGACATAAATCCTAGCCCATCTCTCCTCCTTAATATCCTAATTTTCTTCTAACCCAATAAATAGACCTATTTTATTTCCCTTAGCCTCAAAAATAACAATTATCCAAAACAATAAGGATAAAATAATAAAAATGGCTAATACTTTATATTTTGAAATTAGTTGTCTCAATGGATCAAAATCTACATACCAACATTGCAAAATTAACTTGATGGGTCCAATGAATAATTCGATCCTAAAATTTTTCTTACACCAATCAAAGAGCATAACATAAAACAAAGTTTCCCCCGAGTAAGAATATAAAAGATGAGGTGCATTGGAAAATATCCTCCCATTATTTGGCAGCCATCCTTGAAGATAATATGCTAGGGAAAATTTCCCATCGAACCTTCCTATTATCACCTCTCCATAGATTTTGGGACTTCTCGTATGGACATATCTTTTATTGCCACCATTTTTTTCTTTATAAATATTTACCTTCACCATTCTACAATTCACAAGTTCCAATACCTCTATTTGGACCCTAAATTCCTTAGACCACCCAACTAAACAAGAATCCTTCGAGTTGTTCTAAGGAGAAACCAATGCAGGAGATTGGAAAAAATACAAGTAATACTTAGCATTAGTAAGTGGATATACTCCAAAATCTTCATGTGCCACCTTTCCACTTTTCATGGCCACCCTGGCATGCTCCCCACTTAATTTCTCTGACCCATTTGCCATTTTTCCTCAAAAATCCTAATGATTAAACAAAGGAGAAGAATCAAGATGAGGTTTGAAGATTGCTTCCAAGTCTGATCTATCAACCACATCCACAAGTTCCTGATCCATCGTGCTCCCTGTTAGTTATTTTTATAGCTATCACATTTCTCCCCTTCCAATCAAGCCTACCTTGTAGATCAACCCCTCAAAGGTATTTTAACTGGTGTGCGAAAATACCTCACCTAATAGTTGACCTCACTACACTGAGTATGAGAATAAATTAAAGACATATTAACTCATGATTGACAAAACCATAAACCTAAGATCTCTAAAACTAAACCTCCCAAAAAAAACTCATCACAAAAAAGCTCACTAAAGAAACCCCTATCACCCATATATATATATATATGAGTGAATTTTTTTAATTAAAACAGATAAAAAAAAATGTCATTATAAAACAAAATCTCAACATAAATTATATTAATATTTCATATATGGTAATTATAAAATTATATTAATATTTAATATATAACAATTATAAATTGATGATAATTTATAATCTATAACAACAATATTATTATTGATAATAAATTTTTAAATAAAGAAAAATAATATTTTCGATTTCAGACTTCTGCGATCTCTATTTTGTAATAATATTATTTCTGGATCCATCACATTAAGTAGATTTTCCTATCAACGTTTCAAACCAACTACCGAGGTTCATTATCAAGATAAAATTGAATGATAGAAATTGATCTTAGATAGGATAAATAAATATGTAAACGTTTTGAGAAAATATTTTGTTATGAGTCGACAAAAATATTTTTTTTTTAAATTAATGATTTATTTTTAAGTATTAAATGTTTATAATTAAGTATTAATCTAATTTTACAAAGGGTTCTATTATTATGTTGTTTTAAATTAGTATGTTATTTTTTTTCAATTATTATGCTTTTATTAATTTAATTTTACAATAGGTTGATTGAATTGTTCTTCTATTTAAATTATTATGCTTTTACTAAATTAAAAATTTGTTTATTACTATGTTATTTAATAATGAAGATGATAAATAATGAGTTTAATGTTTAAAAAGAGGGAAGTTGATTTTTTTTATGATGGTAATTAAATGATTAAGTCTTTATTAAATTTAAACTTTATTTTGCCGGATGCGGGTGTTGAATAGAGTGTCGTCGGTGGAGGCTGTGGAAGACGAGAAGTGGTATGGCCACTTTCCGGCACCTTACTGTTGTACATCGCCCTTAAATGAGATTGCTGTGGTTGATTCGACGATCTTCCCTCCCCCGAGTTGCATTTAATCCATGTGTTGGCCACCTTCAATGGCATCGAGCACCCCTATCCACCACTATGTTGCCATTGCCTTCAACTCACCTTGGTTCTCCCGCTCTAGTCCTCATCTCCATTTCTGCTCCCGAATTTCTTTCAAGTCCTACTACAAAGCAGGCTTCCCGCCCCCCCCCCCCTTCTTGCAGTGATACTGAGTGCTCTACTCCACGCGGCAATTTTCAGTCCTGGCCATTCACCTCCTCACGGAACTCCTCTTTGCTCTTGGGCCAGACCTTTTCACCCACCCGCTCAGCTTCCCCCTCTTCGCCCTCTCAATCTTCCGACAGTTCATGCTCCCTCTCAGCCTTCAGCAAGAAGACTAAGATGCACAGGCAACGAATGAGATGCATGCGGGGTGGCGGAGGGAGGGGCGGTGAAGGAAGGAGCAGTAGTGGCTCTCGCCCACCCAGTGGCAGAGTTGATTAGGCTTATTCACCTTCTGCCAGCAATGAAGCCAGTTTTCAGTTTAGCAGCACACTAGAAAAGTCACGCGTCACAGCAAATATTACGGTTTTTTTTTCAGGAGGAGCCCTCAGGCGCTGCTAGCTCTGGTTCCCGGAAGCAAAGGCGGAAATCGACTATCTCGGTAAAGCCTCCTCCCATAATCAGAAAGTCCACCGCCCTTCCTGTGAAACCAGGTTCCCAGACTTCAAGTAGCGCAGGGACGAGCAGTAGTAGCTCTGCAAGCGAGGACTTGAAAAGGAAACACTCCACCTCTCCCTCCTCTTCAGAGCACTCAACACCGGATGATGACAACAAGGTTGTGGATGCCCCGGATGAAGACTACAACTGTCCAATTATGGAAGAAATTATGCCACATGACAGCAAACACGATGACAGCTAGTAGGTTAACATGTCTCTTTCTCTCTTTTCGGTTTTTTGGAGTCAGCATCGATGTAAATATGGAGACGCTGTTTGTATTCACCATAGTAACACTAGCTCTTTCTGCACTTTCAGTTTTTTGGAACAATGTATGTTGGTTTCCTGTTTATGGGCAGCAATTTTGGGACAGTTTCCCGGTCACGGGCGACTTATATTTTATATTTTTGAATTTCGCTTCCCTCTAGGTTTGCTAGTTTTGCAACCTGGAGGAGAAGCCAGCTATGTACATTATGTGCCATTATAATAGATTAAACCAAATTAGAAAAAAAAATTAAAATTTATTTATTTATATGTTATTTAATAATGAAGATGATGTGAAAAATGAGTTTAAAGTTTAAAGAGAGGGAAAATGAAATTTAGGATTAGGTTATATTAATTGATTTATAAGATGGAATTCTTAGTGAAATATTTATAACCCCCTTTAAACAATAATATTTCTCGATTAACATCCTAATTTTAATAATTAATCGTATTTCTTTGGACCCTAAATGTTCCTTAATCATAACCCATTTCTAAACCTTCCCCTAAAATCTTACTCCATATATTTAACTTCTACCCTTAAAATCATTATCTTACTTTTCTTTAAATAACTACGTACATTTTAATAAAAATTAAATTGAATTATTTTATCCATAATTATTTTTCTTAATTAATACAATTTCAACCTATGCAATTTTCTATTAACAACAACATCATAATATTAAAAAACATTATTAAATATTTCACTAAGAATTTCATCTTATAGATCAATTAATATAGCCTAATTATTAGGAATTTGGCTTCTATGATCCATAAAATGTGTATAAAAACTTTGGGTGAAAATCACATGTAAGAAAATTTTGTCGACGTGTTTCGAACCAGCGTGGTTCATCATCAGGACAAGATGAGAAATCTAATCAAGGAACTTGTTTAAATAGATAAGGGAAACTCCAACTAGCCATTGTAAAATAACAATTAGTTTGACTAGAATAAGAGATCAAATTAAATTTTATCTTATTTTATTATATTTTAATTTTTTATGTTGTCTAATTTGAATATAATTTAATATTAATGTTTTTTCAATATTTTTATTAATTTAATACTTGTAATTCTATGTTATAAAATAAAAATTAATTAATAGTTATATGCTATATAATATAATATAATCAAAAAATATATATTTAAGCTTTTAAACTTCTGTGGTGATCATTTTTCAAGATGCTTTCTGGATTATCCACAGTATTGAGGAACATGTGTCGACGTTTCGAACCCCAACTGGGATCCATCATCATGACAATTTAGAATTCTAAATTGTCATGATGATGGATCCCAGTTGGGGTTCGAAACGTCGACACATGTTCCTCAATACTGTGGATAATCCGAAAAGCATCTTGATATATATTTAATTTACTTAATAGGTAATTTTACTAATTTAAATATAATATAATAATAATAATAATAAAAAGGAACAGACAAGGAGAAAGAAACTAGGAGCCAAATAAGAGGGAATGACAAGAGGGAGCACAGGGGAAGAGAAAAAGCAACTAAGAGTGAAGGGCAGTAATCCAACATCTGCTAACACTCCACCCATCATCCCTGTTAAGGTTAACCGACCTCTTTTCGATTTCCAAGGCTTCCCTCAACTTACGGCGGTGGAAATGGTCAATCCTCGAAATAACCTCAACATCTTCAATACAAATGCGATGATTTGTCTTTTCAACATGCTCTGCTAAGGAAGAGGACCGTGATCTACTATGTCTAAGGTCAGCAACATGTTCATGAATTATGTTGAGCCCCAAAGGTGTCCTTCCCCTTCACCAAATTTCACTTCATTTCCTTTGTCCCTTATCAATTACAGGCTTAAATGATAAATAGGATTAATTAAAGTTTCTTTAAGAATGTATATAATGACTAACTTGCTACACTTTCATGATTTTGTTGTTGTAGTAATTTTTGAGTAGACTTAGCTACAGAATGCAGCCATTCTGTAGCTAGTTGCCGATTCCGCAGCTGTCTTCATGTTTTCACAGGTTCCAGGTGTCACCTCAAATAAAAATGCATATGGGTGAATTCCAGACTTCATCCACATCATTCCTTGCTCCCTACGAAGTCTGAGCAGAATTCTACAGGTGGTTATGCACGTGGGAAACCAAAACTAGGAGATAGACTTCTAATAGGACAAGGACTGTACAGATGTCTTTAATCATAGTACAAGACCACCACCAAAGTTCTAATTTTATTTTAGTTGGGAAAGACATTTATTCCTATTTTATCTCAAGGGCAGTTATGTAATTTTCTTATAAGAATGACTTAGGAGACCGAGAAACAGCTAGCTAGATTTATGTTTTGTTGTTAGATCTCAGAAGACCGTAATACTCTGTTTTTGAAATACTTTTCCTTTAATGAAATAAGCACCACTTTATTGCAAGATCTGAGGCAATCTTGAGGAGATTTGTATGCTAATCCGGTGGTAGAGGGCCCCTACTGCCTGAGAATCTTTGTGCACATTGTTTAGATAAGTAACTTTAGCCTTGTTGCATTCCTATTTTAAGCAATTTTCTGAACTTTGTGTTTATATTCACTTGCATTGGATGCTACAGTCTAGTCTTGTTCTTACGAATTATTCCAAAATATCACTAATATTGAATGAGATATAACTGTAGTATTTTAGGAGTTAGTTTCATTTCTTTGAACTTTATTTTTTTGTGCTCAATTACATCAGTTGTTACAGTTAGTCTTGTTCTTATTAATCTCTTCCAAAATATCACTAACACTGGATGAGACATAGCTGTGGTGTTTCAGAGCTTACTGTGTTTGTTGAAATTTATGTTTTTATGCTCATTTACATCACATGTTACAGCCAGTCCTATTCTGTGAATTATTCCAAAATACCACTAACCCTGAATGAGACAGAGCTGAAACATTTCAGTGATTAGTTGCATTTTTAGTCTAGTTGTAATACTCCGGAGGTTAATAGCACCCTAGTTTAGTTTCTTTTCACTATGTTTCAAGTTAGTTTAATTGCATTCTATTTCAGTTATAGTCACTGTATTTCAAGTTTGATTGGCTAGATGAATTAGACTTCACAGCCTTCATTATTTACAAACTACTCTTGTTATTAATCTCTTCCAATACATCATCATATGGACAGGAAGTAGTGATATTAGTTCAAGGCCTTGACTGTTCTGCAATCTCTTATAATTGTGCAAATAACCTTTTTCCTAAAACTATCCCAAAAGACTTCTAATTTCTGAATAAGGATTAGTAGTGACAATTTAAGTTGCAGAATGGATTAATTTAAGTGTCATAGGTTAATTTAGAGTAGAGTTCCTCACTGTGTTGCAGACTATCTTTTCCAAATATGTTCCAACAAATTTCTAGCCATGGATAATATTTTCTCTGTGATCTTGTAGGTGGTTGTTTACTTAGAAGAACCTCATGGCACTAACTTATCCTTTTCTCAAGCTATTTCAACATATTTCTAATGAATGAATGGGATTGAGTTCATGTTGTGAGTTATTGAGTTCATGTTATGAGTTATTGAGTTCTTGCTATGAGTGATTTTTCTTGTTAAAGTATTGCATTTTTTTTGTTCTCAAGAGCCATACATAATTTAGAATAGGTTTTGCTCTATTTTAGTGTGATCAACAACTTCTCTTTGCCAAAACTTAGTTCTTTTCCCTCTTAAAATAAAAACACAAAACCAAAAACATTGGAAAAACACTAAACACAACATAGTGAGAAACAAATACCTAGGCACATATAGTGCACTTCACTTCAACAGTTTACTAACCCTGGTTGACAATTTATGACCTCAATTTAGGAACACTAAGTTGAGCAGACATTTTGGCACTGTTGCTGGGGAAGTGTAACTAGGTAGCCTTGTTTCTTACCTCCAAAAAACAATGATATGCGTAGAGAAAGAGACTCAAGGGGTAGATTCATAAGAAGCAGAAGCTTGATTCCTAGAACACCACTTGTTTCACCAAGACCAAGAGCCAGCACACCTTCAGCTCAAACCCATATTCCATCTTTTACTGATCCTAGACTTCTAGAGGACTTAAGATCAGATATTCCATTAGAAAGACCTTCCACTTTACCCGCTGAACCTGTCTTAGAAGAAAATTCAGGAACCCCTGCTAGGGACTTAAACTTTTCAACTTCCACAGAAGAATCAACTATGGCAGAAGAAGGGGGAGGAGGAGTTTTTAATGGAGAACACACACTATTTGGAGGGGGTAGAGGTAGAGGTAGAGGAGAAGGAGGTAGAGGTGCAAAAGGAGAAGGAGGCAGAGGAAGAGGTAGAAGAGAAATGGGAAGCTCTTTTGGGTTTCCTATAGTAGATGAAGAAACCAATGCAACTATGAAAAACATTTCACCCTCTGTCCTTCCAAACTTTTATGGACTCAAAAGTGAAGATCCCGAAACCTTCCTATTTGAATTTGAAGTCCTATGTAGAACCTATGATTACTTACAAGATGCCCAAAAACTTAAACTATTCCCTTCAACATTGAAAGGAGCAGCATTAAAATGGTTTATGAGTTTGATCAACAGTTCTATTAGGACATGGGAAGACATGAAACAAAAATTTCTAGAGAGGTATTTGGATTACTGTATGCCAGTCAACCATAAGGAGGAAGTGTTTAAAATGTTACAAAAAGAGGATGAAAATTTGGAAGATTTTTTGGAGAGGTTTAACTATAACATCAAGAGGGAAAAAATGGAAAACTTGACCAAGACACCTTGAAAGCTCTCTTGTTGAAGACAATTAGGGATGAATGGTTAGATATCCTTAACATGATGGGAAAAGGGGATATAGCTCAGCTCACATTACTTGAAAAAGCTGAATTATGTATCAACCTTTCAAGAGGGAAATCTAAAACTGTAAAAGGACCAAGAGACCCTGCTCTTGCAAGGGCAAGTAAGTTTGCTTCTGGGACAGTAAGTAGGGCAGAAATATGAAATATGCTTGATGAATTCAAATCTGATATCTTAGGGAGTCTTAGTGAAAAAATAGACACCCTTAAGTTACAAAACAAGCAGAAAACTGAATCTAATGCCTTAGCAATATTTTGTCCCAAATGTAGAAAGAAACATGCCTTGAGAGAGTGCCCTTTGGAAGCAAAAGTTGTGGATACTTGTGTAATTTGTTCAGAAAAACATGAGACCAAGAGTTTTCCTTCACTTCCTGGTCTTAAAGCTGTCTTTCAAGAAGAAACTCCTACAAGTTCCACAGAATCTCTCAATTTTGTCTCCAAGAGGCCTTGGCAAGGACCTCAAACACAAGGATTTCATGATCAGTTGTATAATCAACCCCCACCAAATTGGAATTCTTGGCAGCAACCTTGGCCCCAATTTCAAAATCAATCACAAAATTGGGCACAAGGAGCAAAAAATACCTATGGAAGATACTCTTAGTACTATCAGTATCCACCACCATATCCACCATATTCACATTTCCCACCTCAAAAAAACTTTCAACAAAATCCTCAAAATCCACAACATCAAAATCAACCACTTCCATTACCATTTCCTCAGATAACAAATCAGTTGCCTACCCAACCCATACCAAACCCCAAAAATAAAAATCCTCAGAACACATACATGATAGAAGGCCAACAGTGTCCAACTTATTTGATCGCTCCTTTAGACCTTAGTGATGTTCAACTTAGGTCTAGAAGAATACTTGAAAAGAGGAAACCTTCTGTAATCATACAAGAGCAAGACAATTCTAAGGAAGATTCTCTACGAGTAAATAAAATTCTTGAAGAGAACAAAACTTTCCAAGACCCAAACATTGAAAAATCAAAACTAAAAGAACCAATAATTTCAACTCCTATATTCGAGCAGCCCTCAACATCCACTTCTACACCTCCCTTTCGAGAAAGATTACAAATTGATAGGGGTGCATAAAAACAAATTATGGTGCCTAATTATGATTTCCTGGATGAGCTGAGAAATGTTTGTATTAAGATCCCATTATTGCAAGCTATCAAGGAAATTCCAATCTTAGCAAAGAAAATAAAGGAGTTGAGCATGAAGAAAACAGGAAAAAGAATAAGAGAGACAAAGAAAATTCAACTGGTAGGAAAAATAGCAGATATCATGATGGGTAAGATTGCTATTCCAAAGTATCTAGACCTAGGAAATCCAGTTGTTAAAATTCACATCAATGGAATTGAGATCCAAAACACACTCATTGATTTAGGAGCAGCAATCAATATCATGAGTAGACAAATCATGGATAAACTGAAACTTCCTAATCTTTTTTTTACACCCACATTATTACAATTAGCAGACAGATCTATGATTAAACCTGATGGGGTAATAGAAGACATTCCAGTGTCCCTAGATTCTTGGGAGTATCCTGTGGATTTTATGATCCTAACTCCTAAGAATAATCTAGGAGGAAATCCTATTATATTAGGAAGACCTTGGTTAGCTACAGCTGATGCTTTCATTAGTTGTAGATCCGGTGATATGTACATCTCTGATGGTAGTTCAACCAAGAAATTTACCTTGTATCCTCTAGCAAAAAAAATTATAGAATTGGATGATACTCAATGGATAGAGGATGAAGAAGACTTACAACCTCTCTTCACAATTTCAGAAATTAGTGAAGATAGCCAGATTCTGAATACCTTAGAAAACTTTGAATCATCTTCGGAATACAAACATGAACAATTTCAAGAAGAATCCAACATTGAGTTTTTATCATCAAGACAAATGTCTCTTTATTCCATGGATAAATTTGGCAGCTCTACAATTGAGATATTTCCAGGCAAAATCTTAAACATAAACAAGAACCTAGAGAAATCTCAACAAGAAGAGCTAGTCAAGATCTTACAGAGACATTTTTCTGCATATGCATGGGAGTACACTGATATGAAAGGGATAAGCCCCAAGACTTGCACTCATCACATCTATATAGAGGAAAATTGTAAACCAATCAGACAACCTCAAAGATGGATGAATCCAAATCTTAATGAAATTGTTAAAGAAGAGTTGCAGAAATTGTTAAATGTTAACTTTATCTATCCCATTTCAGATAGTCAGTGGGTTTCTCCTTTGGTAATTGTGCCAAAGAAAAATGGTAAATAGAGGGTATGTATTGACTACCGAGAATTAAACAAAGCTACTCTTAAAGATCATTTTCCCCTACCTTTCATATATCAGGTATTAGATACATTAGCTGGCAAAAAGTACTTCTCATTTTTAGATGGGTTTAGTGGTTATAATCAAATCCAAGTAGCACTTGAAGATCAAGACAAAACCACATTTACCTGTCCTTGGGGTACCTATGCTTATCGAGTATTGCCATTTGGACTATGCAATGCACCCGCAACATTTCAAAGGGCAGTACTAGGAATTTTTTCAGATCTAATACATGATTGTGTAGAGGTATATATGGATGATTTCACAGTTTATGGAAACACATTTGAAGAAGCTTTAGCAAACTTGGAAATTTTTTTAAAGAGATGTAAAGAACCAAATCTTTCACTTAGTCATGAGAAGTGTTTTATGATGTTTACTGAAGGAATTGTTTTAGGACATCACATTTCAGGGGATGGGATTAAAGTTGATGAGTCAAAAGTTGAATTCATCTCTAACTTATCTATTCCAAGTTGTTAAAAATATGTTAGGAGTTTTCTAGGATTTACAGGATATTATCGAAGTTTTATAGAAAACTTCACCAAGTTGGCATCTCCACTTTTCAAATTACTTACCAAGGACTGTGAATTCAAGTGGAATCCTGATTGCCAGTTAGCCTTTGAGACCCTGAAAACAAAAATCTCTAAAGCACCTATTTTAAGGGGACCTAACTGGAAGTTACCTTTTCATATTTCAACAGATGCCTCAGATATAGCTCTAGGAGCAATATTGGGACAAAAAGACTTGATTCCTTATGCCATCTATTATACAAGTAAAAATTTGACTCCTTCAGAGTTAAATTATACTGTAACTGAAAAAGAGTTTTTAGCTGTTGTTCATGCCATAAACAAATTCAGACACTATATAAAAGGCTATGAAACTTTTGTTCACACAGATCACTCTGAAATTAGATATCTAATGAACAAATCAATTACTAATGGCAGAGTCATAAGATGGTTATTTCTTTTACAAGAATTCAACATTACCATTCTAGATAGGCTTGGAAAACAAAACACAGTAGCTGATTTCCTATCTAGACTCCAAAACATCAAAGACAATACCCTAGTTGAAGATCAATTCCCTGATGAATATCTTTTTGCAATTTCTATTCAAACTCCCTGGTTTGCTCACATTGCTAACTATTTAGTTTCAGGGAAATTTCCTTCAATAATGAATGCAAGAGACAAAAGAAAGATCATTTATGACAGTGCAAAATATTCATGGGTTGCTAATGAGTTATACAAAACAGGTCCAGATTTTATCATTAGGAGATGTGTTTGGGAAGATGAGATGCCTGAGATCCTCAAGGCATGTCATGATGAACCTTGTGGTGGATGCTTTGCTGATAAAAGAACAGCTTATAAGACCCTTCATTTAGGCTATTATTGGCCATCCCTTTTTAAAGATGCTAAAGAATATGTCAAAAGGTGTGACAGTTGCCAAAGGGTAGGGAAACCTTCTCCTTCAGGTGAGATGCCATTGCAGCCTCAGGTACATATTGAACTTTTTGAAAAATGGGCTTTAGATTTTGTAGGACCTATTATTCCTCCATCAAAGCAAAATAAATATATATTAGTTTGCACTGATTATGTTACCAAATGGGTAGAAGCCAAGCCATTACTTTCTGCTACTGAAGCATCTGTAGTTAATTTTCTTTTTGAGGATATTTTTACTCGTTTTGGTATCCCAAGGGAAATTTTTACAGATCAAGGAGCTCAATTTACATCAAAGCTAGTGGAACAAATGATGGAAAGGTACAAAATCAGACACATAAAATCTACTCCTTATCATCCACAAGCAAATGGTCAAGTGGAATCTACCAATAAAGTCATTGAAGGGATCCTAACAAAGCCTGTCCATTTACATAGAAGAGATTGGGTAGACAGGCTTCCTGAAGCTTTGTGGGCCTATAGAACTATATGGAGAAGCACAACGGGTCATACTCCATATGAACTTGTTTATGGAAAACAAGTTTTGTTTCCCATAGAGTTTCAGATTCAAACTTTTAAAATGGTAGTTAAGCTAGGACTTGATCTAACAGAGGCACAAAAGCACAGATTGGAGCAGATTAATGAATTGGATGAGATCAGACAAGATGCAGTTCAGAAAACAAATATAGTCCAACAACAAAGGACTAGATGGCATGATAAGTACATCAAGGAAAAGAAGTTCAAAGAAGGTGACTGGGCTCTCTTGTTTGATTCAAAGTTCAAGGATTTTCAAGGTAAATTCCAAACACATTGGCTTGGGCCATATGAAATTATAATAATTTTTGACAATGGAGCAATCAAAATCAGGACAATAGATGAAGAAAAGGTCACTTTTCTTGTAAATGGTCATATATTGAAGCTGTATCATAAGCCACTTTCAAGAGAATAATTTGTCAAGAGATTCCAGGAAAACAGTGATGTGAAGTTAATGAAGAAGAATTTTTCTTCTTCATCAACTTAGTTGAATTTTCTGAATTCAAAAGCATAAATAATAATAATAATAATAATAATAAAGTATAAACATGAAAACTAATCACTGATTAGAATTTTTATATAGAAAAGATAAAGTGAAAATCAGAATCCTTCTGACACTTTAGCTTTTCAGATTTGTTTTTTTTTTTTCTCTGCAAGCAGTCATTACAAAATCATAAGTTTCACTCCACCATGTCTCATTTCATTCATATTTCATTCACTCCATTCATTCATATTTCATTCATTCCATTCATCCATACTTCATTCATTCCATTCCATGGTCCATTTCATTTCCATCTCAGATTCCTAAATTTGATCTCTTTTTGCAAATTGAGTGTTACAAGTTATGAATTGCAAACCACTTTTTATGTTTCATTCCACTTCACAGTGGTGATTCATTTCATTCCATTACATTTCACCTCACTTCTGATCCATTCCACCATATTTCATGATCCATTTCATACTACACTCCATCCATGTTTCAAATCATTTCATTTCATGTTTCAAAGTTCCTACAGGTACATTCTGCAGTCAGTCAGACATTCTGCAGCCAGCTAGACATTCTGCAGCCAAATATCTAGAAGGCAACTATCCAGTAATCAATTATCCAACAACACTTGACCCTGCACACCTATGTCAACAAGAAAAATCAAAGGAATTATGAAGACTGAAGAATCAGTGATTTTCAAAGGAGGACCAAGCATATCAAAACCACAAAAATTAAGGGAAAGGCAAAGGTAAAATTGTAAAATTAGTATAATGAAAGATTATGAAAGTCTTAGTATAGTTAAGTCATGTATGATTCAAAAAGTTGTTCTAATTATTCGTGTTGATCATGCCTATTAAACCTATCATAAAAACTTTGGACAAAATCCCTTCCACTCCACCATTTCAAATCATCATTTAAAACTTAATGGTTAAGTATTGAAGTGACCTAATCAGTCACGTCACCAGCCGAAGTATTCAATGATGATTTTGAATTGCTTACGAAATGTTTCCACAGTATTTTCTCCCATGATGGTTCTCAAACTCATTAATTCATGTAAATCACCCTCACCACATTTCACTCGTTCTATAATCTCTTCATATCATCCTTCCGCAGCTAATTCCTACTGGATAAACAGAGAACAACACCTTTGGGGAAAAAACAACTCTTTAACAGCCATTTTCACAGTGGATAGAAGAGCAGTAAATTGAAGGTTGAAAAGAGAAGCTATGGAGATATTAAATTCACTATTACAGAGGCTTTCATTGCAGAAGCAACGGAATTACCCAGGAAAGGAGAATGGTGGTTCAAAAATAGGGAATTTCATAATGAGGCATGGAGGCAAATGCTCAAAACACCAGGTATGGATGTTTCCATTTTTAAGAAGGGTATTCCTAGCTCAGCATTGAAGAATAAAAGGCAGAATATGTTGCTCAATTTGCAAAAATTCATAACTTGTGAGGGAAGGTTTGGTACCCTCTATGTTTATCATATTCGGTTAATGATGCATTTCTTAGATGAAGAAATCAATTTACCATTTTTCCTACTTCATAGTCTGAAGAGAATGGCCTCTAATGTACAAAAGAGGGTTCAATTCCTAGAAACCACTTTGTACCACCACAACCTAGTTAAAATCCTAATTGAACATCATTTGAGAAAAGTGGGAGACAATTGGGATGAGTTTCTAGTGAGGAATCACATTGAAGAACTCAAGGAACCTCCATCTGAAGGCAAGCCTACAAGAAGAAGCAGGAGAAGGAAAATTTCCGAAGCTGTTGAAACTAAAACTGGTAAGTCTATACAAGAGGACAGTGAAGAGATAATTTCTGAGAAATTGACTGAAATTAGGAAACAACTTAAAAAATAGAAGATGATAAGAAGGTATGTCAAGGAGAGAGGTGAAGGACCATCTCAACCAAGACGAAGCCACAAACTTAGAGGTATATTGAAGAAAACGGGGATTAGACAAACGGGAATCATAAACATTGAGGATGAAGAGACACCAATTGCTAGATCACCTGAGTACCAATATGAAGAGGATCTTAATGAAGGAGCTCCGGAGATAGACCCAGTACAACAACGAATTTATAATTATGTTGAGACATTAGCGAAAAAAGCTTCAGAAAGTAGATACAGAACTCCTAGACCACCAGAATTTGCAATTGATGTACTAAGAAGAGACAAATATGAGTTATAAGTACTCAATAGGCATATCAAGAATGAGAATGACATTTTAAGGGAGCAGGTTAAGCTGAAAAGTGATATGAATACAACTCTCTCTCTGCAAATGGAAAAGTTGTACAAGGCTAGTGAGAAATTGAAGAAGAAAAACAAAAATTTGAGCAGGGCACTTATAAATTTGAGATTCAAGTTGGTCATAAAGAAGCCTAGGAGGCCATTAAATATCAGGCAAAGCAGAAGAAGGAGCCTAGATGTCCTAGCAGAAGTCTCAGAATATATGGGTTGATTGCATGAGAACATGCAAAAACTTTGCAGTGGGGGTATGTTGAGCCCCAAAGTTGTCCTTCCCCTTCACCAAATTTCACTTCATTTCCTTTGTCCCTTATCAATTACAGGCTTAAATGATCAATAGGATTAATTAAAGTTGCTTTAAGAATGTATATAATGACTAACTTGCTACACTTTCATGGTTTTGTTGTTGTAGTAATTTTTTACTAGACTTAGCTACATAATGCAGCCATTATGTAGCTAGTTGCCGATTCCGCAGATGTCTTCATGTTTTCACATGTTCCAGGTGTCACCTCAAAGAAAAAAGCATATGGGTGAATTCCAGACTTCATCCACATCATTCCTTGCTCCCTACGAAGTCTGAGCAGAATTCTATAGGTGGTTATGCACGTGGGAAACCAAAACTAGGAGATAGACTTCTAATAGGACAAGGACTGTACAGATGTCTTTAATCATAGTACGAGACCACCACCAGAGTTCTAATTTGATTTTAGTTGGGAAATACATTTATTCCTATTTTATCTCAAGGGAAGTTATGTAATTTTCTTATAAGAATGACTCGGGAGACCGAGAAACAACTAGCTAGATTTATGTTTTGTTGTTAGATCTCAGAAGACCGTAATACTCTGTTTTTGAAATAATTTTCCTTTAATGAAAGAAGCACCGCTTTATTGAAATATCTGAGGCAATCTTGAGGAGATTTTTATGCTAATCCGGTGGTAGAGGGCCCCTACTACCCGAGAAGCTTTGTGCACATTGTTTAGATAAGTAACTTTAGCCTTGTTGCATTCCTAGTTTAAGCAATTTTCTGAACTTTGTGTTTATATTCACTTGCATTGGATGTTACAGTCTAGTCTTGTTCTTACGAATTATTCCAAAATATCACTAATATTGAATGAGATATAACTGTAGTATTTTAGGAGTTAGTTTCATTTCTTTGAACTTTATGTTTTTGTGCTCAATTACATCAGTTGTTACAGCTAGTCTTGTTCTTATTAATCTCTTCCAAAATATCACTAACACTGGATGAGACATAGCTGTGGTGTTTCAGAGCTTACTGCATTTTGTTGAACTTTATGTTTTTATGCTCATTTACATCACATGTTACAGCCAGTCCTATTCTATGAATTATTCCAAAATACCACTAACCCCGAATGAGACAGAGCTGAAACATTTCAGTGATTAGTTGCATTTTTAGTCTAGTTGTAATACTCCGGAGGTTAATAGCACCATAGTTCAGTTTCTGTTCACTATGTTTCAAGTTAGTTTAATTGCATTCTAGTTCAGTTATAGTCACTGTATTTCAAGTTTGATTAGCTAGTTGAATTAGACTTCACAACCTTCATTATTTAAAAACTACTCTTGTTATTAATCTCTTCCAATACATCATCATATGGACAGGAAGTCGTGATATCAGTTCAAGGCCTTGACTGTTCTGCAATCTCTTATAATTGTGCAAATAGCCTTTTTCTTAAAACTATTCCAAAAGACTTCTAATTTCTGAATAAGGATTAGTAGTGACAATTTAAGTTGCATAATGGATTAATTTCAGTGTCATAGGTTAATTTAGAGTAGATTTCCTCACTGTGTTGCAGACTTCTTTTCCAAGTATGTTCCAACAAATTTCTAGCCATGGATAAGATTTTCTCTATGATCTTGTAGGTGGTTGTTTACTTAGAAGAACCTCATGGCACTAAATTATCCTTTTCTCAAGATATTCCAACATATTTCTAATGAATGAATGGGATTGAGTTCATGTTATGAGTTATTGAGTTCATGTTGTGAGTTATTGAGTTCATGTTATGAGTTATTGAGTTCTTGCTATGAGTTATTTTTCTTGTTAAAGTATTGCATTTTTTTTGTTCTCAAGAGCCATACATAATTTAGAATAGGTTTTTCTCTATTTTAGTGTGATCAACAACTTCTCTTTGCCAAAACTTAGTTCTTTTCCCTCTTAGAATAAAAACACAAAACCAAAAACATTGGAAAAACACTAAACACAATGTAGTGAGAAACAAATACCTAGGCACATATAGTGCACTTCACTTCAAAAGTTTACTAACCCTAGTTGAAAATTTATGAGCTCAATTTAGGAACACTAAGTTGAGTAGACAAATTATTTGATTAATAGACCGACCAGTTTCACCGATGTAAGGCGTCCCATAGGAGCACATAATCAAGTAAACACCCTTACTATCTTTAGGGAAAATCGGGTCCTTAACCGATCTAAGCGAACTCCAAATGGTGCGGAGGGGTTTGAAGGTTGAGGAAACATTATGTTTCTTCAAGATCCTAGCGATTTTATCAGTAGTACCTTGGATAAACGAAAGGTGAACTTAAGATAACCGTTCACAAGGATATTTCTTAACCCTAGGACCTTTTTCAGCTTTTTGAAAAACTCTAAGACATTGAATCTTGCTATAACCTTTCTTACTGAAAACATTCAAGAGATGAGATTTTTCACCTTCAAAGTGGTGTTCATCAGATATTATAAAGGCTTTGGTGGCTAGGGTACTGAGAACCCCAAGGTTCTAAGCTGGGAAATGATGAGAACCAACATGTGAATATTGCTCAGTGTGCGTCTTCTTTCTAAGGACTTGATGAGAGAAAGAACCATCATCATTCCTCTAAAGGAGGACATCCAGAAAGCGCAGGCTACCATCCACTTCAAATTCCATGGTGAAATTAATGAAGTCAGATTGATCATTAAGATGCTGGAAGAAAAGGTCCAGTTTCTCTTTTCCATGGGGCCAAACCACACAGGTGTCATCACAAAAATTTTCCAAAGCCTAGGTTGAAAAAGGGAGGAGGAAAGGGCCTTAGATTCGAAGTCTTCCATGAAAATATTAGCCACTACAGGGGAAAGGGGGGAACCCATGGTCACACCACAATTCTGTTCAAATAATTCACCCTCGTAACTAAAGAAGGTTGAGGTTAGACAAATCTCAACGAGGTCATTGCGAAGATTGACCATTTCCACCACCACAAGTTGAGGGAAGCCTTCGAAATCGAAAAGAGGCCGGTTAACCTTAACAGGGATGATGGGTGGAGTGTTAGCAGATGCTGGATTCTTGCCCTTTTTAGAATTATATACATTAAGCATGCATATGTCCTAGATTCCCCTGATCTCACAATATTTAACTTCTTGCAAGATACAGAATCATTCCACTGCTAATCTATTGCGGAAAATTAATTGCACACAGATGTGAAGCATAAATAAAATCAATCGCACATAACACATTTGTTTAACATGAAATCTTGAAGCTGAAAACCCCAACTATATATTATGTATCATGGAATCATATGACAATCCTCATACAAAGCTTATCAAGCTCTCAGTACAGTACAATCGTCATACACTAATCAGGAAAAATCTTACAAATCCATGCACCGATCTCTGCCCCTTGCTAGCCTGCCTCTACTGTGCAATCCTTGCTAAAGAATAGCTCTAAATGAATTGAAATTACCCTTGCCTTGACTGCGCAATCCTCATTGGCAACTCCAATGTGTGTGTGATGCAATCAATGCATCACTATAGTCACAACAGATAATCCATCTTGCCCTTTCACCTATCTCTCCATTGGGTCTCCACTGGAACTGCCATGCACTGTAGTTAACTGCTGTATTGTTCAGTTGATTAATGAGTGTTTTTTTTTTTTTTTTTTTTTATACAGTGGGATCACCAACTGGGGTAGCCTCGCGACTCGCGTTACACGGGGTCGATTCTGACTGCTACCACTATAACCACTGGGAACATGTGCCCACCCCTCTCCACATGCTCCATTTTAGTCCGGGGGATTTGAACTCGTGACCTCCTGTACGGAGCTCGCTTTACAAACGAACTTCACCGCATTTCAATTACCAACTCACCTACCCCCGTGGGGCTATTGATTAATGAATTATTATTTGTGAATTAATTAACTAATTAATTCACTCCACTCTCACTAGTGTATCATTCAGTTAGACTAGATACAACTAGCTCAACTGAGTCTAACTGAGTTAAACTAAATATAATTCCATAAACTACTCTTCCAACTCTGTCATAACTCTGCCACTTGAGTTCTAACTGAATCCTCCATGCATGAACCTCTAGTTGCCCTTGGGAATTGCGCAATTCCCTCAGTCCACTGATCTACCACATATGTGCACTGAAACAAAGTGCTCCAAGAGAATAAGTTGCAGTTTAGAGTCTGATTATTATTAAGAGCTAATAATAATCGACATGCATCTATTTTTAGATCGACAATCTATAAATAGACTTCGGCCAATATTCTAGAAATATAATTTCATCTATTTTTCCAACTTGATCAATCATCCACAAATAACATCCTGCAACTTCTGAAATATGATCATCATGTCTAAAAATAGACTTGTGCCAAAAATAGCCTGCGGGCCCACTTAGTGAAGGCGACTCTTTTCACTAAGCTCATCATCTTGTTGAATCTCAACACTCCCTCTCAACAAGTATGGATTATCTTTCTGTACGATCTTGCCTGTGGTATTGATTGCTCTGGTGGTGCAACACGTGAGAATATCTACATCACAGTCCTGCTTAGGATATATGCTAAGCAACATGATCTTCCGGCCGCACCAAATCTGCGGTATGATGATACGAGATATCAATATGTTTAGATCTGTCGACTCTGAGTTTAACCAAAATTTAATACCTTTCTGATTATCACAATGTATCACTATGGGATCTAAATGTGAACTGAACAAACCAACCAGAATCTTCCTCATCCAGATAGCCTCACATGCAGCTTGACTTGATGCCATGTATTTTGCTTCTGCTGAACTGAGTGCCACAGATATTTGTTTCCTGTTGTACCGAGAAAATGCTATAGATTCGATACTGAAAATCCCTCCTGATGTGCTCTTTCTGTTTGTTGGGCTTCCTGCCCAATCTGAATCCGTGAAGCCATCCAACTTCACCTCATCCATCTGTCTGTACCATAAACCATACTCAGATGTGCCCCTGAGATATCTTAGGACATGCTTCACTTCCTTCCAAAATATCTTGATAGGCTTGACCATCGCTTGTGAAAGTCGGTTCACCACATAGCATATGTCCGATCTTGTATTGACTAAATACATGAGCGAACCCACCAACTATCGATAAATAGTGGCATCCACTACCTTTGCCGATGTAGCATCCTCTTTCTTCCAATTTCCTAGAAGAGGAGTGTCGATAGGCTTGCAGCCTTGCATGTGAAACTTCTCCAGTATCTCCCAGGCATAATTGCCTTGAGACACAAACAGTTCACCTTCTTGTTGCCATATTTCCAATCCAAGGAAATAATTAAGGAGGCCCAAATCCTTCATCTCAAACTCCTTTGCAAGATCTGCCTTACATGAATGTATCAACTGCTCATCACCAGTTAGTATTAAGTCATCAAAATAAAGAAAAATGATTAAAAGCTTACCCTCCACCACAAGCTGGTACAGGTTTGCATCTGCCTCACTCTTGGTGAAGCCAAGTCCAGTGAAATAGCTGTCGATCTGAGTGTACCAAGCACGTGGTGCTTGTTTCAGCCCATACAACGCTCTTTTGAGCCTGCACACATGCAACTCGCTGCTAAAGATATAAAATCCTTAAGGCTGCTCAATGTACGCCTCTTCCTCAATGATCCCATTAAGGAACACAGTATTCACATCCATCTGATGAATGTGCCAACCCATCTGCGCTGAGAGAGCAAGGATGGTCCATATGGAAGAATACCGTGCGACAAGTGCAAAGGTTTCTTCATAGTTAATCCCCTCGATGAGAAGCCCCAGGCAACAAATATTGCCTTATACTTCTCGACGCTCCCATCAACAACTTGCTTTACCTTGTAGATCCATCTTGATCCTACCACTGATTTTCCCAACGGCCTTGGAACAATCTCCCAAGCACTGTTTCTGAAAATGGAGTCATACTCCTCCACCATGGCATCTACCCATGTGGGATCCTACACTGCTTCTTCAAAAGAAGATGGCTTTGTCACAATACACTTACTCATAAGAGCCATGTATCTAGTAAATCGGTCAGGTGACTGTCTCTGTCTGCGCTATGATGTAGGGACTCCTACATTCTGTGTCGCATCAAGCTTCAGTCTCTCAGCTTCTGTGGTACGCTTTCTGCCTTGTTTGATGTTTGGTTCTGCATGAGTGGACTCCTCCACTCCATGAATCTCCTCCTATGGTTGATCCACATCTGGAGGCTCATCTTTCAGAAAAAGCAGTTCCTTCACTGCATGCAAGTCTAGCTCCCTCTCAAGCATAGCTTGTGCAGCACCCACGATTGTTCTGTTCTTCCTCTCCGCGACCCCATTTTTCTATGGGTTATAAGGCGCTATGAGTTCTCTTCAAATTCCTTCTTTGCTACAGAAGTCTTTGAATTCACCCGAGATGTATTCACCACCATTATTGCTCCGTATAACTTTCACTTGCTTCCCCGACTCCTTCTCTACCAATGCTTTGAACTCACAGAACTTTGAGAACGTTTCACTCTTCTTCTGCATGAAGAAGATCCAACATCTACGAGAATAGTCATAAAAAAATATAACATAATACCTGTGTTTTGCTGTTGAAGCAACCGAGAAAGGTCCACACACGTACGTGGATTCTCTCCGGGATCATGAAGCACGTTCTCACTTCTCGCGAAGGTAGATGTTCACAAACTTACCCATAGTACATCCCTTGCCTTTGATACGGTTGTGCGGTACGTAAAGTCCGGTGAAAATCTCTTTTCATTTTCAGTGACATGGTGAAGATGGCCCAATCTCTTATGCCATAACTCGCCCTTATCCTGACTCACCACTTCTTCTTCTTTGCCCACCATTGCAGCACAACCATCTACCTCCAGATTGTAGATATTATTTACTTGAATCCATATCCTCTTGGTTTGACCCATTGTTTTGTGTTGCAGGAAAACTTTTCCATTGCTGAAAACAATGACATAACCTTTGTCCTCCAACATCACGACTGAGACCAAGTTCTTCTTCAGACCTGGAACATGCATAACATTCTTCAACAAGAATGGATTACCAGACTCCCTCTCAAAGGTAATGGTCCCAATTCCAGTCGCACTATACTGACCATCGTTGCCCATCTCTATATGCATCTGGAGGTCCTTCTCCTCCAAATCACTAAAAAACTCCTTGTCTCTCGTCATATGGAAAGACGCACCACTATCAAGATACCACGTTGATCCCATACAACTTGAAACCAAGCATGCGATCAAAGAGAAATCAAGTTCAAATTGCGAGGCTAAGGCCTCTCCAGCTATAGCTCTATCAGCCTTCTTGTTCTTCTTCTTCTGTGGATAGTTAGTGGTGAAATGCCCTGATGTTCTTGACAGTGAAAACACTTCACTTTGGAAAAATCCTGCTTCTTGCCTTTAGCTTCGGATTTTAAAGGAAATTTATTTCCTTTCCATTTCCTTACTTTGGCAGCCAAAGCACAATTCTCTTCATCTTCATTCTTCGATGAAGAGCCATCCCTGGTACCCCGCCTTATCTCCTCCTGCACAAGATCCGACCAAAGTTGCTCCCATCTCGGCAGTTTCTCCCGTCCATTGACAGAGTCTTCGTAGCTATGCCAAATCTTCGGAAGCCTAAGGAGAGCCAAGCTCACCAAGTCTTCATCATCAACAGTAACCCCCACACTTCCCAGTTCATCCTTGTAGTGGACAAACTTCGTGAGGTATTTTGGAATACTGTCGCCTTTCTCTATTTTTATTTTTCTGAGCTTGTAGCGCCAAATTCCTCTAGTCACTTCTGCTTTGGAAAAATTCTGTCAAATCCTTCCACATTAAGAATGGAGTGGCTTTCCCATGAAGGCTGGACACAATTTGGTCCTTCACACCTTCCAAAATAATCCTCCTCAACTTTGCAGTCTTCTTTTGCCATGCATCAAGTAATGCAACTTCGCTAGATCCCGGCTTAGGAACGTCGCTATCGATGAAATCCTTCAGCCCATTATCCTCCAGCACCACCTCCATCTTGTCCTTCCAGGCTATGTAATTCGAGCTCCCATCAAGGTCATACTCCAATCTCAACCCATTGAAAGACATTTCAATGTATACTCATACACGCAAAGTCTTACGCAGCAAATTCGGAATTGTCCTGGGCACAAAACTCTTCACAATTGCAATCTTCAGTGATAACAGTGCTGCGGTACCATGTAGAAATTATATACATTAAGCATGCATATGTCCTAGATTCCCCTGATCTCACAAAATTTAGCTTCTTGCAAAATACAAAATCATTCCACTATTAATATTTTGCGAAAAATTAATTGCACATACATGTGAAGCATAAAAACAATTGCACATAACACAGTTGTTTAATGGGAAAGCTTGAAGTTGAAAACCCCAAATATCATATATTATGTATCATGGAGATCATGTTAGAATCTCATACAAAGCTTATCAGCTCTAGGTACGATACAATCGTGTTACACTGATAAGGAGACAATCTTTGATGGTGCCCAAATCTACTTTAACTAGCTGCCACCTCCACTAAAAATGCTGTTGAAGAATAGCCTGCGAATGAATTTGAATTACCTGCTACATGTTCAAGTATTTAGAGCTCAATCCAATGTGTGTGTGATGCAATCAATGCATCACTATAGTCACAACAGATAGTCCATCTTTCCATGCCATATCTCTTGTTGAGTCTCTGGAGCGCCATGCTGTGGTTAGTGTGTTTGTATTGGGTTGATGACAAGTTATTATTTGTGAATTAATTAACTAATTAAGTCACTCCACTCTCACTAGTGTATCATTCAGTTAGACTAGATACAACTAGCTCAACTGAGTCTAACTGAATTAAACTAAATACAACTCCATAAACTACTCTTCCAACTCTGTCATAACTCTGCCACTTGAGTTCTAATTGAATCCTCCATGCATGAACCTCCAGTTGCCCTTGGGAATTGCGTAATTCCCTCAGTCCATTGATCTACCACATCTATGCACTAAAACAAAGTGCTCCAAGAGAATAAGTTGTTGTTTAGAGTCTGATTATTATTAAGAGCTAATAATAATCGACATGCATCTATTTTTAGATCGATGATCTATAAATAGACTTCACCCAACATTATAAAAATAGAATTTCATCTATTTTTCCAACTTGATTAACCATGCAAAAATAGCATCCTACAACTTCTGAAATATGATCATCATGTCTAAAAATAGAGATAGTCTAAAAATAGACTTGCGCCAAAAATAGACTGCGGGCTCACTTAGTGAAGGCGACTCTTTTCACTAAGCTCATCATCTTGTTGAATCTCAACACCCTTCACCCTTAGTTGTTTTTTCTCTTCCCCTGTGCTCCCTCTTATCGTTCCCTCTTCTTTGGCTCCTGGTTTCTTTCTCCTTGTCTGTTCCTTTTTTCTTCTTCTTCTTTTCTTTTATTATTATTATTATTATATTATATTATATTTAAATTATTAAAATTACCTGTTAAGTAAATTAATTTTTTTTATTATTATACTCTATTATATAACATATAACTATTAATAAATTTTGATTTTACAACATAGAAATAAAAGTATTAAAATAATAACAATATTAAAAAAGCATTAATATTAAATTATATTCAAATTAGATGGCATAAAATAATTAAAATTTAATAAAATAAGATAAAATTTAATTTAATTTCTTATTCTAGTCAAACTAGCAATTATTTTACAACAACTAGTTGGAGCTTCCCTTTTCTATTTAAATAGGTTCCTTGATCAGATTTCTCATTTATGATGAACCACAATGGCTGGTTCGAAATGGATGGACAAAATTTTCTTACATGTGATTTTCGCCAAAATTTTTTATACACAATATAACATAATCCTAAATATCATTTTCCCTCTCTTTAAACTTTAAACTCATTTTTTCATATCATCTTCATTATTAAATAACATACAAATAAATAAAGTTTAAATTTAATAAAGACTTGATAATTTAATTACCATCCTAACAAAAGTCAACTTCCCACTTTTTAAACATTAAACTCATTTTTTATCATCTTCATTATTAAATAACATAGTAATAAATAAAGTTTTAATTTAATAAAAGCATAATAATTTAAATAGAACAACAATTCAATCAACATGTTGTAAAATTAAATTAATAAAAGCATAATAATTTAAAACAACACAAAAAAACATAATAATTTAAAACAACATAATAACGGAACCCTTTGTAAAATTAAATTAATACTTAATTATAAACATTTAATACTTAAAAATAAACCATTAATTTTAAAAAATCTTATTTTTGTCCACTCATAACAAAATATTTTCACAAAACCTTTACATATTTATTTATCCTACTTGAGATTAGTTTCTCTCATTTGATTTTATCTTGATAATGAACCTCGGTAACTGGTTTGAAACGTCCATAAGAAAATCTATTTAATGCGATGGATCCGAAAATAACATTATCACAAAAAATAATATTATTATTAATAATAATTTTTTAAATAAAGAAAAATATTATGAAAAGCAAAAGAGAATATTATCTAATCCATCCATATATATATATATATATATATATATATATATATATATATATATATATATATATATATATATATATATATATATATATATATATATATTTTAATTAACACAATTTAATAAATAATTAAATGGTATATAAATATTTTTTTATTAAAAAGGTATTTAGTGCACATCTTAAGTTCAATTTTTAAACTAATAAATGACTTGTTATTGTTTACGAGAGTGAGTTAATAAATGATTAAACATAACTATTTTTGTGAGTTCCTTTTTTTTCTTAGTTTACCAATTTTTTTTTTCTTTTTAAAATATAGCATTAGGAAAAAGAGAATGTGGATTATTTTTTGTTTGTTAGTTTATGTGAGTTTTGAGATGATTACACAATTAACCTATGATTTGAGTAGCCACGACCCATGTGACATTTAAATCATCAAAATTACCCAAGGTTCACACGGTCCATTAGCATGGTTAGATTTTTCCACAAGGAGTTTGGAAAGAATGACCTTCACATCACAAAATACATTTACTAAACATATTGTCGCCATTTTATTTATGCCTCATAAACTGATCCTATATTCAAATTTAGATTATTATAAACAAGTTATTTTTTTTTTTCAAAATTTATATTAATTAAATTGAATTATTTTTTAACTAATTCTATTATCTTTTTATAATTGGATTATAATTTTTATTAATTTATTTACTTATATATATAAGTTAGTCGTTTAAAAAATTTATATGTATAATTTTTTTAAAATAAAACGACTATCTTCTATATTCTATATTATAAAGTTTGGTTTTCATGACCATAACTATTTATAGCCTTCAATTATTCTTACTCCTTCAACATTCTAATACAATTATAGGCTTCAATTACTCTTACTCCAACATTCTAATACAGTTACATGAAAAGTTTCTTGCTTCCACAATATTTTTGTACTGCAATTTTGCACTAAAAGCTTTTATAGACTATAAAAAATTGACCCAAAAGGAATTCAAATTTACTATATATATAGCTAAATTAGAAATAAGGAAGGTTGAATTCAACGCCACCCGAGATCGAGTCTCTCCGTCGTCGTATAAGTCGCCATAAATCGAACCTCGATCGAGAAGCCCCTAAATTGCAAAACATATGCCTTATGGTGCGAGAAGCCTACCATTTAGCCAAACCCACATAGGTTGAATACATATTTCATATTAACTAGGGTACTCTAGAGGGACTAGCTTCAAAATTGTTCCTTGCAGTTACCTGTTTTCCACGAGACTGACCTTCACCATGTGACACTGCATCAAAACTAACTTTCTGCGAGTCTAGTTTCGAATTGAATAAGCCTTGCAAATTACCATCTTCAACATTCTTGACAACTTGGCATGACTATGTCTTCAACAATAGTAACTCCACCTCCAGACCGACCAACTTTATTTCCACGCAATCTTGCAACCATTCGAATTTGTGGTCCATGAGTTTGAACCTTTCCTCCCTTTCACACTCCATAAACTCTTGCCTTTTGATGGTGAGTTCATACATTCTCGTCAGTATTTTGAACAACCTCCCAACCAATTTGTTCAAGTGGGCCAATTCACTATCTAAACTCGGACTCTTTTTTTTTTTTTTCAGAAGAAAAAAACACTGATATATTAAATATGTCAATTCATTTTACATCAATATCGTTCTCAATTGTGCAAACAGCGAGAAACATCATGACATCTATGCCAAAAAACAAACCGGATCACATTCTAAGAAAGAAAAGGATCACAATAGCTTGGCATCCATATCACATCAATTTCGTTCTCAGTTGTGCAACAACGAGAAGCATCGAGACATCAATGCCAGAAAACAAACCGGATCACATTCAGGATCACAGTAGCTTGGCATCACAAATTTCAAAGTGCATAAACCACTCATTACATTATGTCTACAGAGGGAGAGTAGTCTCCACCCCTGTATCATCCAAAACTAGACCCATCAACAGGGTCCACGAAAATACAGCCCCTAAGTAGAAAATGGAGTTGTAGCGGCAAGCAAAAAGACAGCAGAGGAGCAAAAAGACAGCAGAGGAGGGTTCACAGCATCGAGCAAAACCCCAATGCCAGTCCACCAGCGAGGCGGTCGCCCTTATCTCGCGCAGAGAAAACTCCATATGCGACATAAAACCCCATCCTCTGCACCCAAAAACCATGATGGTTCCCCTCCAAGTCCACCGAGACTGTGTAGGAAGGCAAACCAGGGCACAAGACCCCATCTGCTGCGTGCTTTAAACCCAACCAAAACTGATGTCTGCAGAAAATGAGAAAGGGGCCGCCGCCAGATTCTGCGTAGGGGAGACCCCATCCACCGCATAAAACCCCATCCGCTACGCCCAGAGTTCATTGAAGAAGAAGAGGGGGGCCGCAGCAGCGAGGCGGCCGCCGGACCCCCACAGAGAAAAAACCCTATCCACCGCAGCCGCACCCAACCCAACTCGAGACCTGTAAAACTTATTCAAATGTCGTACTAGTTAGCAGGTGAGTGATACGCTATGCCGTGAGGTCGCTGAAGAAGAAGAGGGGGGCCGCAGCGGCGAGGCGGCCGTCGGACCCCCGTAGAGAAAAACCCTATCCGCCGCAGTCGCTCCCAACCCTACTCAAATAACCAATTACTAAACAACCAAATTGAGCGCATAGGGTGAGAAAGTGACAGAGAAAAAGGACAAAAATATTCCTAATTTAACATTTTTTGCGCTCTATGTCAATGATAAATCTCGAGGAAAAACATTAATTCTAACCTCAAACAAAATCTACATTCAACCTCCCTTGCCATAAAAAATATCTTTGTGTAGAGGGATTGTTCTAGAGTTTTTTGCAGACCAGCAAACCCATTTTCTGTAGACCAGAAAACCCAGGTCGAGAGTTTTTTGCAGACTAGCAAACCCATTTGCACAGTTTTCAAAGCGATAAATGAGGTACACTTCTAGATCGAGCTTCTTGGCTTTCGCTACAGAGGCCGTTTGGAAGCTCGAACATTGGAAAACTCCATTTGCAGGTAAAACAGGGCAAAGGCAGGCATACAAAACTACCTCTTTCATTATAAATACCTCGGCAGACATACTAAACTAATAGCAACATTTTCAGGAACAAAACTAGTTTGGATCTCGTTTGCAATGGCACTGGTTAGGCGCGAGAGTTTAAATGATATTTGGTGAACCATCAACAGCTATAGGAACAACGAAGGCACATGAACAGGGATATTGTTTTCTCATTCAGGAACAAGAACAGGAACAACGAAGGCACGAACAGGAGCAACAAAGGCACGAAGGCACCATGAATAGAGAAGGCATGAAGTCACAACGAGCAGCGTAACCCACCGTGAACGGCAGGAGGAAGAGGTAGAGTGAAATCCTGAATCCCAAAATGGAAAACCAATCAATATTAAATGTTAAAAATGGCAAGGAAATATCTGATTTTGTGGAAACAAATCATTTGGGCCAAGTCAAAATTACTTCTACTAACAAAACAGGAAAATGGATTTGGGTAAATACAAAAAAATATCAAGGTATTTTAAAACATAGACTTGCCCGCTTTAAATGGGAACAAAGAAGAATAAAACAGACCCAGAAAAATAAAAAAAAAGAAGAGCACTAAAAATAAAGAAGATTCAATCATGTACAAACCCACAACTACACCTCTTACTTGGTCATCAGATCTCTATGTCCAAGAACTGATAAAAGCTAGGGAAAGGCTGGAAATTTTAGAAGCCAACAAACAGGGAAGAGACTGCAAACATTCAGATATCACACTTGCATATCAATGTTTAATGGAATGTAATAGAATTTTGAAAGAGCATGTAACAATGTTACAAGATGTTGTAGAGGCAGGAAAACGAGAATGGGAAAACATGAAGCCAACATGGAAAAGCAGGAATAACGCAATGGAAGCAAACAAAGATGTGATAATCTCTAAAACAACTCAGGTAGAGACAAAAATGGACCAACAAAAAATCCTTTCCGAAAAGAAGACATACATTCCAAATGAAATCAAAACTAGGGTTGAAGACACCAATGGTCACAGGATAGAGAAAAAAGAAGATGTAAGTTTTCGTAGAGCACAGGAAAGAGAACATAAAGAAAGAAAAGAGAGAGAAAGAAACTGTATTATCAGGGGAATAAGAGTCTATGGAAAGAATGAAAACACTTTCAATTTGACAAGGGACTTTTTGAGAGATAAATTACAGTGGAGAGGGAAAATTTGTCAAGCAAGGAGGGTGGGAAAGATATGTGAGGAAAGACCTCGACCTATAAAAGTAATCATGGCAAGTGTGCAACAGAAACACCATCTCTTAAGAAAAAATAAACTCTTTAAAGGCTCACACTTCTTCCTAGATGAAGATTTAACTAGCAAGCAACAAGAAGAGAGAAGAGAAGAAGTGGAGAAAGTTAGAGCAGCAAGAAACAAAGGGAAAAGAGCATGGTTGTACAATGGTAAACAGGTTATTGCAGTGTTTGGGCCTCATGGAAAAACAACGCAAAAAGTTGACAATGAACAAAAAATAGGTAATTCTATAATAGGGAGGAAAACAACAGGGTCAACATGGATGAAAAGGGGCGAAGACTGAAATTTGAGTCTTGTGTGCCAAACCGCATAGCATCCAAATCCTACCCAAGTCTACCTAAGTCTAGTTTGGAACTGTAGAGGTTACCCTTGGAGGAGGGGACCTGGGATAGGGCCTATTGCAGAAGTTAGAGACATAATTTGTCTCACAGAAACTCATGAACATGATGGTTGCAAAACTCCTATGTTTGACGACTATTTGAAGTTAACATTTTGGAACGAGGCAGTAGAAAATGGAAAAGGTTATGGAGGAATACTGGTTTTAGTGAAAGAAAAAGAAGGTCGTCACATTCAATTAGTGAAAGAAGATACAAATAAGCAATATTTATGGTTCAACATAACATAGAATGAGAACGACATAAGAATTGCAGCATGTTATTTTGCGCCTCAAGTATCAAAAACTTACAAAAATAAGGGATTGGACAACAAAGATCCATATGCAGCTTTAAAGCAAGATATTTCCGCATATTCTCAATGGGGAGAAGTTCTTTTAGTGGGAGATTTCAATGCTAGAACAAAAATTCAACAAGCTAATATTCTTTGTTGCAAAGAGGATCGCAATCCTATTTGGCTCATTGAAGAGGAGAATTCTCGATGGGTGAGATGTTCAGAAGATGACAAAGTTAGTAATCATTTTGGAGAGGAGTTGCTTACGTTGTGTGGTGCTTTCAACTTAATTATCTCCAATGGTCTAGAGAGATTGAAAAAGTCTGGGAAATTCACTTGCAATACATACAATGGGGCAAGTGTAGTTGACTATGTTATTGGGTCACATAGCCTAAGAGAAAGAAAATATAAAGTTAAGATTGGAGAGCATATTTGGGACTTAAAATCAAATCATAACCCAATTTATATAAATTTATCCTAGTTAGAAGAAAGATAGAATAGGAGGAAAACCCAATGTTCTTAACAACCAGCATCAAAGGGAAAAATTCTTCTAACACAAGAAAATTGCACTATCTTCAAAACAATGTTGAGGAGATCAATTCAGAAGGAGAAAATTTGTTCCCAAAGACTCAATAGCCACGAGTTAACAAATATAATCCAGGGTGCGCTTGACAAGTGAAAAAGATCAAAAAATAGGAAATGAAAATCAAATTGTTTTCTTGTGAATGCATGGTTCGATGATGAATGAAAAATGGCAAGGATAACCTTGAGAAAGGAAGGAGAGGGTAAGATGAATGTAAATTTATATATGCAGATTGTAAAATAAATAAAAATATGAGTTCATGCAAACAAGGCGGGAAGAGATGATATATCTAGGCAAGAATAACCCAAAAAAAAATTGGCAGGCACTTCAACCAAGGAAGAAGCAATTTGAAAATAATATTACAACCAATCAGTGGTTTGACTATGCAAGGAAACTCTATGAAAAATAATTAGAGGTTGAGCCTCCTCCCAGGATCAACACATCTACAAATATTTTCACAGTACAGGAGGTGGAGGCAGGAATTAAAAATTTGAAAGCAAGGAAGGCAAAGGACTTGGTTGAACTTCAAGCAGAATATCTAAAGTGGGGAATGAAAATTTTGGCACCCCACATCATGGAAATATTCAACAACGTCATTCAGAAAGGGTTCCCAAGGGATTGGACAACTAGTCTAGCAATTCCCATTTTTAAAAGCAGAGACATTAATAATCCTTCCAACTATAGAACCATTATGATCAATCCTCTGTTTGCAAAGATTTTCAGTGGCATGGTAGAAAATAGAATTAGTAAGTGGGTAGAAGTAAAATAAAAGAGGGCAAAAGGGCAGACAGGTTTTAGGCCGAAGCATTCTACAGTAGATCGCGGTATCATGCTGAGACACATTGTTGAAAAGGTTTGGGGGAGAAAAGAAGAAGTATTTTGCTGCTTTGTTGACTTCAAAAAGGCGTTTGACATGGCCCCTAGAGATAAGTTGTGGCATAGAATGGAAGAACTTGAAATTCCTTTACAATATAGAGCCATTGTCCATAGGATTTATGAAGAGGTGAAAGTCAAGATTAGAACTTCAGCAGGCATTCTAGAAAGTTTTAGAAGTGACATCGGAGTCAAGCAAGGTTGACCTTTTTCCCCTACCCTTTTTGGTTTATATATTGAAAAACTAGAAGAGTGGCTAAATTTGCAAGGTGGGGAGGGTGTTCGATTGGGGGAGTTTGTGGTAAATCTTCTTCTATATGCCGATGATCTTGTGATGGTTGCTAAATCAACCCATGGATTGCAGATACACCTATATGCCCTTGAGCATTTTTGTAAAGCAGTGGGGATGAAAGTCAATGCTAGTAAGACCAAGACAATGATTTTCTCTAATAAAAGGAAGCAAAACCAACATACGTTCTTCTTTGAAGGAAACATTCTTGAAGAAGTAAATGAATAAAAGTACCTCGGGATCGATTTCAAGAACAAGCTTAATTGGGAGGATTGCAGAAAGAAAAGAATTTTAGGAGGGTGGAAAACATTATATGCACTTAAAAATAGATGTAGAGAGGTAGAGTTATGGGATTGGAACATGATAAAAGTAATTTTTGGACTCCTAGTTTGTCCAGTGATATTATATGGGTGTGAATTGTGGTATAGCAACATCTCTGTTTCAAAATGGAAACAAATTGAAAAAATTCAAAAACGCTTGATCATGAGCAAGTTCAAAATAAAAAGTTCGGTTCCCTACGAGATAATGTTGAGTGAAACAGGGGCAGCTCCAATCGAAGTAATTTCCATGGTGCATCTTATAAGGTCCCTAAAGAGAATGGAGCAAATGGGAGAAGGTAGATGGCCGGAATTTATCTTCAAGGAATGTATGAGTGAAAGAAAGAAATCATGGATGCGAAAAAACAACAAATGGATGAAAAAATGGAATATTTACCTGAATGCATGTCCCACAAATAGCAAGGAGTTAAATAATTTTGTGCCGGAGAAGTTCTGTAAGGATATATGGGGAAAAGAGTTGGGTAGAAAGAAGAAATATTATGTTAAGTAATTCAACCCCGCTTGTGATCTCCAACGAAAAGAATACATTGGAGCTAGCATTCCATGGAGGGAAAAGGTTCTTATTGCTCAATTAAGAACTAACTCACATCAACTTCGGTGTGAAATGGGACGGTGGAAGAGACCTAAAGAAGCTTGGGAAGAAAGGGTATGTACTTTTTTCACTTCTGGGGTAGTGGAATCAGAAAAACACTTCATTGTGGAATGTGACGCTTTCAGAGACATCAGGGACAGTTACCGTAGTATGTTAGGATCAATTATGTGGCATTGTCTTTTCAGTGATGGAAATGTTAGAAGGTTGGGTCAAATCATCATCAATTTGAGTAAGAAAATGATTGAATTACATAAGGCAAAAAACAAGGAAGTTGGTGGTCCCATAAACTATTTTTAGTCTCGTGGACATTAAAATATCATTCATTCATTAATATTCATGGATTACAAGGAATTTAGACGAATCCTTGAAATAAGGCAAAGAGTTAGTTTTTCATTAAAACATAACCTCCATATTGGCTATTTGTACCAGCTATTACCACCTATGTGCAAAGAATTTAACGTGGAGAGTTCACTCCAGCCACATGGAAGTCCATTCAAGAAGATAGTGCGAGTGGAGTGGAATTCCACTTGGAAAATTTCATTTATTTCCTTTGTTTCTATTACCATGAGCTTCATTTGAAGTTACCAACAAGATTTTTGCATTAAGTACATTCTTCTTTCACGATATTGGATCCTTATTCCATATTTTAATTCAATAATTCCTTGCTCAAGCTATGAGCCTAGCTTAGCAAGCTTCTCCATCTTGCCATTTAAGTTTCTAAGAATGTGGTCAATGGAAATTTCTTCAAATTTTGAGCATTGCATGGATATCCCATGGACAATTGAGGAGAGACTAGTATTGCTACCTGATATCTAGTAATGACCATAGAATATCCTCCTAGAATCTTTATTTTCTTTAACCCTTTTTCTATGCAAATGTCCAAAGCTTTCCATAGTGCCAAAAAATTCATCTTGGTTATTTTTTGATATGCTTAGATGCCACGTGAAGCTATAAACCATTTGTTCTTCGAGCTATATATTACCCCTCCAACCACCCTTGGGTTTCCTCTTGAAGCTCTGTCTAAATATAAGAGAGTTGGCGATTCATTCCTTTTCCAAACTTCCCTAGTCTAAGACGAGAGAAGAAGAGCTCTCTAGGTTGAATGGAGAACCTAGAAGCATGATTTGAAAGGATCGAAACTTCAATCCATTTCTTCTCCTTTGAAGATAAATATTCTCAGGCCAAAGGATTGATACCCCGAGTAGAGAACGATTCATAAAGTAGAAATCGTGCTTTGAAAGCCACTCTATGGGAGGAAGGAGCCACTTATTTGAAGATGGCTCTATTTATTTCAAGCCAAATGGTCCAACATATAAAATTTTGGCGGTGGCACCCATAAATTTTTTGAGGATGAATTAATTTTGTCTCTTAGGATATTACACTTCAACACTTCAAACATTTCTGACCATCTACCTGGAATAGAATTAACATAATAAACCTTCTTGAAGGTCAATTTCCAGGAAACAAGGGAAAATGAACAATATTGAAATAAGTGAGGAACAATCATTTCCTCTTCATATTTACAAAGTGCCAATTGATAAGGGCCCTAAATATTCCTTCTTGTCATATTTTTGGTCGTTAGAATCTTCTTGTGGATCAAAAACCAACATAAAGAGTTGAACTTAGGCAGGAAATCCACATGCCAAATCCTTTCCAAATTTTCATCGGGGCTAGGTGTGTAGTTTCCTCATCAACAATTTATAGCCTTCTTTGACAGAGTATTTAAGTGATATTCCTGACTTCCAAGAGTGCGAATCTGAAGAATCTCGATTTATAGGGGCCAATCCTTTCAAAAGTGTGAGTAAAAAATCCCATTGACAAAACCATCCAATCCACATGCTTGAATAATCACAAGATGAGATATATTTCAACCTTTCAATGCCTTTGCTTCTCATCCAATCCACCAAGTTGTTAACTCCATTTATCTTTGAACTTAAGACAGTTGAAAGAATATTGTCCTTCTAAAGATTAATTATTTCCCCATTTATTGCACACCAGCCCATATTACCTGTTATAATAGGAGCCACAACCCTGCACAATTTCCAAAAATTTTATCCCCTTCCCAACCATTGAAAATTTTTAACTCTATGAAATTTAGTTTTGTGAAAATATTTCTTTAAAAATAATACTTTCCACCACTCTTTGGAGTCTAATATCATCTTCCAAAAAATTTTAAATTTAGTTTTGTGAAAATATTTCCTTAAAAATAATACTTCCACCACTCTTTGGAGTATAATATCATCTTCCAAAACAATTTTTGCGCCAAAAACTAGGTTCATATACGTTGAGTCTTTTATACCCAAACCTCCATACTCTTTTGCGAGGTGAATGATGTTCCACTTTATCAAATGAAACTTTTGATCATTACTTTTACCCTCTTGCCAAAGAAAATTTTTAAGAATTGCTTCAATTTGAGAAAGGACGTTTTTGGAGCAAAAAGTCCTAAACAAAGATAAATTGGAAGAGCATATAAGACATTTAATTAGAGTGGGTTTTCTATCTAGATTTAACCACATTTCTCCCCAACCTTGAATCTAATTTTTGAATTTCTCAATGATTTCCTCTCAATCCTTTATCAAGGATGTCCTAAGAGAAATTTGGATGCCTTGATCTTTAAATGAATTTCAATCTATTTGAATTGAGGAGTCTAGGGTGGAAGCAATCCCCTACAGAGTTAAATGTGGACATTTCCACAAGTACCACTGACTTTTCCTTTCGTTCACAAGACCTCCAGAGAGGTTTAGGTAAGAATCTAAGATTTTCTTTGAACCTATTAGAAATAATATTGGAAGCCCCTACCAAGAGAATTGTGGCATCTTCAAACTGAGAGTTATTTATTTCTTTGTCGTTTATAGCTATACTAATTCCTAGCAAGGAGCCTTGCACCCTATCCTTCTCATGATTCTTGCTTAAAATTTTAGAAACTATAATGTATAACAAAGGAGAGATAGGGAAAACTTGATGAATTCCTCTAGAGACTTTAAAGAAAAGAGTAGGTTTTTCATTGATTAAAGGGGAAATCCAAGGGGACCCAATACATGCTTTGATCCAAGAAATAAATTGACAATAAAACACAAGTTTTTCCAAAACAAGAAAGTGAAAGGAGTGATACACCCGATTAAAATCATTTTCCATGTCCAAATTTATGACAAAAACAGGTTCACCCCTCTCCTTGCTTTAGTGAATACCCTCATGAATGAGAATGATGTTGTACATTATATGCATTCGTTGAATAAATCCTCCTTGATTTTTTGAGATTAGCCTCTAAAATTATTTCTTTAACCTACTAGCAATGATCTTGGTTAAAATTTTGTAAGAAGAATTACATAAAGAGATGAGCCCAAAGCGAGAAAAAATCACCAAGTTGGATTATTTTGGAATAAGAGAAATAAAGGAGATGTTTTTTCTCCCGCCAAACTTACATTTACTTTTAGACCAATTTAACATTATGATAAGATCCCTTTTGATCTTAGGAATTAAAAAAAAAAAAAAAGATTATTGGAAATCCATCTGACCTAGGTGCCTTATTATGATCCATTGTCCATATTTCCTCCACTACCTATTTTTCTTCAATTTCCTTTATTAGTTGTTGATTTTCAAGCTCGGATATATCAAGGAAAAATGGAGATAGGAACTCTTCAACCTTAGAATAATCCAAATCAATTTATGAATCATATAGAGATTGAAAGTGAGAAAAAGTATTGCATTTAATTTATGAACAGGAGGTGATTTTTTCTTACTTTTGGACTAATTTCTCTTACTTTGTTCTTTATATCCCTTCCATTGATTTATTATTGAAGAAAGTCATGTTCTTTCCTCTTACCATTAGCCAAATACTCCTGGATTTTATTTCTTGAAAATAGAGTGAGCTTAATTATTTTTCTTTCTTCACATGCTAGTCCTCTATTTCACTATTCTTCATAAAATCCATGTGTTGCTCTAGTTCTTTCGCAATGTCCTCTTTCATTTTTCTAGATGAGGCATATGATTACTTTTCCCATGAGCAAAGAGCATGCTTAACAAATTTCAATTTTGATTCCCACAAAAAGGTTGGGGAGCCTAAGATCTAAGTGTGCCAAGCTTGATTTATCATATCAGATACCATTTCCTCTTTTATCCATCTTGGATTAAATATGTAAGGGATGGGACCCAAATTATCCCTTTAATTGAGCTCTAATAGAATGGGATGACGATCAAACTCACCTAGCACCAAGATGAAAGAGGATGCATTTATCCCCTTGAGAAGCCAAGAGATATGGATGAGAAAACAGGCAAGGAGAGCTACGATATGAGAAATTCCACATCTTCTATTTGACCAAGTGAACTTACCTCTAGAGGATTTAATGTCAAGTAGATCCCAATCGGTAGTTAAATCCTCCATTTTTTCTCTAAAAGGGTCTTTGCCACTAGTGTGCCTCCCATTTTTTCACTTGCAAAAAGAAATGTATTGAAGTCGCCTCCTACTATAGATATTGATTCCAATGGAGTTCTTTGAGCGAGATCAAATTGTCCAAAATTATGAATTTTCCTTATATGTAACAGGAGTGTAGGCATTCAAAACCTTGAACCTCTCCTTTGTATTCTTTGAGCTATACTACCACTATCTTTCCAAAAAACTTAGCAGCAATCATGAGCTCGAATTTTTCTAATTTTGTTTCCTACATAAACAATATTGAGTGATTTTCCGCTTTTACCAAATCTTTGATAGAAAGGGCTTATTAGGAACACCCATACACCTTATATTCTAGGATAATAAATTCATCATTTGTTCAAAATATATTGAGATTTATGACCTCCTTCCACTTGTACTGTTGACCCTTTGGTCCCTGTTGATGGTGTTGGACCTGCCAACATTTAGGGGATCTCCCTGATATGAAGTCCCAATTAGACCTCACACAGTTTGGTGTAGGAGTCCCCATTTGGAACAAAGGCACAATTGCCTTATTCTTAAAGATATTCCTTTTCTCTTTCTTTCATCAAGAGAGAGAATGATGCCAATTTACATTCGCAAGCAAAGGGGGTGTTCCTGGTGAGTGTCTGATTGCAAGTGTGTAAAGGTTCTTCTATTGCAAGGGGGGGGGGAGAGAAAAGTGAGCCTCTAAGTTAGAGGTAATAGTACCACTCAAGAAGAGACACATGTGAACTGAAGGATTTCATCTAACACCCAGAGGAATAGTCCACAATGGATGTGACGATAATTACAAATAAGAGCTTACTAAAGATCTATCTAATATCTTGTGGAATAGTCCACAAGGACGGGGCAACAGTTACACACATAGTAATATGAGAAAGATATATCTTATATCCTGCAAAATAGTCCACAAGGATGGGACAACAATTACAAGCATTACATCACATTCTCCACTAGATAAGCATTAAAATAACTGAAATAGTTCAACTATCTTAGTACATGTAAAAAGAAAACATGAAGTACAAACATCCGCAGAATAGTCATACAAACATTCATAAGTCATGTGTGAAGAATGTGCTGGCCTTGGAAGGATTTTTTTATTAAGTAAAAGTTCTGAGACACATATACACAATGAACATCACTAGCTCCAATAGTGGATCATTGGAGCCACTCCTTGCTCCACAAAAGAACCAGATATTCTCTCTATTGCTTTGCTATAGGAGCCAAGGTGAAAATTCCTTTGGTCACATAATCAGGGAGTATATATAACAAATGGTGACTCTTTGACTACCCTCATGATTGTTTGACTTCCCATGACTTTTCCACTTACATGAATCTTTACATTCATGTGTGTCATTTGGACTTCCACTTTACAATACATTTGATTACAATGAACATGATATACAATAGTGATGTGGCGACATGAATACTCATGAAATGAAACTATTGACATGGAATCATTTATGATGTGAAAATTTCAAGCGATTGTCGCTGCTGCTGAGAATTAAGTGTCTTCATTAAAGAGCTCTTTCTTCACTCATCCACATGCCTTTATGATAGGGAGTCTTCAATGATCTCATGTCTTGGAAAATTGTCGCAAACTAGTGTCCTTTCGATTTCCCTTGATGAATCATCTTATAAGTTTAGATGCAAGAGTGTCTTTGAGAATTATTTCCACCTTCTTCTATTCCTTTATCATCTCATCACAACTTGATATAGTGCTTTTTCTCGAAAGTCACTCATGACAGGACGACATCAATCTGAAAACCCCTAGCCTAAGATGATGCATTCTGATTCATGAACTGAGCTTGGGACAGGTGACAATTTGGGCAAGGAGGATCTATGACTACGTAGTCGCACATTTCAGGAAGGTAGGGGGAAACCTTGAGCCTTAATACTACGCAGTGTGAAATTCAGGTTGGGCTGAGGGACAAGACTACGTAGTTTTTGGAGTCAGTGGGATAGGCAGCAGGGATGAGAGATGGGGAAGCCAACTAGGCAGTTCAGGATGTCAAGGAGGCCTGGGTGACTACATAGTGTGCATTTATAAGTATTAGGGTATGATCTTATGTCTTGAATTTTTGAAGTGCGTAGTTCAAGCCAGGTTGGAGGCCTTAACTGCACAATTCTGGAGGTCAAGGTCAGGTCTTGGTCACAAAAAATATGCAATGGAGTAGTCTTAGGAAGAAATTAATGCACAAAACGTAGTGTCAAGCATTAAGGTAATATCTAGATGAATGAGATTGTGTAGAGCATGACTCAGTTGAGGCCCAAAGAAGCTAAGTTGCTGGGTCGGGAAATTTTCTAAAAAATGACTAAGTGTGGGACCGATGAGGTTGATGTGAACAGTGATGGAATCTAACTATGATCACACACTTAGCATACTTGAATAATCAAAGAAAATGGATCATCAGAGACATACAAACAAATAATTCACCTTTTTGTGACAACTTTACAACCAATTATGAAAAGTGCGACACCAACGATAGGATTTATGACAACCTGTGACAAAACTTGTGCGATGGTGCTCAGGACTTTGGAAATGAGTACAATGGATACTTACAAGGTTATAAAAACTCATTTACGCAAATATGACCTCTTATATCCAATGAGTCAAGCTCATACCTTCACTATGAAAACCAACATGTCAAAAGACGACACTTTTCCTATCTCTCGAAAGGGGTTACAACACTTCAAGAAAAGTAATGAAATGAACTTCAGAGTTTGTGACTGCCAAAATAAGACAAAGGAAGGCTCAAAAATTTGGTATAGACTAAAATTTTTGAGGGGGCTTTATTGGCTACAACACTTGGCGATACAGCAATAGGATTCCAGCTTCTATGTTTTGGTTAACTTCTTTTGTGTAGGGCCTTGGTTCTTCGGGGAGTATTGATTCATTGTGCATATCACTTTGGTTTCCCCACTTACCCCATGAATAAACCAACTCCCCATCATCCCACTTCATTTTTAACTCAACAAAGATTTATATTGATCACAAAGTTTTAAATAGGGGGAGGGTGATGAAGTTCGTGAGTTTAAGATTTTCAAAGTATAAGTTTTCATCTTGGGTGTTGCTCTGATACTAGTAGGCTTGGACAATACCTCGACTAAGTCACTTCAGGAACACAAAAATTTCTCCACTACTAGCGAGCCTGAACAATACCCTAATGGAGTTTTTTTCTTTACCTCTCTGCACAGGAAGCCTTTCTCTTTTTTCGCCTTTTATTTTTGAATGAGGACTATGCATTGGCACTTATTTATTTTGGGTGGAAGAGGGATCTCTACTGATTGAGAGTGAGATAGTTTTTTCCTTCAGAGAATTATTTTGGTTCCTTTGATTTAGTTTTTCTCATTTAGATCTTCCCCTCCTCCCCTTTTACTAATTGGATAAGCGTGAAAACACCAAAACAAAATTAACGAATATGGCCTCAAGGTTTCCTGGATAGACATGAGTTCATGGTTTTCCCAAGAGTCTCCTTATGGACGAATCATATTTTTCGTCGGAACTTCATCAACCAAAAGACATAACCAATACAAGGAAGGCGAACCAAAGGCTAACCAAAAATTCAAGTGTCACAAGGATCCTTAAACTACAACCACAGACACAATCTTAGAAAACAACACGAGGACAACACTTTATTCACAAGAAAAATGAAAACATGTAACAAAGAAAAAAACTAAAACGGAAACAAACAAACAAAAAGAATACTATGTACATAGTGCAGGGCACAACCCCATATTTTCATTGAAAATAATGTTTAATATCTTGGCCATTGACAGGGAGAGATTCAGTCTTCCCACTAAGTGATTTAAGACAATAGGTTTGTTGGCCAAGCTTCTCATTCACAATGAATGGTCCAATCCATAGGGATTGAAACTTAATGTGTTTGCCTTTTTCCTCGTGGGATTTATCCAATTTCAATACTAAGTCACCCACACTGAAGCGAATCTTTCCCGCAGACTTCTTATCAAACCACCTCTTGATATAGTTTTGATGGACTAAGAACATTTCTTTGGCTTTCAACCTTTCTTCCTAGAGCTTATGAAGCATGTCCATTCTATGTTGCACTAGCAAACATGGCTTGCCTTGGGACTCTTGGGAAAGTTGGAGGACATGCAAGTAAATGTTGGGAGGGAGGATGGCTTCTTTTCTGTATACCAGGAAGTAGGGGTAAGTGTTCAGGAAAGGCTTAGGCATGACTCGGTTAACCCATAAAGTGTTTACCAAAGCAGAGTTCTAGTTCCTTTGCTCAGAGAAAATGGTCTTCTTAATGATACAAATCAAATTATTATTTGTGTATTTAGCGAGACCATTCCCTTGAGGGTAATAGTTAGCAGAATGCCTCAACACTATTCAATTTTCCGATGCAAAATCATAAATCTTAGCGATGATAAATACGTTGCATTGTAAAAAGCAAGTGACATAGGAACGCAAAACCTAGAAATGATGTTATGTTGCAGGAAACTAATGACTTCCTGATCATTCACTTGTTTGAGCGGAACTTCTTTTGTCCATCGTGTGAAGTATTATGTAGATGTGAGAGTGTAGCGATGATGCTTTGATGAGTGTGAAAATATTTCACCAATAATATGCAATCCCCACTCTTGAAATGGCTCTTCCACTGCAATAGGTTGCAGTGGGGCGGCTGACTTCTTATTCCTGTTGGCGCACCTTTGACAGACCTGAAATTTGTGGACATAGGCATGAGCATCCTTAAACAAGGTGGGCCAATAGAAACCGACCCGCATGACTTTATGTACCGTATTGTTTCCCGAGAAATTCCCTCTGGTTGGTCCGTCATGGAGATCGCATAATACCTTCTCTAAATCATATACTTAAAGTAATTATTTGATACCAATGTAACAAACCAAGTTCGTATATTCAGAGGAATTTTCTGATACCAATGTAACGACCAAAAGTCGTATATGCAGCGTAAAAATTTAAAATACTTCAAATACATAAATGTCCATTGTAAAACATGTAACTATATATCGATTATTGTATATTGACTTGATGTAAGATGATTACAAATGAGAATGAGTGTCTACTTATATACCCTAGGCAGGTGCCCTTTCATGAATGGCCATGTCTCTAAGACATGCCTCTTTGTTAATAACTAACTAACCATTAGTTAATTAATTAATTATTATTATTATTATATTTATATTTAAATTTATTATTATTATACTTATATCTATATTTATTATTTTATATGAATTATATTCATAACATTGCCTCTCTCTTCAAGAAGCTTTATCTTCAAAGCTTACTTGGAATATCTTCTCGTCTCTTAACTTTCATATTTGTTGATACAAGATGATATGATACTCTGAGTGATAAACAAAATTTTTGTACTGAGAATGGGTTGGAAGATCCTAGATTAACCTTCTGTGAATTTTCTAATCACTAGAATTTTGTGATGAATTGTTATATTTGGACTAGATTCTACAAACTTTTGTATTCTTTGGAACAAAAATATGTTTTTTTATTCTGAGTAATATTGGTACGTAGATTGATTGGAAAGTCTGCTGTTGTGATTCAGATGTCGATAAAAATTTCTTCTGGTTGGAATCTCCCTTACCATGATAGTGGTATTTTCTTGAATTCCTTTAGGTGTTGTTGTTGTTGAGTTGGTTACTGAACCATCATTTGGAAATTCTATTGTTTGAACTGCAATTTTTGAATACATCTTCAATTATTAGGTTTATCATCTTCTTTGGTTATGATTTTTACTGGACCAATATTCATTTCTTTATCTTCAACTTGGACTGAAATGAATCGAGAATTCGATACTACTTCTTGAAGTTGTTCTAACTTGTCATTTAGTGATTTTTTGTCACTTTTAAGCTTATTTATTTGTGTAAGTAAATCTTCGTTATAATTCCTTAGATGTGAAAGTTCACCATTTCATGAATCGTTGAATTTGTCCTTAGTATCCTTCTCTTTATCTTTTAAATTTTTAATTTCTCTAATAATTTTTTATTAAGAGTTTTTATGCACAAATTTTCTTTTTCTTTTTTGATGGATTCTCCTCTAGTTCCTTATCCAAACTTTCCTTTTCTTGTTTTAGTCTTTGTTTCTTAACCTTGGACTTTTTTATCGGTGAAATAAATTTCTCATTGTGGTCCTTATATGCCAAATTTCTTCATTTATTTCTGTTCACTTTTCATGAAACCGATCTTCGAGATCTTTATATTTATTTTTTGATTCTTCATTATTTTGTTGAAGTTTTGTGATTTCTTCCTTTAGTCGTTTTATTTGCATCCGATCATTGCCTTGACGTGTTGAGATTCAACAAGATGGTGATCCTAGTGAAAATTAAGCACCTACACTAGGTGTGGCCCGCAGGCTATTTTTAGGTGTATGTCTATTTTTAGAATGTTGAGAAAAGCCTATTTATAGCGGAAATCTATTTATAGATGGTTGAGAAAATTCTATGTATGGATGGGCGTCTATTTTTGGAATGCATGTGCAAAGTTGGCTCGTGGATTGCATGTCTAAAAATAGAATGCATGTTGATTGTTATTATCTCTTAATAATAATTAGACAATAAATAATAATATATTCTCTTGAAGCACTTGATTTTAGTTAACTGATGTGGAAAACCAGTTAACTGAAGGAATTTCAAGTTCTAAGGTTGGTTGGTGGGACATGCAAGTGGACTTCGTTGTAACTGAGCGATACAAATTTGTAATAGAGTTGGATGTGTAGTTATGTGAGTTGTAAAGTAGTTTAACTCAGTTAAGTGAGTTAAACTCAATTGTGCTAGTTGTAACTAGTTGTAACTAAAGATACACTAGTGAGAGATCAATGAATTAAATATTAAATTAATTCACATGGAGTGATCTCACATGCAAATGAAGATTTACTATAGTTAACTACATGCATGTCAGATCCAGTGGAGACCCAATTGAGAGATAGGTGAAAGGGACAATTTGACTATCAATTGTGACTATAGTGGGTGCACACTTGTAACCAAACACACATTGGAGATTCCAATGAGGATTTTGCAGTCAAGGCAAGGCAAGATCGAATTCATTCAGGGATTGTGATCAACAGGGATTGTGCAGTGGAGGCAGGCTGTCAGGAGGTAGTAAATTGGCGCATGTATTTGCCAATTTTTGTATGACAATGTGAGACGCTTGTATATTGTACTGAGAGCTCTTGGATTATAGTTTTGTATGATATTGTTTCATGATTCATGATATATACATAATATATTATAGTGGGGTTTTTGGCTTTATGCTTTCCCAGTAAAAATAGATGTGTTATGTGTGATTGATCTTTCTTCATGTGTTTGCAATTGGCAATTAAATTTCCACTAAGATTAAAGTAGAAGGATTATGTATTTAAAAGTGGCATATAATTGTTAGATCAGGAGAATCCAGGCAATACATAATTGTATTAAAATTTATACATGGTATCGGAGCATATAAGATTACAATATTGAAGCAGTAGCTGAGTTTGTTGGTGGAAAAAATTCGAATTTGCTGCAAGAATTTCTTGGTGCGACAGTTGAGTAAACATCGAAATGGTTTTCAATGGTTTGCGGTTAGAGTATGCACTTTAGGGAAACTCAAACTACATTTCATGGAAGGATAGGATGGAGATGATTCTTGAAGATAATGGCTTTAAGGAATTCATCGACAGTGATGTTCCTAAGCCCACTTCGATGGATGCTACATTACTTGGCACCTGGCAAAAGAAAGTAGCAAAGACGAGAAGGATTATGTTGGAAGGTGTGCGATACCATATTGTCTCAAGCCTTCATGGGAAAGCCACTCCATTTGCAATGTGGAAGGCTCTGACGGATTTTTTCGAAAGCAGCAGCGACCATAGGAAATTTGCGCTGAAGGATAAACTCAGAAAGATCAAGATGGAGAAGGGCGACAATATTTCTAAGTATCTCAAAAAGTTTGTCCAATGTCAGAATGAACTGGGGAGTGTGGGAATCACTGTTGCTAATGATGATTTTGTGATTTTGGCTCTCTTGGGACTTCCTAAGAGTTGGCACAGTTATCAAGACTCTGTCAACAGATGGGAAAAACTGTCGGATTGGGAATGATTGTGATCAAATCTAGTGCAGGCGGAGTTCAGTTGGAACACCAGAGATGGCTCTTCATCAAAGCATGATGATGAAGAAGATTGTGCTTTGGCTGCCAAGGAAAGGAAAGGGAAGGGGAAGAAATTCCATTCAAAATCCGAGTCTAAAGGCAAGAAGCTGGATTTGTCCAAGGTGAAGTGTTTTCACTGTCATGAACATGGGCATCTCGCCACTAACTGCCCACAGAAAAAGAAGAACAAGAAGGCTCCTGAAGCTGCATCTGGTGAGGCCCTTGCCTCGGAATTTGAACTTTATTTCTCTTTGATCTCATGCTTGGTTTCAAGCGTAATGGGATCAATGTGGTTTCTTAATAGTGGTGCTTCCTTCCACATGACGGGAGATATGGAGCTTTTCAGTGACTTGGAGGAGAAAGATCTCCAAATGCATATAGAGATGGGCGACGATGGATGATACAATGCAACCGACATTGGTACCATTACCTTTGAGAGGGAGTCAGGTAAACCATTTATGTTGAAAGATGTTATGCATGTTCCAGGTTTGAAGAAAAAATTGGTCTTAGTTGTGATGTTGGAGGACAGAGGTTATGACATTGTTTTCAACGATGGAAAAGCTTTCCTACGACAGAAAAAAATGTGTCAAACCAAGAGGATAGGGATTCGAGTCAATAATCTCTACAAGTTGGAGGTAGGTGGCTGCACTGCAATGTTGGGAAAAGAAGAAGAAGTGGTGAGCTGGGATTAGGGTGAATTATGGCACAGGCGATCGGGCCATCTTCACCATGGCGCCCTGAAAATTTTGCAGCAGATTTCTACTGGACTGCCCAAGGGTACACTTGTGTAGTTAGATCAGTGCAAGGGATGTACTATGTGTAAGTTTGTGAAGACCACCTTTCATGAAAAGGAGAACCATTCTTCGATGATCCTGGAGAGAGTTCACACAGACGTGTGTGGACCATTCTCAGTTGCTTCAACAAAAGGACATAGTTATTATGTTATTTTTATTGATGACTATTCTCGTAGATGCTGGATATTCTTCATACAAAAGAAGGATCAAACATTCTCAAAGTTTTGTGAGTTTAAAGCATTGGTGGAGAAAGAGTTGGGGAAGCGAGTGAAGGCTCTTTGGAGCGATAATGGTGGTGAATATATCTCGAACGAATTCAAATAATTTTGTAGAAAAGAAGGAATTCGAAGAGAGCTCATAGATCCTCATAACCCACAACAAAATGGGGTCGCAGAGAGGAAGAACACTGAATGATCGTGGGTGATGCACGAGCTATACTGCATGATCAGGGCCTACCAATGCACTTATGGGTGGAAGCATGCAACACTGCGGTTTATGTGCAAAACCATTGTCCTCATAGATTACTTGGCATGAGTACACCTAAAGAAGCTTTTACTTGTAAGAAACCGAATGTTTCTCACTTTAATATTTTTGGCTCATCTGTTTATGTGCATGTGACCAAGAACGCCAAGAAGAAGTTGGAGCCGACTGCTGAAGTTGGGATATTTGTGGGGTACACAGAAACACCCCATAATTATCATGTGTATTTGCAAAATACTCGAATGACTGTGGTGCGATGAGATATAAAATTCAATGAGGAGAAAGCCATGAATTTGTCGCTTGAGAGAGAGCTACACTTACATGTAGAGGAGGAACTTTTGGTTCCCAAAGATGAGTCTCTAGATGTGGATCAGCCACAGGAGGAGGTTCATGGAGTGGAGGAATCCACTCACATAGAGCCAAACATCAGAATTGGCAGAAGGCATACTACAGAAGCTAAGAGGCTGAAGCTTGATGCGGCATAGAATGTAGGAGTCCCTACTTCACAGTGCAGACAGAGACAGTCTCCTGACCGATTCACTGGATACATGGATCTCATGAGAAAATGTATTATGACTGAGCCATCTTCCTTTTAGGAAGCAATGTAGGAGCCCACATGGGTAGATGCAATGGTGAAGGAGTATGACTCCATTGTCAGAAATAGTGCTTGGGAAAATTTTCCAAGGCTGGTTGACAATCAGTGGTAGGTTCAAGATGGATCTACAAGGTAAAGCAAGCTACTGATCGGATTGTTGAGAAGTATAAGGCCAGATTTGTGGCCCGAGGCTTCTCACAGATCGAGGGGATTTATTATGAAGAAACCTTTGCACCTGTCGCACATTATTCTTCCATAAGGACCATCCTTGCTCTCTCAATGCAGATGGGTTGGCACATTCATCAGATGGATGTGAAGACTGCGTTCCTTAATGGGATCATTGAGGAAGAAGTGTACATTGAGAAACCTGAAGGATTTGAGATCTTTAGTGGTGAGTCACATGTGTGTAGACTCAAAAGAGTGATGTATGGGCTGAAGCAAGCACCCCTTGCTTGGTACACTCAAATTGACAACTATTTCACTAGACTTGGCTTCACCAAGAGTGAGGCGTATGCAAACTTATACCAAATTGTGGTGGAGGGTAAGATTTTAATCATTGTTCTTTATGTTGATGATTTAATACTGATTGGTGATGATCAACTGATATACTCATGCAAGGAGGACCTTGCAAAGGAGGACCTTGCAAAGGAGTTCTAGATGAAGGATATGGGCCTCCATCACTATTTCCTTAGTTTGGAAATATGGCAGCGAGAAGGTGAAATTTTTGTGTCTCAAGGAAAGTATGCAAGGGAGATACTCAATAAGTTTCACATGGAGGGCTGAAAACCCATGGATACTCCTCTTCTAGGAAATTGGAGGAAAGAGGATGCTACATCTGGAGAGGTAGTGGATGCTACTATTTTTCGACAGTTGGTGGGTTCACTCATGTGTTTAGTTAATACAAGGCCAGACATATGCCATGCACTGAACCAACTTAGTCAAGCGATGGTTAAGCCTACCAAGCTCTTTTGAAAGGCGAGCAAGCATGTACTGAGATATCTTAGGGGCACATCTGATTATGGCTTATGGTACATACAGACGAATGAGGTGAAGTTGCATGGCTTTACGGATGCAGATTGGGCGGGTAGCCTAACGAACAGAAAGAGCACATCAGGAGGGGTCTTCAGTATTAGATCTATAGTAGTTTCTTGGTACAAAAATAAACATAGATCCATGGCACTCAGTTCAGTAGAAGCGGAATACATGGTAGCAAGTCAAGCTGCATGTGAGGCTATCTGGATGAGGAAGATCCTGGTTAGTTTGTTTGGTTCTCATTTAGATCCTACAATGATTCATAATGATAATTAGAGTTGCATTAAACTCTCGATTAATCCTGTGTTTCATGATAGATATAAGAATATAGATATATGGTATCATCATATAAGAGATTGTGTGCAATAGAAGATCATGTTGCTTTAGTACATTCCTACGGAAGATCAGGTTGCAGATATTTTTTTCGAAGGCACTCACCAGGAGAAAATTCGAATACCATAGAGACAGGATCGGGGTGAAGGATAATCCCTTTCTTGTTGAGAGGGAGTGTTGAGATTCAACAATATGGTGATCCTAGTGAAAATTAAGAACCTACACTAGGTGTATGTCTATTTTTAGAATGTTGAGCAAAGTCTATTTATAGCAGAAATCTATTTCTAGATGGTTGAGAAAATTATATGTATGGATGGGCGTCTATTTTTGGAATGCATGTGAAAATTTGGTTCGGGAATTGCATGTCTAAAAATATAATGCATGTTGACTATTATTATCTCTTAATAATAATTAGACAATAAATAATAATCTATTCTCTTGAAGCACTTGATTTCAGTTAACTGATGTGGCAAACCAGTTGACTGAAGGAATTTCGAGTTCTAAGGTTGGTTGGTGGGACATGAAAGTGGACTTCGTTGTAACTAAGTGATACAAAGTTGTAACAGAGTTGGATGTGTAATTATGTGAGTTGTAAAGTATTTTAACTCAGTTAAGTGAGTTAAACTCAGTTGTGCTAGTTGTAACTAGTTGTAACTAAAGATACACTAGTGAGAGATCAATGAATTAAATATTAAATTAATTCACATGGAGTGATCTCACATGCAACTGAAGATTTACTACTGTTAACTACATGCATGTCAGATCCAGTGGAGATCCAGTTGAGAGATATGTGAAAGGACAGTTTGACTATCAGTTGTGACTATAGTGGGTGCACACTTGCAACCAAACACACATTGGAGATGCCAATAAGGATTGCGCAGTCAAGGCAAGGCAAGATCAAATTCATTCGGGGATTGTGATCAACAGGGATTGTACAGTGGAGGCAGGGTGTCAGGAGGTAGTAAATTGGCGCATGCATTTGCCAATTTTTGTATGACAGTGTGAGACAATTGTATATTGTACTAAGAGCTCTTGGATTATAGTTTTGTATGAGATTGTTTCATGATCCATGATATATACATAATATATGATAGTGGGGTTTTTAGCTTTATTCTTTCCTGGTAAAAACATTTGTGTTATGTGTGATTGATCTTTCTTCATGTGTTTGCAATTGGCGATTAAATTTCCGCAAAGATTTAAGTAGAAGGATTTTGTATTTAACAGTGGCATATAATTGTTAGATCAAGAGAATCCAGGCAATACATAATTGTATTAAAATGTCTACATGACATTCTTCTGCACTAAATAATCTTCCACACCTTGGAAAACTTAGCTTGAAACTTTTTGAATATATGTGTATCCAATTACGTCTAGAAAAATGGGACATTTATACCAAAATAGAGATTGTTGTGTGGAACTCATCTTGACCTCCTTCATCATTTTCGAGTCTTTTCTCCATTTTTATTGGTAATTTTTGCGTCAAATGATAACTGGCCCCTTATATATATATATATATATATATATATATATATATATATATATATATTATAATTATTTTTGTACTTCAATTTTTTTTTTTTTAAATAATATATATTAAAAAAAAACTTTTGAAGTACAAAATAACTATAATATATATATATATATATTAATAAATTAAATAGTTATAACTTTATAATATAATTATAATTATTAATTATATAAAAGTTATAAATATATTAATTATAACTATGAATTATAGTTAATGACTATTAATTATAATTATTATGTAATTTATTGTATTAATTTTAACTATATAGCAATAATATATTTTATATCGATCCGAACCCAATCGACAATAGGAGTGCCACGACAAGGGAAAAAATGTGACGTTTCATGGGGAGGGGAGGGGGGAAGGCATGGATATGTGGAAATCTGGTGTTGAATAATTTGCGAAGATGGCTGCCAGAGTTTAGGAATGCGACAAGAAGGCTCGAATTCGAGAGATAGGGGTATCGGTAGCTGTCGGGGATGAGTATGGTAGCAGAATATTTTTAACCCACAACTTCGATTGGTTGATTTACAACATTGAATTGATGTATCCTATTTGGAGAATGAAGGAATGACAACCGAAATTCAGTTGGACAACACTACAGATTCACGTGATGGATGGAAACAATAATGGCTCAATGAATGGATAACTTGGATGTTGAACGGTGGTCGGGGAGTCAGACAATGAAGGAGAAAGCATGTACGCTGATCAAGTATAAATTATGTCCAAATTTTATATATAAGTGTATAGAAAAAGCTGAATAATACATAATGGATCATAAGATCATAACTGCAAAGGAACACAACGGAACGGTGTCTCAATATCACATATAAAAATAAGTCTGATCAATGATTTTAGAAGATTTTTTGATCAATGATGTTGCATAACTGATCCTCATAAAATTACCAAGTCATATAGGTGGAATAGTGGTACTGCATAAACTCGGGTGCCAACATATAATATGTTTTTTTTATTAACTGCAACATATAAGGGTGAAAGATGTCATTGGAAGAAAACTGAAGGAGATGTCAAGTGAACGAAGATGTTGACACAACTCGAGCTCTTCACCGGCCGCTGATGGTTTATTTATACACTATGGTAATAAATGAGTTGAAGTCGACCATGTGGGAAATCATTTGATTACTGGTCATTAGTGTATACTGTTACCAAACACGATACAACTCATTGATAATGATGATGAGCGTCAAGGTAACCCAATACAATCTAACAAGTCCAAATAAATGTGTTGAACTTGAACACTTGAAATAATCTATCAATCAAGAGAAATTGATCTATTCTCACTGTCGATAGCGAAGGAGTCTACCACTGATGAATGCAACCCTAAGGTACTGAAAAAGGACTCTATACCTTGTTCCCAAAGTAATGAGTTGGAGTTGATGAAAAAATATTTTCTAGAAGGAAGGAATTAAGGCATTCCTCATCAACCAGCACGAGCGTAACCCGTAGGCCAATAATTTGGAAGAAATCAGACGAACAAGAGATGAATTACCCATTCCTAAGTACATTTCCGGTGTACACAAGACATAGTTATTGCATGACATAAATCCTCTAAACCAACCAAAAATGAAAGTTGACATAGAGGCGAGGAATCCACCAATAGGGCCAAATGGAAACCAAGTTTCTACATGAATCCTAATATGTGATAATGTAAGCTAACGTTGAACACAAGGGAAACCACTCAGTCAAAGACCCATAACATTGATTGATGTTGAGCACAAGGTCACCTATCAATGATGTAAATAGGGTCAGGGTGTTACTCTAGGTTTACTCTCAAAGAAATGTTTCGGATTTGATAAGAGCAAACCCTCTAGTACAAATTCAATAGAGACCTTCTTAACAACATGAGCAAAGGAAAAAATAGTTGATGTGACATTGAAGACAATTTGATAGACTGGGTATGGCCGACTAAAAATGAGTTAAGAGACACCGCAGAATGGACGACACAGGTTTACTTCCCTTGAACAAAAGCACAACATGATGTGACTCTATGGAAGCTTGAAATAATTTTTTATAAGTTTGCAATGCAAGAGGCATCAACAAATTCTTCATATGATTGGAAGAGATAACCAACTGGAGGAGGATTGACTTAAGAATAAGGTTAAGACTTCCCTAAATTCAAACTAAGTCCCACCCCAAATGGAGGAAAGACTCATTTTAAGTGCTTTGTTCAAGGGAAACATAACTGACTCTTGTTGCCATAAAATATTGAAGAAACATCCCATTCCCGCTCTTTTTGGAATATATTGTTTTTTTTTTTTCATATTTAAAGCCTGAAAAAGAATAAAATAATGCCTATAATACAGTGGAAAGAACGAGTGTTAAGGGAGAGTGTACTAGTTACTCAAACTGGAACAGTCCTATGCTAAATGCAAGGTGGTGAATACTTATCATCAACACTTAAGGAATGTTTTTCTACAAATAAATGGTATCAAGTCGCAGAGGCTAATGAATGCATGGTTTGATCTTGCAGAAAATTCATGGTCAAAAGTGGATTATACACGAGTCCAAATGAAGGCTGCTTAAGCCCAAAAGGTACAATTAGTCAATATGCAATGCATAAGTAAAACTCAACACATGGGAGCCTATAGGGCATAAATATAGAAATATAGCGAAGAAGAAGAAGGATGAGGCTTCAATGAAAAGTCATGGCGGGATTCAAGATGACTCCCGAGCCTAGTACACAATACTTGCAACATGGGAAACACATGCTAGAAATTATCTACATAAGAAGCCCATATAAGGAGTGGATATACCACTATGTTACAACTTTATAAGGAAACAAGTGACAGTAGTTTGAAGATCGCAACATAATGGGGTCAACCCTGTGGAGAAATATCACACTATGAGGTCAAGAAGCATAATGCAACGGAAAAGTGATATGTCTTAACCTATATGCCAGTAACGAAAACGATACATGCCACGATAGGTTAGCGATCATGGAATCAAAGTGGCAGAAAAACATCACTAAGCCTTCATTTAACCTGAAAAATAACCTCTCCCAACACTTCAAGAAAAAATTCAAAAAGTTCATAAAATTATAAAGTTAACAATAATGAACTTTATAAAAGTGGGTTTTCAAATTTTGACTATAAAAAGGCCTTTAGACTCATTTAAAATTCATTTTTACCTTTCCAAGTGTTGAGAAGAGGGATCTGGATCAAATTTGGGCAACCCAATCTGATCAAATCCACCAACGAATTCATCAATCATGGTCTCTAGGTAATTCTAAACCTTAAAATTATCCATTTGATCACAGATTTCATGAATTAATTTCATTTGAAAGGGGATATTTTTTGTTTAAAACTTCTCAGCATGTCTGCGGCTTTGAAAACCTCATGTAGAAGGCCCTACACGTGATTTTACAAAGAGAAAGCTGCGTGTATACGCGATTGTCATTTATAAAATTCGCGTACGCAGAGAGTGAGTTCGAAAAAATAAATTCTAATGGATGAAACCTCCCAATTTTTCAAGATGTTAATAATTTGGAGAGAGAGAGAGAACATAATGATGTTGATAATTAGGTTTTGAATGATCAAGAATTGTTGGATGCGCTAAAAATTGTGGATTGCTCAAATTTTTTATGATGCCCAATATGAAAACACAAACTCGACTGTTGGAAATGCTAATTCATTACTAGGACCCAGAGCAGGAATTTTTTATTATTGAACATATTCCCCTACAGATTGAAGTAGAGGATATATAATTCATAACAAGACTTTCCTGAAGAGGGAAAACAATTGACCTAAGAGGGAGGGCCCAAGGAAGCCTTAACATTGTGGATTATATAGCTATGTATTGTACACCAGAGACTGACAAGGTCGAGTCATAGGTTCCGATAAAAACATAATACTCCTATTGATAAAAATCATCCTCTTCACCATTGTCAGATTAGTAGGTTCAGCCTCATTGCATCAGGCTTCACGACCTGCTATGTTATTGGCATTAGAGTGCCTACTAGTAGTAGTCTATGATTGGTGTACATTGCTCTTGACTAACATGAAGAAGAAACTAACATCAGTCAGACAAGATAAACCATTTTTTTTCTATGGAATCAGAATTTTCTCGTTCTTCTTCGAGTGGATTCTAGCAGTTTGTCCCAGAGTATCTAGTGCCCTTAGCAGTCCCAGCGATCCTAGGATGGCCAAATGGGCAGATTTGATCAAGTGACTTGGCAATGGCAAAGTCCCTCGAGCGGCCTTGATGACAAGTTTTTCCTTTGGTCGGAACAATAATTCGTGGCCATAGATGATTACCCCTATGTAGGTTTACTCTTCTAATCAGACCTGAAGTTAGTGCTTACAAACATTTGTAAAAATTTTATTTTTATTTATTTGATTTATTTTTGTTTTTAAATATGATCTTAAGAAATTCACAATTTTTTTTCTTTAAAAACAAATATTACAAGATTAAATGATCATGGAGTAGATATTGGACCAGTGAGACCTGAGGGTCTACTGAGGCACAGGCATTACAGGAGAGATGTGGAGAGAGCAACAACTGAGTATGAGAGAGTCCTTCATGTATTTTAGAGGAACTTGAAGAATTTGAGTCGCTAAGTACCCATGTTGATCATGAGAGAGCAAAAATTGAGTATGAGAGAGTCCTTCATGTCGTTTAGAGGAACTTGGAGAATTTGAGTCGCCAAGTACCCCTGTTGATCATGTTTAAGTAGGATATTTTCCAATGAATGTTGACTATATCCATGTCGCGACGTGGAGAAGGGAAACTCGAGGAGACAAATCTAGAGATTGGAAAGAACAAAATCTCTTGAAATATGACAGGTGAAAATGAAAGAGAAGCTCCTGAGAAAAAGAGTAAGGAGCAGTTTCAACAGATGTTCCTCAATATTGAACAGATGATTGCATAGCTTTATGAAGAAAATAATACTAGAGATGTAACTTCATCTTCTAAAGGCACGAAAGAGAAAAAGGACAGGAAGAAAACTCATGGTAATGAACCTCCTTCTCCTCCATCTTCATCTTCTTCTTCTGATGATGATGATTCAAGTTCAGATTCTGAATCAAAGAAGAAATATAAGAAAACTAATTTTTTGAAACTTGATGTAAAGTTTGAACTGCCTATATATGATGGTGAAATGAATCCTAAAAATTTAAATAATTGGATTAAACAACTTGAAGTGTATTGCAGAATTCATAATATTGATGATGATTTTGCAAAAATTCAATTAGATACACTTAGAATGGGGGGAAAACTTTGATTTGGTGGGAGAGTAAAACTCAATCAGATTTAAAACATAAAGGTAAAATCATCTCCTCATGGTCTAAGTTTATTAAAGCTATTAGAAATAAATTCTATTATCTAGGATATATGAAACATATTGTAATAGATTAGCAGCATTTAAGGCAAGGTAAAGGACATAGTGTGCAAGATTTTACACAGGAATTCAGGAAGAAGGCATTAGCACTTAATATTCCATTAAACACATTGGAAACTTTGTTAAATTATATTGGAAGTTTGCATTTTTATTTGCAGCATACATTGCTTATGTTTAATCTAACTGACTTGATGAAGTATGTGTGCAAGCCATTCATATTGAATCAGGGGGCAGACCATTTCAGAAAAAAATTTCAAAGAAACCATTCAAGCATTCAGAGAACAAGGATTCTAAAGAATACAAGGGAAATAAATCGAAAACAGTTAAGAAAAAAAGAGAAAGGCCTTTGTGTACTCATTATCAGAGGGTTGGACATGATGAATCCAAGTGTTGGAAGCTTCATCTGGAACTCAAGCCAAATAAGTTCCTTAAGAAGAAGGGTGAAATGAAGGCTAATGCAACAATCCAACAGGATTTGGGATCTAACTACTGTGACAAAAAGAAGATAACCATTATGGGTCTAACAGGTAATCCTTTTGAAGCTAGTTCTATTTCTACTTGTTCTACATCTTCTTCAAAATATAGTAATTTTGTTGAAGAAGAAGTGATTGAGTTGTTTCACATAAGGATAATATCCAAGCACACTAAAATTGACACATTATTTGACAGTGGATCACAAGAAAACTTAATATCTGAGCAATTAGTAAGAAAATTGGAATTGGAAACTAGGAATCATCCAAAACTTTACACTTTAGGATGGTTAAAGGAAAACACTCAGATGCATGTCACAAAATAGTGTCGATTAAAGTTTGCAATCACAACTAATTTTTTTGATGAAGTTGATTTAGATGTGATTCCTTTGGACATATGTCAAGTTGTGTTGGTTAGTCCTTATCTTTAAATCAAGATGCCATATTATATAGAAAGGAGCATGAGTAATATATTTTTAAAGAAGGAATTGAATACATTTTTATGGCACATATAAGTAAGACAAACTTGGATTTAATCAATGTCAGTCAAATGAAAAGACTCATAAGTTCAAGTAAAAATTACTTTCTCATGTTTGTTAAGAAACAACCTAACGATAAGTATGATTCTTTTCAAGGATGTGATTCTTAGTTTAAGGACAAATTGGTTGAAATAGTAGATTCTTATGAAGAATTGTTTAAAGAACCAAAACGTCTCCTTCCAAGATGAGAAGTAAAACATGAGATTCAATTACTATCTATTGCACCTCTTCTGAATATTGGCATGTATTGTATATCAGTCGTTAAAATGGATTTAAGAAATGGTTATCATCAGATAGGTATTGCAGAGAATGATGATTGGAAAAATTCATGTAAGACTAGGCAAGGGATTTATGAATAGTTGGTTATGTCGTTTGGTTTATGCGACACACCATAAAATTTAATGAGAGTGATGAATGATGTGTTTCATTCTTTTATTGATAATTTTGTCATAGTCTATCTGGATGATATTCTTACTTTCAGTTCAAGTTGCGAAGTTAGAAGTTTCGTGTGCAGTTCAGTATTGGAGGAAGTTTGATCCGGAGTTATGCAGGAATGCAACAGAATAAACATATAACCATAAATACAGAGATGCAGCGGAAATAACACTTCATTTCATTAATATCAAAGAACTGAAATTTGCTTACAAAGAGAATGGAAATAAAACTAGCTAGGGTGCTGGTAGCTATCTTTGAGAAGAGATGTGGCGGCTACAGGCCTCTGAGCTAAGTTAAAATATGAGGCCTAGGGAGAGTCAAGGAAATTTAGAGCAATAGAATCCTAAACAACAAAAACCCTAACCCTAGGAGATGAAGCGCCAAAACTATGAGCCCCGTTTGGGTAAATTGGTGTTTCAACATCCCAGGGGCGTAACTTTGGCATACGATCTTCGTTTGACGCATACCATACCTCGTTAGAAAGATCTATCCGAGGAATTAAATTTTTTTAATGAGCAACATCGGTGCATGGACCCATGTTACTCTCTGTTTTCCCAAAAAACATCGTTTAGGGCCTCAAAACGGCTCCGGTAGTTCAGGACCCGAAAAACTGCTAAAAATAGTAAACTGTGCCGAAACTGAAAAACTGAAAGAGACAATGGTGGAACCCCAAGTGGAATAGGCGAGTGACCACCAATATCCACCTAGATCATTCCTCCCCCCTTAGGAAGCAATGGTCCACATTGCGTTAAGTTCCTCCATGAGATGAGGAAATTTCTGTTGAACTTGGTCCCTGGTGAACCACTTTCCTTGGTGCAGGAGTTGGCCAGCTTTGACAACCCGATACAGTTGGATCTTCTGTTGGCGAGTGTTCTTGATTTTCATGTCCCTGATACAATCTGTGGTGGCCCGTTCCATGTAGTCTGGGTTTAACTCTGTTGGTGTGAGTTGTTCTACAATGTCCGAGGTGTCCAGTAGAGGTGGGAAGTAAGGACGAAGGTGATCCACATTGAAGACTGGGTGCAGACCAAGGAATGGTGGAATAATGAGCTTGAAGGCATTGTTCCCTACAGCCTTGGTGATGGTGTACGGCCCGTATCGGAGCAGGAAAAACTTGCGGTGGGGTCCAGTGAGGTGCTCCTTCTGCAAATGTAGCCATACTTTGTCGCCCACCTAGAAGTTGTGTGGCACCCGATGTTGATCATGGTGTTGCTTGTACTTGGAATTGGATTTGTCCAATATATCATGAACCTGTTGGCAGATGTGTTCAATGCGCTCAATGAAGCTACTTGCTTTGTCAACTTCAGACTGGACATGAGCTGAATCGGCCTGAGCAGCTGCAAATGGCATGGCTACGTCAATGGGACATAGTGGCTGGAATCCCAAGCCCACCTGAAAGGGGCTATGGCCGATTGAGCTGTGGAGAGCGTAGTTATAAATGTGTTGTACATAGGGAAGGCTCTCGTCCCATGTGCGTGGATGCTTGGAATTGTACATGCGCAGAATGTGTACAATCATTCTGTTGACGACCTCTATCTGGCCATCTGTTTGTGGATGGAAAGCTGTGGACTTGGTGAGCTTGGTGTCCAGCATTGACCAGAGGCTAGACCAAAATGTGCTAAGGAACCTGCTATCCCAATCTGATATGATAGGCGTAGGATCCCAGTGCACCCACACTTGTTCGAAAAGAGTTTAAACGGTGAAAATATGCGTGATATTCTTCTTACAGGCCGCCATGATGGCCATCTTCGAGAATCTGTCAACGACCACGAAAACACAGTCATTTCCATTCTTAGTAGAAGGTAGGCACGACATGTAATCCATGGAGATGGATTCCCACGGTCGACTAGGGGTAGGTAGTGGAGTATATAGGCCTTGCTTCTTGATGGTCGGTTTGGCAATGGCACGAGCAGTGCAGGATCTGATGTGCTTCTCGACATCCTTTCGAAGGTTCGGCCAATAGGGGAAATGCTTGCGGGATTGCTTTTTCTGTTTTCTTGACCCGAAATGCCCGGTGCGCTCGGCCCCGCCGTGCCGCTTCCCATATCATCTTGGCACGCTCGCTTGAAGGAACACAAAGGTGTCCCAGGTGACATAAAAGTGCATCTTGGAGGTGAAAATTTGGAACTTGCGTACCCCCAAGAGTACCTTGTATGTGTGGCTGAATTCTGGGCCACTCTCATAGAGAAGCGGCCAATTAGAAGTCTCGTGCCCACAAGAGTTGAGCACGGTGGTGAGCACCACGATCGGTGGTTGGTGGGCGATCGCTGCTACACAGCTGCTACCGTCTTGCTGCTGAAGCTCAAATGGCGGTATTCAGGATATGTGGACCACTTTTGATGGCGATCATTCTACATCTTCCCTTGTGTTTGTATGAACTATAGGGTTCGGTGGTTTGTGTGGATGATTGTCTCCTGCCCCAAAATGTAATGCTTCCATTGTCAACAAGCCTGCCTAATGGAATACATTTCTTTGTCATAAGTGGGATACTTTCAAACTGTGTCAGAAAATTTCTCACTGTGAAATGCCACTGGATGCCCCTGTTGAGTAAGAACTACCCCAATAGCATAGTTAGAGGCATCTGTCTCAATCTCAAATGGTTGTTGCAAGTCTGGTAAAGTGAGCACTGGGGCAGAACAGAGGCGATTTTTCAATTCTGTGAACGCCTTCTGTTGAGGTTCCGACCAAAAAAATTTTACTCTCGCTCCTCCCTTGGTGACTTAACTCAAGGGCCAAGTGATATGAGAGAATCCCAACATGAACCTCCGGTAGAAATTAGCAAAACCCAGAAAGCTGCGAAGCTCTGTTATAGTGGTTGGGGCTAGCTAATCCCGAATGACTTGGATCTTGGCTGGATCCACATGCATCCCCCTTTCATCAATAATGTATCCTAGATATTGAACCTGGGTCATGCCAAAAGTGCACTTCTCCAAATTGGCACACAACTTGTGTTGCCGCAGTGTTTGGAGGACTTGTCGGATTGGTGAAGGTGCTCTTCCCAAGTCTGGTGAAGATCGATGTCATCCGTACACCACTACAAATGAGTTGGTGAATGGCCACGGAATGTCATCCATTGTTGTGTAATAGCTCCAAAATGAAAAAGAGATGTAAACGCCTTAGAAATAGGCCACTTCGAGGGGGCAACCTCCCAATACATTACATAAATGAACAATTCTTGGATGATACAATTCCACAAAACCTCCTTTCTATATATAGGAGTCCATGGGGCCATAATGTAATCCTAGTAGGCCATGATGTAATCTGCTTAGAGCTTAACAATAATAATTTCTGAGCACAATAATAACAATAAGGGGGTTACAAGTGTACAATAATAACAATAAGGGGTTTACACTAACAACAATAAGAGACTATACTAGTAATATAGGGAACTAACATGCCCCTCTCCTTGAAAAAAGTGTTGTCCTCAATGCTTGAGTAGCTCTGGGTGCTTCCGTATAAAATTCTCATCCTCCCATGTTAAATCTTCAGTGGGTAAGTTCTTCCACTTGATGAGATACTGTGAAATTGATCGATTCGAAAGTAGTTATACAAGTTCTTTTTTCCATATTTGCTTCGGGTTCCAATATGATTTTTCCCTTCCTCATCAAGTTACGGCAATATTGTTTGAGTGGAAGATCTTCACCTATAACCTTCTTTAAGCATGAAACATGGAAAGATTTGATGTACTCGCGAAGAGCGAGCTCCAATTTATCCCATAGTACCAATCTTTTGCAACACCTTATGAAGACCATAGTACTTTTTAGCGATAATTTATTATCCTTCTTTGCTTGCTTGAGGGACATTTGTTTGTATTGTTGTAGCGGCTAAAAATACCATCCAAACTACATCAAAACTTCTATTAAACTCACCCCGATGTTGAAGTACTGTTGTTTCATTCGATTTTGTGCCAAATTCGGGTTATCCTTTAAGAGTTGGAGAACTTCTTGTTGATGCTCAATGTGATCTTCCACTACTTGAACCTTAGAATTTTTTCTTAAAGATGATGTGATGGACGGTGGATGATATCCATAAAGTTCCATAAATGGGATCATTTTTGTTACAGTATGGAAGGAAGTGTTATGCCACCATTCAGCAAGAAGTAACCACTTGACCCATTGTGTTTGTTTATCGGATACAAAACAACGAAGATATCCTTCCAAACATTTATTCACTATCTCAGTTTGACCATCGGATTGAGGATGATAAGATGAGCTATGAGCATTGAGTACCCAAACAAAAATAACTCCGTCCAAAAATTTCCAGTAAAAATGGGATCTCTGTCGCTCACAATAACCTTTGGGTTTCCATGTAGCTTTCGAATTGTGTCCATAAATGTAGTAGCAATTGTACTTGCTTTAAATGGATGAGATAATGCACAAAAGTGTGCATACTTAGTAAGTCTATCAACTACCACCATGATGACACTCTTTTGTTCGGACTTAGGTAAACCTGTGATAAAATCCATTGAAATCTCCTCCCAATGTTGACTTGGAATGGATAAAGGTTGTAGAAGTCCTGGGGTCTTAATTGTCTCAACTTTATTTTGCTGGCAAACCAAACATTCCGCCACAAACTTTTGAATATCAGATTTAAGGCCATCCCAAAAGAATTATTTCTTCACACCGTGGTAAGTTTTAAAAATCCTTAGTGTCCTCCTAAAGGAGAAGTGTGCAATTCCAAAAGAATCTTTTGTTTTACTTGGGAATTCTTACAAAGATATAAGTGATCTTTGTACCATAAGAAATCATTTTTCCAACTAAATGTATCAGATGTACTAGGACCTTGCTGCAAATTTTGAATGACTGTCCACACTTCTTCGTCCTTCTTCCATTCATCTCTTGCTTCGGTTATCCAATCTGGTTGGATAATAGAAATGGAACAAAGCAATGCTTCCACCTCTTCATTCTTTCTTGAGAGTGCATCTGCAACAACATTAAGCTTTCCTTTTTTGTAGATTGTTTCAAAGTAATAACCCAACATCTTTGTGACCCATTTCTTGTTCTTCGACGATATAGTCTTTGTTCCAAAAAAGTGTTTAAGACTATCATGATCGGTTACCCTTATATTCAATTTTTGGAAGTCCTCAATGTGCTGCCCCACTAAACCCTTTTGTTTGAGATTTATCAATTGGCTAAAGAAGGTGTTGCTCTTTGTATCCTCATAATGTGCTATCATTTCCTCCGTAAAAATTGACCAAGTGACAATTTTTTTACGGGAGCAAAGCCATTGATACCATGCAAATGTATTTTGTTCTAAATGTAAAGTTGCAATGCGTACCTTTTGTGTGTTTTGCACGTTATGGAGATCAAAATATTGCTCCATCTGTAGTATCCATGTTACCGGATCCTTTCCATCAAACTTCTTCATATCCATTTTTGGAATATGGTGGTTCTTCCCGCCAACATTTGAGCTTATGAAATCATGATTAACATTTATTTTGTTCTCATCATGAGGTTCTTCTCCTATATTTCCGCCATTAGGAATCATTTCTGGTTTTAAGCTTGTCATCAAGCCTTCCATGTATGCTTTTAGATCACTCTTCATGTTTTCCATGTTGTCTTTCATGTCATCCATCTTAGCTTCCACGCCTTTCTTCAAATTGTCCATCTTCACTTCCATGCCTTTCTTCAAAACTTCCATTTCATTTTTTGTTGCTCTTTGCGAGAGTGAAAACTGTTGCATTTGCTCTTGTAATTTTGATAGATCATGTTGCAATTCTTCATCTTCATGAGTCATAGTAGAGCCTTCTGAAGGCTTAATGGGTGTTGAATTCTTTTTAGGGGCCATTTTAGAATCAAATATTGATATCTATTCTACAAGATGCCCTTGGAATCAATTCAACTTGATTCTTCAAACAAGACTTATGCAATTCGGAAAAAAAATACACACCTTTTACTAGCTTTGAGGAGCTCGATATTGAAATTGTATTATCTCTGTGATTGAAAATCTTCGATATCTGAAATTCAACCCTGTAGTAGCCCTCTGAAGCTTCTTTCAAATGCCACAGGTCTGACCTGATTTTGATTCTCCAAGACAAAGTTGTGTCCAATCTCCCACAATGACCTAATTCTGGACTGGTTCATTAGAGCGAACTTGTACGACTTGCCACGTGTCACTGTTTTGTCCTTTGTCTCTGAAATTGATAGCGAAGAAACTACAGGCTGTGTACTTGTGACCACTTTTGACGACACTCCAATCCAATCTTCAGAGAGAGAGTTATTGAACTTTTCCCACGATCACCTCTTTGAGATGAAATTCAGGAGCCTGAAAAAGCACTACCTTCCACAGATCATATCTCCAAAAATATTGCGAACCAAGATCTGAAATTTTTTGATGAATTTCCTCAGGCTTTCAGCTTCGCACCATATGAATTTCAGATTCTGAACCTTCGTAGAAAAAAATTTATAGCGCAAATTCCACGATGACCTGTTTAGGAGCCTGAAAAAATACCTGACTTCCACAGATCATATCTCCGAAATTATTGCGAACCAAACTCTGAAATTTTTATACAAGCTTCCTCGGGATTTTTTCTTCGCACCCTAAAAATTTCAGCTTCTGAAACTTCGTAGAAACAAAGTTATAGCGAAAATGCCACGATGACCTGTTTGGAGCAGCGAAACCCTAGAATCCAAACCTCTGATACCAAATGTTGTGTAACCGGCTCCAAAAATAGAAGAAAAGAGATATGAATGCCTTAGAAATAAGCCACTTCGAGGGGGCAACCTCCAATACATTACATAAATGAACAATTCTTGGATGATACAATTTACAAAACCTCCTTTCTATATATAGGAGTCCATGGGGCCATAATGTAATCCTAGTGGGCCACGATGTAATCCTAGCCGACCTAACAATAATAATTTAAGGGCACAATAATAACAAAATGGGGGTTACAAGGGTACAATAATAACAATAAGGGGGTTACACTAACAATAATAAGGAACTATACTAGTGATATAGAGACCTAATGTCATCCTCATGAAGGTGGCGGAGGCATTCGTCGGCCCGAAAGGCATGACCGGCCATTCGAAAAGGCCTTCCTTGGCTTTTGAAGCCGGTCTTCCACACATCGGAGGGTTCAATTGGTACCTGGTTATACCCAGACTTCAGGTCGATCTTACTGAAATATTTTGCACCTTGGAGTTGGTCCCGAAGGTCATCAATCCGTGGGATTGGGTACCTATTCCGGACAGTGATCTTGTTCAGCGCCCGATAGTCAATACAGAGTCTCCACGTCCCATCCTTCTTCTGTACCAACACGATCGGGCTCCCACGGGGCGATGAACTTGGTCTGATGTGACCTTTCTGCAACAGCTCCTGAATCTGCCTCTTGATTTCATCATTTTCCAGAACAGAGCGTCGATAGATCGGTCCATTGGGTAGTGGCGCACCTGGGGTCAGATCGATCGGGTGCTTGACCTGGCAGTGCAGAGGAACCCCTGTGGGTGAGGTGAAGATGTCCCCGTACTCCTCCACGACCTTATCCATTTGTTGTTGTCGTGCAGAGGGGCCCTATCTGGAGGTCGTGGCCACAGTCTTCTTCTTGCCCTGGGGGCGGATCATCAGGAAAACGAATTTCCTGGTTTGGGAAATGAGCTTACTGCATTGTTTTGCAGTAACCAAAGAGATAGAGGTAGGAGGTGGTACCTCTGGTATCCTGTACAAATTATTTCCCAAAGTAACAATAATAGCACGAGGTCGAGACTCATACATAGCATGACGCTTCCACAAGTATGGTTGTCCTAATAATACATCAGAAACATCAATAGGAGCAATGTCACATAATACCTCATCCGTGAAGGGCTTGATGCTATTGGGAAGGCGACATTGTCGGCTGACGCGGAGATCTCGTCCTTGGTGAAGCCACCCGATGGTTTATGGATGTGGGTGAGCTGTGGTCGGCAAGCCCAATCGCTTCACGGCGTCTGCTGAAATGAGGTTCTTTTGGCTCCCATTTTCGACAATGAACTATACCGGGGAGCCCTTTACCCACATATGGGAGTGGAAGAGACGTTCCTCCTCCTCTGGATCTTCCGGTTCCTCCTTTTGGATCTTTGTAGTGGCAACAGTGGCGTTGGGCTCCGCATCAATAATCTGTTTCCCTTTTTCATTCACCTTTTCAGGTTCTGATTCGGAGTCAGAGCATGCATCTGACTCAGAAGCCCTCATCTCGGCCACTAGCGACTGCTTAGCCCGACACTCACTTGTGTTGTGAGTGGAGCTCTTATGGAACTCACACCACTTTCTCGTGTCCTTCTTTGGCTTTGCGGTGCTGTTCTTTTCTTGTGGCTTTGATGAGTTGTCTTTAGCCGCCATGCCTTGGCTTGGTCCTTTGTTCTGCGGTTTGGAAGCACCTTTCCCTTGCTTTTGATTCGCAGATCCAAAGTCTCGCTTCTTCTACTTGAATTTCTGCTCAATCTTGGCAGCATACCGGTATGTCGTACCAAGCGAGGAGATGTCAAGGAACTCCATTTCCTCCTGAATGTATTTGTGCAGACAGTTGCGATACTTTAGCACCAGATGTTTCTCTCAATCTTTGATACCCAACTTTGTGCGCAGGGTATGGAACAGATTCGTCAGCTCATGCACATCTTGATCCCTTTGTTGTCGCAGCGTGGTCCATTGTATGTACTTGTCCTCATAGCTCCCCATGGGATAGTATTGTTCCTTGACGGCATCTCGAAAAGAATTCCAAGTTGGTACGGTCGAGAACAGAGAGGGTTTTGTCTGGTCCTTGTTCTCACAATAGGTTTCCCACCAGTCCTTAACATGGGGGGTAGCTTTGAGGAGTGCAAAAATAATCTTCTCCCGGTCTGAAAAGTCATGAACCGAAAAATATCCTTCTAACAGATTCAACCATCTATCTACGGCATCTGCGTCTATTTGACCCTCAAATATGGGAATGTCAAAATTTACTTGTACCTTAAAAGGAGTCGCACCTCCCGAGTGGCTGCTGGATGCAGATGCGCCGCCGGTGGGTAGCCGTTGAAGGATCTGAACAAAGTTATCCATCATCGCGTTCCTTTGTTTTTCGAGGGCCTCCTCGAGCAATATTTTGATAGGATCTTCTGCTCCCTCATCTTTCTTTTCGTCCCCCATGGGCGTCCGTCGAGGTTTGCGAGGCTGATCTTGCAAAGGTTCCACCAGATCGAGCCCTAGCTCCTTATGCCCTGACCTCGTTGGGGACATGCAAAGAAGGATCGAGAAAAAGCAGACCGCTCTGATACCACTGATCCGGAGTTATGCAGGAACGCAACAAAATAAAAATATAACCATAAATACAGAGATGAAGCGGAAATAACACTTCATTTCATTCATTAGGGGAATTTTGAGGTCTAAAATGGGCCTCCTAAGGAAATTATAAAATAATAGTGAAAAAATCAAATAAGATTTGATGACATCATCAAATTTTAGAGGGAAAAATGAAAAAACTACTTTTTCAATTCATATTTTCAACTTATCTCCCAAAGTTTTTACTCAAATTTCGAGCGGGAGTACTCGTTGGATGCAAAATTTAATTCCCCATCCAAGGAGTACCCATGTTGCATACTTTCGATGGGTCCTGCTACACGAAAAATGAGAAATACATAAAAAAACGTGATTACAATCACGTTTTTTATATATTTCTCATTTTTCGTGTAGTAGAGTTCATCGAAAGTATGCAACATGGGTACTCCTTGGATGAGGAATTAAATTTCGCATCCAACGAGTACTCCCGCTCGAAATTTGAGTAAAAATTTTGGGAGATAAGTTGAAAATACAAGTTGAAAAAGTAGTTTTATTATTTTATTATTTTTTTAATATTTTTACCCTTTTATTTAAAAAATGGTGAATCATCCATTATGGATGACATCATCATCTTGAATCCTATTGGTTCTTATAAAGTTTATTTTGGTTGTACATTTTTCTTAGGAGGCCCATTTTAGACCTCAAAATTCCCCTAATGAATATCAAAGAACTGAAATTTGCTTACAGACAAAATGGAAATAAAACTAGCTAGGGCACTGGTAGCTATCTCTGAGAAGAGATGTGGTGGCTACAGGTCTCTGAACTGAGTTACAATGAGGCTCGAGGGCCTATTTATGATTTATAAACAATGGGAAATTCTAAACAGCCAAAACCCTAACCCTAGGAGATGAAGCGCCAAAACTATGGGCCTCGTTTGGGTAAATTAGTGTTTCAACTTCCCAGGGGCATAACTTTGGCATATGATCCCCGTTTGACGTGTACCATACCTAGTTAGAAAGATCTATCCGAGGACTACAAATTTGGAGTGAGAAACATCGGTCCATGGACCCATGTTGCTCTCCGTTTTCCCAAAAAACGTCATTTAGGGCCTCAAAACGACTCCAGAAGTTTAGGACCCGAAAAACTGCTAAAAATTGTAAACTGTGCCAAAACTGAAAAACTGAAATAGACAATGGTGGAGCCCCAAGTGGAATAAGCGGGTGACCACCAATATCCACCTGGATCAAAGTTTTTTTTTCATTTCTCTTTTATTGCATCACCACTTCATGCTTGAACAAGTGTTAAAGTCTCCTTTCAGTGTGGAGGAAAACAACAAAAAGCATGTGATACTTTGAAGCAGAAAATTGTAATAGCTCCACCAGACCTTCAACAACCGTTTGAAATAGAAAATGATGTTAATGGGTATGAAAAATAAATAGTGATTCAAACAGATCAAAAACCTCTTCAATACCTTCAAACTCAAACTAATTTTAAACAATATCAACATTATAGATGGATGGGTTTTTTGTAGCATGTCCACTTAGTAATCAAGTATAAGGAAGGTACAACAAACAAAGTAGCTTATATGTTGTCAATATATTCTTTGAATTTTTTAGTTATTTTGCAAAATAATTCTTTAGCACATGAAAGTTACAATGAATAATATGCTACATATTTTTTTTTTCAATGAAGTTTATAAATCACTAACTCATAGTGCTAAGGTAGAAGAGGAGAATTACCATGTTTATGACAGATTATTGTACCATCTTGGAAATTTATTCATACCGTAGGAAGAAAGCGCGCATGTGATCATGGAAGCACATTTTTCTCGAGTTTCAAGGCATGTTGGTGTAGGCAAGACAATGGCAAGCTACAAAGGATTTACTATTTGCCTCAGATGTATGAAACATTTCATAGGTTCGAAATTTTCCATGATATGCATCAGAAGGGTCATCACTTTCGGGTTGCTGATCAAGTATGGCTTTACATTTCTAGGCTCCGACAACACATTTCCCTCAAAGTCAACCAATTCATGTGCACCCTTATTCTAGACCTTTTTAAAAATAAAAGGACAATACCACATGGATTTAAACTTACCTTCCCCCAAGGTATATTTATCTTGGTCATAGACCAAGAGAAGGTCACCTTTCGAGAAAACCCTAGGTCATACAGTCTTGTCATACTGGGCCTTTACTCTCTTTTTATGAGCTTCATTCTTTGTGGTTGCATCCTGAAGCTGCTCATTGAGGTGTTCCAAATGAATAAGGTGTTATTCAAGACTTGGGGTGCCTAGAAGAAGTTGGACTTATAATTTAAGAGATGGAATCTCACATTCCATAGGGAAGATTGATTCCAAAACATAAAATAATTAAAAACGAGTAAAACCTATAGCAGTCTTGACATAGATCCAGTATGCCCAAAGTGCAGGATATAACATGATGTGCCATTTAGACAGATTTTTTTATCATCCTTTGTAGGATAGTCTTAAGGAATTTATTAATGGCTTCTACTTGACCATTAGCTCGGGGGTAATAAGGAGACAAATGCTCCTCCTAAAATCCCAATTTCAAAACCAAATCAAACATCATATTATTCTGGAAATGACTACCATGATCAGTGACAATATCCTTAGGAATACAAAAGCGTGGAATGACTTGATTGAACAGGAAAAGTGTTGTCATCTCACTGTCGTTACTGAAATTAGGAATAGCCTCGACCCACTTGGTTAAGTAGTCTACTACTACGATAATATACTTGTGGACCTTAGCCAAAGCCGTGTTGGAAGTCATAAAATCAATACCCCACTCAGTGAATGGAAAAAAAATGATGATAGGAAAAAGAAGAGCTGGTTGAGTGTGCATTTTTCGAGTATACAATTGAAAAGGATGGAACTTCTTGACCGCTTCAATATAATATTTGAAAATTGAAGGCCAAAAGTAGCCTACACGCAATATTTTTTGGGTTGTAGCAAGTCTTGATATATGACCTCCACAAGCTCCACTATGGCAGTCATTGAAAACAAACTCAACTTTTTCTAAGGTTAAACAATGTCTAAGGATTGAGTCAATCCTGCGACGATATAAAGTACCATTGATAATAAGATAATTTATAGCTAGGTGACACAGTTTCCTACATTCATCCTTAGAAAAATTCTGAGGGACCTTCGAAGTTTGGAGACAATCATGTATCCATACCAAGGATCCTATGAGGAGATGAGAAAAATATGTTCATTTGGAAATGAATCTTCATAAGTAACATCTCCTTCACAAGGAAATTACGAAATCAATTCTGCGAATACTAAATATTGTTTTGACTTAGCCGACATAAACTTGAGATAAAACTCTTGTATAATGACAATCCATATATTATATTTCCCCCTAATCACTCGCTTACTAAGAAAAAATTGAAATGGGTTAACGTCAACCAATACAAAGGTTTTTCTAAGCAGAATATAATGGTGGAGTCGCTGGACAACATGCACTGTTGCGCTAAAGCCAATTTGTCAATGTGAGAATACCTAAGTTCAAGACTGACCAAACCACGCTTTAGATAAATCACATGCTCCCTAAGAGAATTTTCTTCCTTAAACCAAAACCATACCAATGGTTTATTCTGATGTAGAAAGATACAAGAGGAAATCCCTACTATAATCGAGTGGTCTCAAAATAGGAGTAGAGGTCAATACCATTTTCAAGGAATTGAATGAGCATTGAGTGAAATTTTCACAAAGAATTGGAACTCCTTTATAATAAATGCATAAATCCTTTTTTAATCTCAACATATATTACGATAAATCTCCTTAAACAATTGGCTTTTCCTTGGATACTTTAAAGTTGACAGATGCTCAATGGGGGAGGAAACTGAAGTACTGTGTCAACCTTGAAAGGGTCTGTACGAATCCATTCATTCGACATGATGAATCCCAATAACTGGCTAGATGCAATTGTGAAAGCACATTTATTGGGGTTCAACCAGATTTTCTAGTGATGACATCTCTCAAAAAATAAACGAAGGTGCTTTGGATGTTTTATTCTCTTTCAAGGATGAGCAACTAAATCATCCAAATATGCCTAAATTATGTTCTTGATTTCGTGGAAAGCATATGACATGGCCCGCTGAAAGGTAGCTCCAACATTTTTGAGGTCAAAAGGAAGTTTCTTGTACGTAAACTTACCCCAGGGGAAAATAAATGTTGTCTTGTGTTGATATTCAGGACGGATAGTTATTTTATTGTATCCAGAGAGTCCATCCATGAAGAAAAATATTTCATTTCAAGCACACTCATCAATGACCTGATCAATAAATGGAGTAGGGAAATTATCTTTAAGACAATCTTTATTCAAATCCCTAAAGTCGATTCATAGCCGGATCATTCCTTGCTTTTTATCAACAGGGACTGGATTTGATACCCACTTAGTCAAATGAACATGGTATATGAAACCTCCCTTAAGCATTTTTTATACCTCAGCCTTAATAGCTACAACTTTCCTAGGATTAACCGGACGAAGCTTTTGTCATACAGGCTTTGAATTTTCGTATGTATTGATCTCATGTTGAGCTATTGAACGATCAATTCTAGGTATTTATTCATAAGACCAAGAAAATATATCTTGAAACTCTTTAAAGAGATCAATATATATTTTGATCTATTCACGAGAGCATGGCTCCAATGAAGAAATTCTCGATAATATTGGGATTCCTGGAAATTTTCAACGAAATGGTTTCCAAAATATTAGACATGTTACCTTTAGCGAAAATATGTGATGGATACAAAGGGTTTAAGATTTTATTAACACTTCCAGTCAAATAAGGACTAGACAAATTCGAGTCAAATTCATGCAAATCGAGGAGAAAATATGACCGATGATGCAAATCATCCCACGGTCTTTCTACACCTATCGTTGCTTCTAAAATTTCCTCTTTGGATGGTAAAACAATATCAAGGAAATCCATAGACGAAGTAGAATCAACTTTCTATACCAGAGCCACATCACCATCCATATCCTCTGATGGGGGAGGAATAGGGTCAGAATCTGCATAATTCACAATAAACTGATACACAATTTATTATGCATATATTGGATAAGACATTCTGCCTACTTGGCCTTCCTCTAATGCGGCAGTAGGAGGGGGCAAGGGCCAAGGATCAGAAAAATAGTGAGTTCTGAAAGAAAACTTTCGAGGAGCGATCCAAGAGGATGAAATAGCATTTACATGAGAAATAGGAGATGGAAGATCAAAGTTACCCATAAAAGAGGAATACATTCCAACTCCCAAGTTCTCAACAAGTTGTTTGGTGTTCTTCACGAAATATATAGTAGAATCAGCGGATGCATTAGGATCGTTGGGAGATTAAGCCATCCGATCAATCATAAAAATTCTCCCTTCATGAGGAAAGCATAGGATGCAAACTAACGATGAAACAATGGCATCCATTGCATAAACCAAATTGGGATCCAATAAAATATTATAATCAAGATTGGCATGAACTATTTCTACCTTAACATTGACAACCTTTCCACCAACACAGATGGGGAGGGCAGGAAGAATCCCATGAGGCCTATGAGAATGACCATAGAATGTGTGGAAAATCTAACAAAAATATTCAAACTGATCTTATAATGTACTAAAACAAGATATTGAATCCTTCCTATAATTTGCGGAAACAAAACACGATTGAACAATCACATATAAGCAAGAGAAAGAAATTATCAATCACACAACACAAGATGTATCTCGGGAAAGAAACTGCTCAAAACCCCTCTATCTCTATATTTCATATGGCCAAGATCATGAATCAATAAAATGTTATTACTCACACTAATAAACCTTTGCACTCTCCTCACTGTCTCACTTCGATCCTGCTCAAAACTAGCTTGCAATCTTACCAAAATCGATTAACTATTTAACCTTTTTCTTTCCTCTACCTACCCTGCTTTTCTTACGCATTATTGTGCTAATTGAGTCCCTATTAATTAGGAAAATACCCAATAATGATTGCACAATCCTTCAAGGCCTTCCCAATGACCTCATGCATGGCCTGTACATTTTTCTAATAGTACAACTGATAGTTCTCTTCCCTTTAACCTTAATCTCAACTGGGCCTTCCTTATAACTAACATGAAACATCTATTTATAGCGAATTATCAGTTAACTGATTGATCACTGCATGTGAATTAAATCTAATTTAATTCACTAGACCTCTCACTAGATTATCACTCATTTAGAACTATATAAACTGATTTTAACTCAATTAATTTGAGTTATCTGATTACAATTCACAATAACTCAACTAGGGGTCCTAAAAAGCAGGAGATCCCTTTGCATGCATCATCTTAGATCTCTAACTTGAATTTCCTAAGCTAAATAAGTCTTCTTAAATCAATTTACTAATACAATTTTTCATGAGATGAAATTACAAAATTTCTTCCAATTTAATTAAGGGAAAAGTAAATCAGAAGCCCCCTATGGTACCATTTCTGAGTGCCATTTCTAGATGCCATTTTCACTGTTTCTTATTTCCAATTTCAACACTCCCTCTCAACAAGAAAGGAATCCAATATATCCGATCTAGTACCTTTGTAATTCTCTGCATGCAACACTTCTCTAGTGTTTTTTGCTCTTGCAACTCCTGAAACCGAATAGCCTAAAAAAAAACTGAATCAGTATAATACATATGTCATCAAAGTCTCCAACTGCTACTAGTCACTGCACTATCTACTGAAATCTCTGTGATGTTGCTGACTTTTCATTTGTGCCCTCTCCACTTCTCCCAACTCTGATCTGTGCTCCAGCATTTGACATATGTCTCTCTAATTTTTGTCTTCCTAAAATCTAAATGCATCAATCTAACTGATCATTACTACTATTGTTTTACTGTGGGCTCCTCATAGCCAGGTTCGATCCACGAGACACGTCATATCACTAGATCCTGCCCAAATTTCTTCTCTTGGGATTATGTCTGCACATCACCCCACCTCTCACTTGAAGGTATGGATACATGTTCTCCCTCTTCCCATCTGGCTCGAAACTCCCCCCTCCTGGAGGTCTCTGCTTGAGTGGACACTTCCACTTGTTCTTCGCTCTGATTCTCCAATTGTGGTTGCTCCACAAACTTCTGAGGCTACATGTTGAGAGGATCCCTCTCAACCACCAAGTCACTAACCTCTTCTTTGATCCTAAAATATTTTCATGCATCCTCAACCTCGAGATAATACAGGTTCTTGAATCTTACATCGATCTGTTTCACCCGTCCCATGATGGTATGTTTAAGGAACACCTTTCCTTTTCTAAATATGACATCATAACCATGATATTCCAATATTACTAATACAAATACATGATTCTTCCTTAGTCCTGGAAAATAAAAAACATCTCTCAATATGAGAGGGGAGCCAGACTCCCTCTGAAAGGTAATTGTACCTATGTCAGTCATGCTAAACCTCTCGTCATCTCCAAACTCTATGTTCTTCTCGAGGTCCTTCTTCTCCAAGTCACTGAAGAGATCTATATTCCCCATCGTATGGAACGCGACACCATTATCTAGATACCACATGAATCCCATTACAGTGCTAGACATGCATGCAATGAGAGTAAAATCAAGCTTGGACTATGAAGCTAGCACTTCACCTGCTGCAACTCCAAGCTTCTTCTTGCTTGCCTTATTTTTTGGAAAATTTGAGGCATAGTGCCCGTGCTCGTGACAGTGAAAACACTTGATCTTGGACAAGTCTCTCTTGCCCTCTTCGCCTTGGGAATTATTTCACTTATATTTCTTTCCTTTTCCGAACAATGCGAAATCTTCTTCTTTGACTTTGCTAGAGGTCGTTTCTCTGGTGCTCTGCCTTATCTCTTCTATTACCAAGTCAGACCACAAATGCTCCCAGTCTGGTAGCTTCTCCCTCCCATTCATAGAGTCATGGTAACTATGCCATCTCTTGGGAAGGCCTAAAATATCTAGGCTCACCAAATCATCCTGGGCTACTGTCACACCAACACTTCCAAGCTCATCTCGACAGTGAGTGAACTTCATCAAGTATGTTGGGATTGTCTTTCCCTCCTCCATATTGATGTTTCTGAGCTTGTATTTCAATGCCAAATTCCTGTGGTTTTTGTTATTACGAAACATATCTATCAAGGCCTTCCACATAGCATATGGAGTTTCCTTCCCATGTAGACTCGAGACAATATGATCACTAACTCCCTCTAACAAGATCCTTCTCTCCTTTGCTACCTTCTTCTTCCATGCATTAATACATTGGGCATCTATTGTTGTGGGCTTGGGAATATCAGTATCTATGAATTCCTTCAACCCGTTGTCCTCCAACATTGCCTCCATCCTATCCTTCCATGCTATGTAATTCGAATTTCCCTAGAGAGCATATTCGAGTCTCAATCCTTTGAAAGACATCTTGATCTATTATTGGTTCCTGAAGAATAAATTTGTTAATTTGAACCTGTTCAAAACAAACTTAATTTCTTCTCCTCTATTGTGATTCCTGGCACTCTGATACCATGCATAAAGTCTAACAATAGGATTCAAACTGATCTTATAATGTACTAAAATAAGATACTGAATCCTTCCTACAATTTGCAAAAAAAAAACACGATCGCACAATCACATATAAGCATGAGAAAGAAAATTTCAATCACACAACACAATATCATTAAACAATACAATGCTATTCATCACACTGAGAAACCTCTGCACTCTCCTGACTATCTCACTTCGATCCTGCTCGAAACGGGCTTGCAATCTAAGTAAAATCAGTCAAGTATTTAAATTTTTGCTTTAGCTTGCCTAGCTTGCCTTTATTACTCATTCTTGGGATAATTGAGCCCCCATTAATTAGGAAAATAACCAATACTTATTGTGCAATACTTCAAGGCCTTCCCGATGACCTCATTCATGACCTGTATAATTTTATAATAGTACAATCGACAGTTCTCTTCCCTTTAAACTCGGTCTGAACTAGGCCTTCCTTAGAACTGACATGAAACAACTATTTATAGTGAATTATCAGTTAACTGATTGATCACTACATGTGAACTAAATCTAATATAATTCACTTGAACTCTCACTAGCTCATCACTCAGTTAGAACTAGTTAAACTGATTTTAACTCAATTAATTTGAGTTGTCTAATTACAACTCAAAAATAACTCAACTACGGGTCCTAAAAAGTAGGATATCCCTTTGCATGCCTCCTCTTAGACCTCTAACTCGAATTTCCTAGGCTAACTAAGTCTTCCTAACTCTGTTAACTAATACAAGTTGTCATGAGATGAAATTACAATTTTTCTTCCAATTTAATTAAGGGAAATTAAATCAGAAGCCCCCTATGGTACCATTTATGGGTGCCATTTTTGGATGCCATTTTCACTATTTTTGTTTCCAATTTCAACAAAATGAAATTAGGATAGTCAGAGAGGGAACAACTTCTAGGGACCCGATAAATTTCCCACATGACATATACATGACACATGTGGAAGCCCCTTCATCAACTGCAATTCGAAAGATGGTCTTATTCCGATATGCAGATTTAACCTAGAAATTCATGTGATGAGGGAGAATTTTTTAATATTTGACATATAAAATGTTATAACCAAAGAGTTTTTTGGATATACAACTCTAATTGCAGTGAGAAAAGAACTCCTTTATGCGGGAAATGATTGGATTACCTCTAACACTGACAGAGCACATAGGCTCTGAGCCAAATATTCAACAATACAATAGTTCTTAGTGGCCCTAGCATTTGGATTATTGTTACACCAATTTTTGGTCATCTAACCTATTATCATTAGATGGACCCAAGTACACCATGTAAGACCAATTTTACCCTAAGTAAAATTGCTTTCACTATGAAAAATAACTTAATAAAACACATTTATTAGGTTGTTTATGGTCTAAACAGGAAACCCCAAGGGGAAATATTAAACAAATTTATATTTTTTTGGTTTTCCTCATGGAATAATTAATTAAACAATAATTTAATTATTATTCCGGGTCATATTTAACCCAAAACAAGGAAATTAATTAGATAAATCCTTATTTATCTTATTATTTTCTAGGAATAATTATTTAAACCTTATTTAAATAATATTCCTTGTTAAATTTGACTAAATCATTTATTTATTTATTATTTACAAATAAAGGGAATTGACCCAAGTCAAATACCTTTCCCCTCCAAAAAATATAATAAAATATTCCATAAAAGGTGGATCTAGATTTGGTTAATATTATTTTAATCATGCACCAAGATGTAGAATGACCCAATATTTTGTTATAAATAGAAGGGTTTTTCCTACCATTCTTCACCTTTTGTTGCCTATTAGATCACTTTGGATCTATAGTCTTGGTCTGACTTTGAGCCATTATCATTGTCATATTTTCCATTATTTGCTTTGTGAGCTCCCTTTGAGTTCTATGTTTGTCTAGGTTTTCTACACCAACAAGAGAGAGAAATTCTAGATCTGAAGTGCTGAGGACTTTTCAAGAACCCATCCCATTGAGGAGAATTGGAAACACCTTTCTTGTTTTCCTCACAGGTGCCCTTAATATAAAATTCTTTAAAACATATTATTCTTGTCTTTTCTATTGGATGCATGGAGCAAAACATTATTTCTATTGCTTGATGTATTTTTATGCATAGATCTGGATTTTTGCAGCATTTGTCTTGATCAACTAACTGCAGATTTGAAGATATTAACAACCATATTTTGTTGTTAGGGCTATAAGTTATGCGTAGCTAAAGTGGTCTTTTTTCGTACACTTCGACGAAAGATTCATACTAACAACTGGCGACTCCACATGGGTTTTCAATTACGATCGCTGTCGTTTTTCATATTTCTGCATATCCAGCTGCTTCAAACCCTGGGGTTTCTCTTAAGTTTTTTTTTTTACTATTTTTATGTTATTTTTCACCTATAAAACCCTCAAACATTAAAATTTCTAACTTCCATGTGTTTCTAGCCCTATTGCATAGGTAACAGACATCAGCCGTAATTGAGACGACAACTTTTTTTGAAATTTGCCATCGAGAGACTCGGAACTGCAGGTCGCACTTTTCGGCCCAGAACCTGTGACCTGGACTACAGGACACACATTTTAGCCTCAAAACTGCGACCTGGACATAAAACAGGTCAGAACCTGCGACCTGCACTTTTTTCTGCAGATTTTCTAAAAGTTTTCTGGGTTTGTCTGAAGCTTCTGTCAAGGTTTTCCAGCCTCCGCCTCTGCCCGTTTAGACCTGTTCTTGTTATGTTTTACTCAACTAAGTGGGAATCTAGCCCCTTAGGGCTTCAGTACCCTCCACTTTTTGTGGAAGAGTTTTAGCTGTTGCAGGTGTCTAAATTTTTAGAGTTTCAGCCTTTTCTTTTGCAGATCTGATACCTCCTCTTCAGACCCCTTTTAGATCAGCTATTTTTCCATCCAAATCACCTCATATAGTTTTGTTTGGGTTGGTCTTTAGGGACACCTTCTTCTCCCTACTGCCTTTAGCTTTTTGCCTCGTCTTTTACAGCAACCTTGCCTCTATCTCTTTGCTGTTTTCTGCACCTCTTTTCAGTAGATTTATCCTTTAGATCCCTGACCCTCCCGACCTTAGATCTATTGGAACTTTTTTAGTGTGTTTTGACTAGATTTTTTCCCTCTATTAGACTATTTTTTGAGAGACCCACCTCCTTGGGTTAGATTGATGCATTGTTAGCTGTTAATTTTCTGTTATTTTCAGTATTATATGTTGTTCTCTCCAGGTTTATTTTCAGTTACGTAGCACACTTTTTCTTTTGCTCTAAAAAATTCTAGGTTTAAAAATTAAAATTAACACACACCACAAAATCACCCTAACCGAAGAAGAGCCTGGTTAACACCGCCAGGAAAAGACTTTAAAACTTTTTAAAATCAATTGAAACTGCACCTCCCTGCCCTTGTTGGTCATTCTTCTTCCCTCTGTGCTGTGTTTGTGTTGTCATCATTGCACCCCCAAGGCATATATCCCGGAGACTTCTTGGCCTTCATCCTCAGTTTATAGTCGGTAGACCTACTCCTTCCCGCCATCATCGAGTTAGTCCTCCTCTGAGTCCGCACTCTGACTCCTCTTCTGATTCATTGGGTTCTCCTTTTACTTTTGGTTCTCCCCATATTACCTTCACTATGTCTGGTCCAGGGCCTAACGCTAGTGGTAATCCTGACCTCCTACCGGGAATGCTACTAGCGGAACCGCCACAGGAACTACCTCGACTGTCCCCTTGCTCCCTTACATGGCAGGCCTCAGTCTCCCTGATTTCAATCAGTTGATCAATGACCCCATCCACCATGATGTTGGTTGGCCTGCTATGCCAACCAAGCTCCCCTCCAACATTCCCAAGTTTGAAGGCCTTGCTGGAGAAGGTCCCTCCAACCATATTCGATCTTTCCACATGTGGTGTTCATCCAATTATATTACCGATGATTCCATTTGTCTTAGATTGTTCCAACGCACGCTTATAGGAAAAGCTTCTAAGTGGTATGTTGATCAGACCACCTCATCCCATACCACCTTTGCGACCATTTCTCGAGCCTTCTTATCTTATTTCCATCTCTCTCTCCGATACGACACTGGTACCGAACTCTTGACTTCTTTCCGTCAATCGTCTGCGACCCACCTTTCTGATCATGTCTAGGAATTGCGGAGAAGAAAGAGCTTGTGTCGAGCTCCTACTTTTGAAGACCGTGTCTATATGGACTAGTTCCTTAGATCTCTCTTACCCGCCATCGGCAAAGATGTTGCCTCGCAGTTTCCTTAAACCAAAGAAGCCACCCTCCAAATAGCCTTGAAATATGACCTCATCTATGCTCAGTCTGGTTATGTTTATACCGTCCTTCCTAACCTCCCCAGACCCGGTGGCACTAACGCCCCGGGGGAATCTCATTCTGCTGACGGTATCATTGGAGCTCTTTCTCATCCATACGCTCAACCTCCTATGGGCTATGGTCTCCCTCCGGGAGGGGCCAACACCTCCATCACTTTCCCCCCTCAAGGTAGCATGTATCCAGGATACGGCATACCTCATCCTTTTGCCCAACCTCCTGCTTACCTCAATGTTGCCCAACCTCACCATTATCCTTATGCACAGCTTGGTGCTCTTGCTCCTCCAGCATTTTCACCTCCACCTCCCTTGCCTTCTCAACCCCAGCAATAACAACTACCACCCCCTCCGGGGCAAGTATTTGCATAGCAGGGCACGACTAATACTCCTTCCTCTCAAAGGAAGAGGAAAGGCAATAAAAACCAATCTTCTCCTGGTAATTGTGGACCTAATCCTCAAGGTATTGAGCCTAATGCTGTTAACCAGCAATAGGGAACTCAGCCCAAGCCGGATAGGCCCATTTGTACAAATAAGCCTTGTTCGTGTTGCGGTGTTTACAGCCATTGCACTCACGATTGTCCCCTTTTACCACATATGCGGTAGATGTGGGAGTCTCAAGCCACATTGCAAGGACAACATGCCTCCCCTACTAATCCCCCCAATGTGGCCTCTACTCAATTGGCTGTGTTTACCAATCCTTTCCCCCAACAAGGATTCATGGCTACCTAACCACCTGACGGATAGGTGGCCACTCAACCTTCCACTTCTGGTTCCTCCGATTACCAGATCCTCATGATGAACTCTGATCAACCTCTAACCATCGACCTTAACCTTCAAACTCAATCTCGTTAGTACCCCAAGCCTCCCGCTCCGTCTGTCTCCGAGTCACCTTCTTTAGGTTCTACAGAGCCTCTTTCGCCATCCAATGGTCCCTTGCATATCCCTCAACCCAAAGTTGAGGTTCATACCAAGATTCCTAAGGGACCATTACGTCGAAATGCTGCTTCTGGTCGAGCTACTCATTCATATAGCATAATAGATGATTTGGCGCAGTCTCCTACTACCATTTCAACACTGGAACTCCTCCAGTCGTGCCCTTCCCAAAAGAAGGCTCTACTATCTACCATGGGTGTTGTAGATCCTGCTGATGACCACTTGATTGTTTTCGACACCCATCAATCAGAACATCCCCCTCTTCCTGCTTCCGTATCCTTCCAAATCCCCGTCAAAATCCGAAACACTCATGTTTCTCGATGTATCATTGATGAGGGGACATCCACCTGTGTGATGTCCGCTTCGGTTTGGAAACAACTTGGATCTCCTGAATTGGCCCCTTCCACGATCACCCTTCGAGCGTGGGATGGCCACGCCTCCCAACCTGTTGGCCTATTCTATAATTGTCCTATCACTCTTGCGAGCAAGACTGTTTGCATTGACGTTGAAGTTATCGATGCCCCTCTAGATTAAAACATTATCTTAGGGCGAAGCTACACCTATGCCATGTCTGCTGTCCCTTCCGCGGTATACCGCAAGATGTCTTTCCCTCATAATGGAAAGATAGTCACCATTGACTAGTTGACATATCATGAGCCAAAATATTAGACCTCCCCTGAGTCGATCATCTCTTCTATAGCCAATAAGCAAACCGTCGATTCTTTGACCAATGTCTCTCCCAGTGTCTACAAAGACTCCTCTTTGCTTGGAACCTTCCCCGGTCTCCCTCCTCCCCTTGTCTCTGATCCCAGCTTATCGAATGTTTGCATGATGCAATCATCTCCGGCTGCTCTCAAGCGGCCTGCTTCAGCTAGTCAGCAACCTCGCCCTCTGACTCCTAGTCCTAGTGCTTCATGTCAACCTTCTGGACCTTTTCCTTCTGACCCTTCACTTACAACTAGTATCCATGAGCCTATTTACCCTCCTGGATTGGTTCCTCCAGGCCTTAGCCACCTTGGAGCCATTCCACCTGGCCATTACCCCTCTGGTCAGATACCGTTATTCATTCCACCTCCTGGAGTATACTCGGTACCTGTCATGGTTACCCTATCTCTTCCTAACTTGACCCTGGGGATTCCCGTCTAGTACCTTGATCCCCTAGCCACCACCCCACCTGATCATCCCAAACCTTACCTTGCTTTGACCCCAGTTCAACCGGCCACCATCACTTCTCCCGATACCACAATGCCTCACACACCTCAACAGGAACCATCTCCTATTGCGATAGTATCGAGAAAAGGGGGCAAAGCTCACACAAAAGAAACTAAGGACAAATCTGCCCCGATAAACCCTGCCCCTCCTCAGCCACCAAAGTGCGCTATCCAGTGTGCCTTGTGTGATATTGTCGGTCACACCACCCATACATGTCCTGGATTGCCACATCCCAAGACCATGGTCAACAAAACGTTTCTGGAATTTGATATCCCTAAGGTCTATGTCACTATACTTGATTAAATCTCGAAACTCAAAACCTTGCACACAAATCACCCTTGTGCTTTGTGCGATTTCCTTGGCCACTATACTCACCTCTGTCCCCGCCTTGAATAGTACTGCTCATCTTTGGAAGCGGTTCACCAATTCGAGGCCAAGCGCAATGAGTCCACCACTCCGTTATTTGTGCATTTTGCTTTGGAAAAACCAGAGGACACGAATTCTCCCATCGACATACCCCCTCCTGATATCGATATGACGGAGCCTTTTTCCACCATTTTATACCTATCATCATCCATGAGACCCTTGGTGGAAGTCCCCTTCGAGACTTCCCCTGATGTTTTGCTTGACCTCCCTTCAGCGATCACCTTGGGCTCAACATCGGTAGATCCTTTATCTGCTTACTCTTATGTGACCCCTTGTGACGATGCGCATGTGAACCTCTCTTCTCATGATGATGAGTCAGGTAGCTTCGCCATATTAGGTGGTCTTTCTTCCACCAGTCACCCCATCTTCTATCACAATGACGACATTATGGAATAAATCACCTCCCCTGACTTTATCTATTCCCCCTTACATCAAACCCATGCGTTCAAACCACATACACCTTGTGGCCATTACATTGAAACCCAATGTTTGGGTAAGGGGGCACCCATATTTGAGAGACCAGGAGAAGCAATTCTCCACAAATCTCCTAGTGTATCTGGTCGTGTCAACTTTAGTACCATTATTCTTCCACATTTAGAAGAACCTCTAGAGTCCCATATCACTTCATATCACTCTAGGGATGATACCCCTTATCGTTCCTTCATCTTACATCACCAACCCAGTCTCTTAGACATTGTTGTTAACCAACCTATGGGTTTTCTAGGAGAGCATCAGTTCATTATATCCAAATCCTCTCTTTTGGATAGTGACACCAGGTATTCCAATCCAGAAACTTAAAGTCCATTTGATTCATATATGCAGTACTAAAAGAGATTGGTAATTCTCCATTTCCTTTCTCAAACTGCATAACCATAACGAAAACAAATGGCGAACCACATCATTAAAATGTGTTTAGATTCCTCTTTTTCTAAATACATTTTTGCATGACCACAACATGCTTGGGGGCACCTATGCCCCTCAACCATAAAAATCCCAGATCTCAGCCAAAAACAACACTGAAACCCCCTTTCTTTGACTGGTCGCACTTTTCAGGTCATTTCCTGGGACGTGTTGCAGTTTTCTGCCTAGTACCTGCTACCCAGGTCGCACAACAGACCCCAAAAAGTGCGACCTGGCCTGTTCATGAGCTCTGGGTACCTAAACTGAACTTTTAATCCATTGAAATGAAAGATTAGGATTAGGCCTCTTACCCCTGATTTTTCTTTCGCCTGCTGCAGCCAAACCGTAGCTTAGTTTGATGAACCGTTTGTACCATTGGAAAGCTCTCACCGAGCCCTCAAATGAGTATTTTTTAGTTTTGAGTGACTTGAGACTTCACCATGACACATTTTATCTAGGAAGAATAACTTCACCCCTCCTAAAAATCGAATTTCTTCACTTGCAACACTCATACTAGGGGCACCACTTGGCCTCCATACTTGTCCATGCTTGTGTTGATTTTCATCGTGAGTTACCATCTTGTACTCATGTTTTTATGGTCCCCCATTAGACCTTTACTATGTGGCAGCACCATCGAGTCGCCCTTGTTTAGATCATCTGAGTTGAGTCATCATCACATTCATGGAGTCTATCCCGAGTCCCTTTGTATCCCGCTATAGTCCTCCATCCTTCATTGCTTGGTCCTTCTCTCGTGTCGCACATTATGACCTTCCATACCACTATCCCCTATCCCTCATGATATTGTGTCAGTCGCTGCCAGGTCATCCATGCCCTTTATTCTTTAACAAGGGTAGTCGTCCATTTGCTACTCAGTACCCCCCATTTCATCATCATCACTGGTGTCAGTCTATCAGTCGCTCTACTATTTTCTCTCATGCCTTAGTTGAGGATCCCTTATTGCCTCACCTAGGGTGGACCTCCTTCTGTCGACATCAACTCATTCATTCTAGAAGATAGGTTTAGAGGGCGATGTACCTTGGTTCCAACTTCCACTCTTGTTCGGTGCCCCGGATCAGGCAAAGGGACTCCTTATTTCCCTTTCTCAGCTCCAGCTCCTTGATGGTTCAATGATGCAGCAGCTGATATCGGTGATTCCTGGGTGTGTGTGAGATGTCCCAACCCTCATGAGGGGGTGGCCCTACAGGTAGCCCCCTACATACTCGGATGACTTCTTCACTTCAGCCTTCGATGCAGCTCCACAGATTTGATGATTTCGGCTTTAGCCGCTTGTAGTGCCTCTTTGATTTGCATGTATCAGTCAGATTTTCCGAGCCCTTCCCCATTTACAGGGGTATGGGGGTTGTATTTGTATCTCATGTACTCATATATTTTTGTATAAGTCCTGGTTGTTATCCCAGGCACAACATGTATGTGGGATTCATCATTATATATTTTATCTGGCTCATGTTTATGCCAGCATGTACTTTACAGTTCGGTCCCTTGTTTACTAGACGCACTATTCTTTTGTACTTTGTCTCGGCGGGCATAGGTATGCCTCCCCCGCCACCTTTAGCACAGGTACCCACTCATAAAAAGAGACTTGTCTCACCTGTAAGTCTCATCTCCTCAGGGTCTAGTTCTTCAGCACATTAGTCTACCTTACATTCCTCTCTCTGAATTCCCTTTTGATGTCTGGTGATTGAGTTCTTACAACGTACTTCAGTCATACGATTTTCTCCTAACACTCGCATGCTGGTGGGCAATCTGTTACACCAATTTTTGGTCATCTAACCTATTATCATTAGATGGACCCAAGTACACCATGTAAGACCAATTTTACCCTAAGTAAAATTGCTTTCACTATGAAAAATAACTTAATAAAACACATTTATTAGGTTGTTTATGGTCTAAACAGGAAACCCCAAGGGGAAATATTAAACAAATCTATATTTGTTTGGTTTTCCTCATGGAATAATTAATTAAACAATAATTTAATTATTATTCTGGGTCATATTTAACCCAAAACAAGGAAATTAATTAGATAAATCCTTATTTAACTTATTATTTTCTACGAATAATTATTTAAACCTTATTTAAATAATATTCCTTGTTAAATTTGACTAAATCATTTATAAATAATTGAATAAATCATTATTTATTCAATTATCATTCAACCACTTCCTTAAAATGATAAATAAATCATTTATTTATTTATTATTTACAAATAAAGGGAATTGACCCAAGTCAAATACCTTTCCCCTCCAACAAATATAATAAAATATTCCATAAAAGGTGGATCTAGATTTGGTTAATATTATTTTATTCATGCACGAAGATCTAGAATGACCCAATATTTTGTTATAAATAGAAGGGTTTTACCTACCATTCTTCACCTTTTGTTGCCTATTAGATCACTCTGGATCTATAGTCTTGGTCTGACTTTGAGCCATTATCATTGTCATATTTTCCATTATTTTCTTTGTGAGCTCCCTTTGAGTTCTATGTTTGTCTGGGTTTTCTTACACTTCGACGAAAGATTCATACTAACAATTATAAGTCGAACATTTTGAAGAGCCTTTCAACATCTGAGGTATAGGCTCAATTGTGGGCCTCTCTATATGGCGAGGTTCTGGAATATTGGTGGTAGCTTTAGCCCTAGAAGGTTCTAGTTCTCCATATTCATGTGCTCTAGTGGAAAATCGACATGAGACTTAACCATATATACATTTGATGTAGATTCACCATCCTGGTTGCCCCTAGTGGGGGTTACAGTACTAGAATTAATGCCAGCAAGTAATTGTGTCCTTTGGGGAAAATGGTTAGTCAGCACAACCTGGGAACTAGATGAACCCTGCTGAGCTAACAAGCATTGAGCATCTTGATTATTAGGGAAAATATGGGTAAGATGATCCCTACTCCATAAATTTCATGGGAATTTAAATTTATTTTTTCGAATCCTTATTTCCCTCACCAGTATTATTACTGGGTATATTTACATTTCCCTTCCCACCCTTATCTTTCTTCTTAGCACGTCCTTTCTTCTTCCCATCATATTGTTGTTTTCCTTTGGGATTTGAGTATTGAACAACATTAACTGCTAAAGGTTGAGAGGGAACAAAAATTGGCATGGTAGACTGTGCTAGAGAAGCATATTGTTATGACAACTATTATAATTGATTCAACGGACTAGACGTATTTCTATCGATTGACCCTAAAATCTTGTTAGAAATCTCTGACTGCAAATATTTTAGAAGCCATTCCAAAATTAACTCATCAGGGATATATTCCTTGATTAATATCTTCCTTTTGTGCCACTCTAGAATGTGGTTAGAAATATGAGTAGCCTTGTCCTGCTCAAAATTGGATAGAAGCTTTGTTCCAACGTCATAAGGGGCAGGAAACTGGAAATGGTTTAGAAACCTTGTAGCTAATTCACCAAACGTGGAAAACACACCCCCTCTTAACTCAATATACCATTTATCTTTGTTTCCAGTTAACATGCATTGGAAATGTATCAACCTGATTGAATCATCGATTAAGGAGTTCGATGAGAACCATAAATGGAATGTGGTTATATGATTTGTTGGATCCTCACCAATATTCCCTTCAAATTTTGGAATTCCAGACGGAATTTTAGTGGGGACCTGAGGCCAAACTAGATTGTAGTATATCATATTATTAATCAATTTTGAAATATCTAAAAATTCAAAGTTGTCAAGAATGGTAAGCGCGGAGGAATGGGAGAATTCCACCCTCCAAAAGTGGAATTTCTGACATTCGAGAAAGAGTATCCTAGACTTTGAGAGGCATCAGGCTGCCACAAGTTACTCGTAGAAGGATCTGAACAGTAAGAAGGACCTTGTGGTCTAGAGGTAATCGAATTGTATCCACCCCTTGCTATAGGACCTTACGGTCCAGAGGTAAATGAAGGATATACACCTCCTCTTGTAGGATGACCAATCATAGGAAAGTTTCCTCCCATCGAAACATTATATGAAGGGGAAAGCCCTTGATAAGGATTCCATGCACTAGCTAGAGGAGGAAAAATCTCTCAGGTACCAGTAATAGGGGAGGACATACTCCCTTGCTGACCAAATAGATGGGAAAAAATCCTAGACGCAAAACCATTGACAAAAGGATTTTCCCATCCCTGGTTCCCTTGAATTAAAGGATTAATATTTTGAGTTTGACAAGAGAAGGGTATTGATACTAAGTTCAAATATGTATTTGAAGGAGGAGCATGTCCACTTCCAAACTCAAAACCTTGAAAATATGTTTAATCCCATTAGATGGAATCCAAAAAGGATAGGCACCAGTGAAAGGAGCAGAAGGTTGGGTGCCACCACTTGAACCTAGAATGGATGTAGAGCCAATAACTATTGTACTAGGTGTAACCGTAGATATAGGAATGGTACCCCCTCCTACAACTGCAGGAGGAGTATGTACACCAAAAGTATCAGTATCCATGCTTGCGCTACTAACATTGGCCATTGGAAAATGATGAGAGTGAACATGGCTAGCCAGCCTACCAGTCGGGGTACCCATGTCTGATACAATGTAATAAATATCATAAGGAAGAGGTTCTGAAGGAGTCACAGGAGACTTAAGAACGTCTTTAGCTTTAATTTTTTCTTTCGATTGAAATAGTACCCTGGTGAGGACTAGAACATTTCCATCCGAATTCGAGACTAGAATAGGTTCACCCTATGGAATGAGATCCCTTGAGAAGGACCGGTCTCCACTGTGTTAGATTATATTGGTTCAAAAGAACCAGCATAATTTCTCCTACTCCTTCTAGGTGAAGGCCCGACACTCATAGGTGAAATCCCACAAAGCCTTCTAGACCGACGAACTGGTTGATCAACCACTTTTAAATATTAAGAGAAATTTAAAGACTAAAAAAACCTATGGAAAACTAGGAGCACAAATCAATCACTAAAATTATCCTAAAGATACAAAAATCAAAACAACTTCCAGGTATTTCCACTCTGGGTGATTAGGACTTGACACTAAAATAAAATAAAACGAAGATAAGGAATTTCTAAAGATATTTTTGGATAAATTTGCCCCAAACCTATCAATGAAGGTATCACAAACAGTTACACTGACTTCCAGAAAATAGCCTTTGCCGATGCAAGTACCCGAGCTTCGCAAGGACACCCTCCATAAGTACTATGAAAGTGATGCAAAGTTTGTCTCAAGCACCACAGACATTCCTCCCCACAGTCATCATTGTGGTACCTAAGATAGGTAACTAATGTCATCATCTCATAATCAGACGCTGAGCAAAAAAATCATGGGCGTGCGATCCAATAATTAGGATATGGGGTATATCTCTTTCCCTATATTCACATGTCCTTGTGCTTGACTCCTGTGTTAGAGGATATTTCTGGACAACCTAACGATACTGGATTCACACTCTTTAATCAAATTCTATACTTTCAATTTTGAGTAGCCTTGGAGAGTTTACTCTCCACACATTTTTTCCAAGGCCCTAAATTCCCTAGACTAATTTGTGTATCTATGAAAAAAAATAAAAATATAGTTCAATTTATATTTAAGCGTTGAATTTAATTGGTTGGAATTTAGGTCAAAGGTAGCGAAAGCACAACTTATGATATCCTAACACAAATAAATCAATAGAAAACTAGGCTACATGCAAATGCAACTTATTTTTCTTCAACAAAAAATGATTTCTACAGGGTTCTACGAGAAAGCTAACAAAGACAAAACTCTTTTCTTTTTCCTTTTAAGCACTCACACATTCAACATCTATAAAAAAGACAAAAAATGCCTAAAATGAAAAATATCCTAATGCATACTAGAATTCCAAAATGCAACATTCTAAGAAATGCTCAAAACAAACAAATGTGATCTATTAAAATCAAAATCCAAGATTGACAAGCAAAGAGGAGAAAACATCCAAGAGAAGAAGACTCTTCCAAGCAAAGAAAATCTTAGCCACCAAGGAATAATTCACACATTTGTTAAAATACCAAAAACCAAAAATTCAAAAAACCAAAGAAAAGAAAGGAAAAACAAATGTTTTTTCTTTTTTCGTTTAAGGATTAAAGACCAAAAATTTTTAGAAAGGAAAAACAAGCACTAATTCAAATCAACAACAAAAAAAGTGACTCAAATCCCACTAGTCATAAATGATCGTAAAGATGAAAATACTAATGTGAATGAGAGACCAAAATACCTTAAGATTTGATCTGAAAGGCACAAAAGATTTTGGAATATAGAAATACTTTAGAGAACCAAAATCCTTCACTAATCCAAGAATTAAAAACACCTTTCTCAAACAAACAAGGAAAAACAGAAAAGAGTTAACTTCAAGGATGCAAAAAAAAATCAATCAAAATACTGAGCTATAAACAAGTTGAAAAACAACCAACTAACCCAAAAGTACAGATCAACTAGACACTTCTTGAAGAAGGTCTGAAACCCAAATTTCAATACAAAAGGTTTCAAAAATCACAAACCCTAGGTTGAAACAATATTTTTTCAAAAGAGATGGAAAAATCGAAAACAACAAGAAACAAGATCATTCTAGACTTAAAAACACTTTAGGAAACCATAGGAAACAATGTCAAAAACCCCAACACAAGCGAGAAATGAAAATTTTCAAATTTTCATATCTCTATGCAATTGTATGAATATAGAACAACATGTATATGCAACTGTATCTGAAGAAACTAGCGTATATGCAATTTTCTTTGGTAGAGTCCGCATATATACGCTTCTGTCTAAAATAAAAAGCACATGTAACTGGAAATTTAGGGCAAAAATAAAAAAAACAAACCTCATCCAAAATATCAGGTTGATTGACCAGACTGCCAATGAATGAAGAAGATTGGAAAAATAAAGAAACAACAAATAAAACCCAAATCAGTGGAAAATCAACCCTTCTAGGAAATTCTTTATGGTATTCCCTAGCGGAGTTGCCAGTTCTGTTGGGGGGGAAGTTCCCTAAGGTAAGGTTTGAAAACCTCAACAGAGCAAAATAATATAATCAACAAGAAGCAATCATAGGAGCATGGCAAAGATGTAAACTACTAAATTTGGGTTGAAAGGAGTAACCAAAGGTCCTACGTTTGATGTCAATCCCATAGGGTCCAAACCCCCTTCTTCCTCCAGAACAAGCAGACCTACAATGCAATTTAGAGAAGCATATACATAACAAGTAATTCAATGTGCATACATAATAGATATTTTAGATCATTACACATAAGCATATAAACCATGAATCATTACATATAAACCATGAAACATGACATCATAACATATCAGAAATGAGACATAGCTTCTTTATTGATATCAACAAATAGTAGTGGAAAAGTACAACCTAATCTGATCCACGGAACCGACGAAACCTTCCTCTAGATCCATCCAACCAAATCCTCAAAAAATACCTCTCTAGTAAGTTCAAAAGGATGCCATATAAGGATGAATGAGAATAACTACAAGGAAACAAGGGCTTCCTATAAAATGGGAAGTGCAGGAAGCACAAGGAAAAATCAAACTTGATCTGGGGATCGAAATGACTATAATGTCGATATCCTATATCTTGCTTGTAATTAGGCCTTTCCATGAGGTGTATAAATACCACCTAAAATTGGTTCATTCGGTTAGGCCACAGGCTCCTGTAGGTGGCCTTTCAGTAAAATCCGCTTGAAAAATAGGATATTATTTTATTTTTTCATATTTTTAAGAGTATACGCGGGTTCTATATTATGGTACCCGCGTGTATACGTTTTTTTTTGTGGGTAGAGTCGTGTATGGCATTTGAAATATTTTTTTTTAATATAAGATCAAGTTTTTATGGGAAAGGGCTACCCAAGGTCATACAAGAGCATTAGGACAACAAAATTGTTGAACGCTGCTATAATAATACCTTTCTTCTTGGCAGTGCTTTCAGTCTTGTGGCTACTTGCTTCATCCTTCCCACTGGGGAATTGAGACATGTTTATGGTGATTATCTTCCTAGGGCTGCCATGAGGTTGAGAAATACCTATTTGAGAGGATTCCGTTGAGAAAATATGGCACAAAACAGGGCTGACATTGACCACATTAGACATCATAGGATATTTCACCTTAGGGTTAGGGTTTACAGATGAACCTTCCACAAATCGAGCTACTTATTTCTCTACATCCACTTTTGATGATTCCAAAATATCCCCTTCTGCTTGAACTTAAATTTAATTTTCCTCTCCACTGACTGAAGGATGAGGATCATCTAAATCATTCGATTGATTAAGGCTTTGGAGGATGCACATAACTAAAAGCGTTGCAAGAGGAGGTGGGGACATTTCCCCCTTTCCTTTCAGTATTTCACTATTCCTCTTTAGTGGAAAAAGCTACTTCCCCTTTATTAGGCCGAGTTTTCTTGCATCCCCTTACAAAGTTCCCATATTCATGAAAAGCATGACACTTGAATGGAATTTGCATGTAATCCAAGACTTGACAATGCTTCCATTCCCCCATTGTGAGGAAATTTTTTGTAGGGAGAACCTCCTCTATATCAACTTCCACACATGTCCTGGTGCATGGAAACTACCCACCTTTATGTTCTGATTTATTTATATATCTTCCCACTCTGTTTCCAATTTCCCTAAGGAAATCGTCATTCCAACAAGACAAAGGGAGTCATTGTAGCTTCACCTAGGATGGAACAATGTTTGGAATTTTTTTTGCAGGGTCAAAATCAAGAGACCATATATTCAAATAGATTCCTCCAACCTTGAAGAAGTAACGGTCATTTTTTAATACGACCTCCTTATCCTCCTTTGATTCAAAAAGGAACACAAAATACCCATTTATGTCGGTGTAAATACCCAACCATCCTTTCATTTTAGCTTTGCATTTTTTCTCGGCTCACTGCTCCATGGATTTGGGGGATGACCACATGTCAGGGAATTTTATACTTAGAGTTTGTTCCAAAAATACAAGGGTGGAGTGGCAGAAGGTGGAGGGGAGCGAAACAAAAGGAATAACTTCCAACTTTTTAAAAAATTTAGTGTCTGAATCACTGGTCTTTTGTCTCTTAGGAGTGACAAAATAAAAGCCTAAAAGGATACTGCAGTGTGCGATGAAGGTGGAGGAGCCCCTCTGATCATACCATGGGAGGGTGCATGTAATGGGAATCTAGGGCTAGTAGAGAAACTAGGGTTTTTTAGGTGAGAGCATAACAAGTTGAATTATACTTATACTTTAAATTAGTAATTTTTTTATACGTAAACTTTATAATAAATTAATTTTTATTATAAAGATTTACTTATTACATATGTAAGGGCATCTAAGATATTTCTCATTGTGAATGTAAATAGGGGAAGCATGAATAAGAATGGAAAGGAAAATGTGTAATATAATATGAGTACAACAAATGTTGAAATGAAAGTATGTTAGAGATAGTGAATAAGAAGTGTTAGGAGTGAAATTCACATAGTAATTGTATTAAGGGAAGTTGAATTGTCATGTAAGGGAACATAATTGATGAAGGTATGTTTAAGGAATTCAATGAATTTGAAGAGTTGGAAATAGATACAAAGATGTCACTGGGATAGATGAAAAGTTATAGACATTTCTAAATAATGAATTATTTAGAATGTGATGGAAATCAGTAGATAATGGTTGGTTAGGAAATATTGAGAGAGTTTTAAATATAAGTTGTAGAGTTTTAAGTAAGGGAGAATGCTAAACATTTTATGTTTTTGATATTTTCTAGTTTTTTATCATCAATATTTGGCTAGATAATATTTGTCAAAATTAATTTTTTGGATTAATTTTAATGTGCAATATGTTATTTACGAAGAAATAGCAATTAGTAAATCTATTGTTTATGATTATGGTTCAATTTTAAATGTCATCTGTGATCATGTTTGTAATGAGAATAATAATATGTTCTTTAGAAGTTTATATATTTAGTGGGCCTAATGATTGAAAAAATGTGCTTCCTTGTAAGAGGTCACAATTTCAAATTCGAAGAGGAATAAAGTATGTACACCTGCATAGAATTTTTCTAATCATGGTGAATTGGTAACACATTGGAGAAATCTATGCAAGGCCTACAATCAAATATTTTAGCTACCACTATAACGCTAAGAGTATACCCAATAGTCTGCATAAGCCAAATATACCAAAAAATTATGACTTAGCAAGAGCGTAGATGTCACATGGGTGGGGGAACCTACTCTTTGAGCCTTATCAGAATAGGCCAAACATGTCCCTTGGAATTGAACCCATATGGATGGGAGGAGAAATTGTGTTCCAAAACCACATCCATAAATTTTAGCAGTTAAATCATTGCATGAAGGCGGGTCTCTTGTACCACAAACAAGGGAGCCTCATACATCAATTTGGTGTTTGGCTTAGTTGTGACCTCCATAAATTTTATAAGTTAGGTCAATACATGAAGGTGGGTCCCTTGTCCCACAAATAAGGGGGGTCTCATACACAAATTTGATGCTTGATTTGGCCACGACCTTAAATTGGCTAGAGACCAAATTGGTGTATGAGACCCCGTTTACATATGTGTGTGTGTGTGTGTGAAGGGGGTATCATCTAGTAATTTCATGTCTAGCTTGGTCGTGACTTTTGTAATATTCTCAAATGGGAAAAGTAGGAATATAGTGCATAAACATGGAAATAGCAGTGTAAATCATCACATCAACAATGGAGACCAATATGTGCCATTACATTAAGTATAAGAACAGAAAATCAATACAAGATAGTGAGGCACAAATCATATGATATGAGGAAACAAGCCTCCCATAAACAATCACTCCCAAATATGAGATACTGCTACAATACAAAATGTCGGAGAGTTGCTAAGCGCAGTCATACTAAGCATAACTACAACTGTAGATCATACAATAATGTAAATACAATGATATATGCCTCAATAGATGTTATACAAATAGATCTAGGCCCTATATCACCTTTCGAAGATAACGCAAGAGGGTTTCTGGAAAATGTACAAAATATACAAATGTGAGTTGCAGCCCTAAGGCTGAAAGTTTGTTGCAACAAAGAACTGAAAATATATGGTTGAAGCTGATGTATAATCCTACAGTTCTTCTCCAATAGATCCTCTGGATGAAAGGATGTCCCCTCCACTGAAGAAATCACCTCCCAAATCACATACTGCAACCACCCCTGCAACTCCTCCCTAGAATAATGCAGATCCAGACTGAAAATGCGCTATATGGGATAATATCACCTTGTCCTGGTTCCAAATATGTCAATACAGCCCAAGGGTCTTCTTTCAATGGCCTCCCAATGGAAGGAAACCTTCCTCCCCTGAAAAACCAGCTCAAAAAACACCTAATACAATCCTCAACTATTGCACCCTGCAACACATCACAACTCTAAGAAGAAACTATGTTGTTGAAGAAATTTGTAGCTTGGCCTTATGCTGGAATTTGGAAATGTAGTGAAAATACTTCTCCTGAGTAGGCACTCGAAGTCCCCCGAGGATGAAGGTGGGATTCCCGCTCGAGAACACCCTTGTGCTAAACAACACTGCAATCTTAGCTAAACAACTGAAGAGAGCCTCAAGTCTAAATAGACCATCAGCAAAATAATAATCCAATCATCATCACAATAGCTGCCATCCTCTTCCTTATATTCTTGCTGAGCTTCCTCACCCTTGGCTCCACTCATTAAAGCCACTACATCCATGCATGGAATCTCCCTCCAAAACTGCGTTGTCCCTCAATGAATGCCACTCCTTCCATAACAACGCTGTTTGATTTGGTCAAAGTTGACCCAGTCTACATGATCCATCCCCTTTTCACACATAAGGGTCTTCAATCCAAATTTTAGATGATCTCCTTTCACATTAGGAGTATTTTTATTCTTATTAAGAAGATTTATGGGTCTCCATACCCTCTTATTCCTCTCGCTAAGAGCAAAATAAAAAATTAATATTCCAATTAGTTGTGTGCTAATTTAGGAATATTACAACTTTAAAATTATGTGTATCAGTGTGTGTGTTTAGGAAAACACTTATCCTAGGAAAAAATCACACACACTTCTCTTCATTTTGAGGATGTTAACTAAGATAAATTGGTTGTTTAAGGGCTCAAGGATGAATATAACAATATATTCATTAAAAACTCAACATGTCACTTTCTCGAATTGAATTTGGGTAGGGAGGTAAGACTCCTCTTCAATGCTTAAGGTAAACCCAATTAATTGCATGCACACACATTAATGTTAATAATAAAATAAAATAGTCATGGATTAAATCAATAAAAGGTTAAATTCAACTTTATTTACATAATTTTTTCCTTAAGTTTGAAAAGGTTTTTGTTGAAAGTTAGAGTTCCATTTAATTAATGGAATTTTTCTTTTAAGAATTTTGGTTCATTTTAAAATAATTATACTATTTAAATTTCAAAAAAAAGAAAAGAAAAAAAAAAGATATTTATATCAAATTTAAAAATAAATACATAATTAATTTTTTTTTAATAAGTAAAAAACAAATTCATTTAAAAATTGTAAATTCACTTAAATTTTGAATTTATCCACTTATTAAATCACTCAAATACAAAATAAATAAATGAATAAATAAAAATCATATCAATTTTATAAATTTTTTAAAATTTATTCTTATTTTTTAAATCATTAGTTTTTTATATATATTTTTTTATTTTTTTTAATCTCTATGAATAGTTCTAGGTCAAATAATCTCGGTTGTTCATCATTCCAAGTGCTTTACATAATTGAAAAAGTTTAATATTGGTGCTTACCCTAATTATGTCCACTATTGTCCTTCTTATTGAATGGTGGCAAATTAAGTCATCTTTTAATTAGGAATTTGAATCTAATGGTATAGAGCTACAAATGTTGACATATTTTTTGAGAAATTTTGAATATCAAAGTTTTGACATTTCTGAATTTATAAAGTGTCATTAGTTTTTAAAAATATTTAACTTTTATTAAATAAGAATATAAAATTATTGAATTAGATTATTTAAGTTATGAATTATATATAGGGAAATACGATTAATGCAAATACTAAATTGTGAATTTTAAAGTTTATGCTTTTACAATGTATTTGTGGAATATATACATAAAAAAAAATTGTGTAATCATAAAAAGAGAAACCTAAACAGCTCCAAAATTCGAAAATTGAAATAGTGTTAAAAAATAATAATAATTAAAATAATAATTCTTAATGCTAATAATTAAATATAGAGAAAAAATAATTAACACATACAATTTCAAAAGACAATATTAATAATTAAATAAATAGAAAAGAAAAGATGATTAAAAACATACAATTTCAAAAAACATTGAAAACCTTAAAGATAATAACTCTAAATACTTATGGATAGAAGATATTTAAAAACATATAATTTTAAAAAACATGAACCTTAGTAAATAACCAACTAAACACTGTCACCACTATTAAACAAAGAAAAATTGACAAAATATGAACAAGGATTGATTTTATAAAAATGAAAGCAGCATCGATCTATAACTAAAAAAAACTTAGATTAATTACCAAATCAGAAAGGAACCAAGGGACTTGTTCAAATCTAATCCAATCAAAGTTGGATTAATTACCAAATCTTAAAATAGAAGAACCAAGCCTAGCAATAAAAGAAGAACATAAAAAGAAGGAAAGGACAACGGAAGAAGAAGGGACTAGTTCAATCATTGGAACGTAATTTTGTCAAAGGAAAAAACAAAAATCATTGAAAACCTAAAATTAACAATCAAAGAAAGCTCTAAAGGAACTACATAGGATTTATGAGGAAATAAACACCCATGAGATATTAATTAAAGGCATAAGGGATATAAGCACGAAATTTCAAGTATTAAAGCGGAAGTAAGAAGTTTAGATGCTTTATTACTTAATATAAAAATCTTTTAAAGAAGAAGATAAAATAAAGCATGAACTAATAAGAATTTGAGTAGATAATAAAGACCATAATCAAATCTACAATTTGGAAATTTGGATATTTATAAGGTGATGACACAAAATTAAAAGGATATTCAATGGTAATTCAAAATATGATGAATATAAATATTAATTTGGATTAGATCATTATATTGTTTATCATCCATTTAGATTATTTTAGAGTGGAAAAAGTGGAGGAATTAGCTCACAGGATCATTTTTATTAATAAGACCTCTTTTGGCGATTTGGCATCTAAAACCTTCCAGGAGCATTTTGAAACATAAAACATTGTTTTTATGGGCGTAAAAATTTTATTCTTTAGCGCGAAACTTTCTTCCATATTCTACACACATATACCTTTCTAACGACACAAGAATCATCATAATCAGAGTTTGTATGCACAAGTTATGCCACTCAAACTTTGACCTTCCTTTTTTCACCACCATAATTCGAAAAGATGTCATGTCAGCCCCCATTATTTATGGAAAAGGGGCTACCCACATGATTATGATGAAGAATACTCTAGAATATTCCATATTGTAACTTTGGTTAAGAGTTGAGGAAGTCAAACCTAACCACTAGGAGGCTATTGGGCTATGTTTTAACCAAGCCACTAGGAGGAAAAGGGGTTTCATTCTTTTGGGTGCATTTGTTCTATAGATGAGTGTAACAACACCTAATTGATTTTCCATGTAAACAAAATAAGACCAAGGTCATGGGACACGTATTCCAAGTTGAATGGTGGGAAAAACACCATAGTGGGCATCAATTGTGGTTTATTAATGGCTATGGAAATTGGAAAAGTCATTGGAAAATGAAAAGAAGCAATAAATGGCATTTAATTATCAAAATAAAGGGTAATAAGGGAAAAGGGAGATGAAGAGACACAAATTTGCTTGCAATGGAAATTAGAGGAAAATTAAAGGAAAATTAGGAAAAAGGTGAAATCAATGATAAAAAGGCTTCAAAGAAATAGTTGTTAGTTTTTTCACAGTTTGGTATATGCATGTGGTTCCATGGTTATGTACTATTATTGGCATGGAGATTTTCCTAAGATTGACATTGGTTTTAGTCTTGCCTTTCCATTTCTTGGATAGCCATGGTGTTGTGGGATTTTCCACACGTTTTTCTGATTGGTTCTTAGGTTCCTTATGGCTATGGGTTGGAACACACACTCTGGAAGCCATGGAATAACTTGGGTTGAGTTACTAGTTCCTGGAGCAATAGGTTGGGACAAACACTTTGGAGCCCTTGGTGGGTTGAGTTACTAGTTCTTGGATCCACAATTGGAACAAATGCTTTGGAGACCTAGAAGGTCGTGGGATGAGTTACTAGTTCCTAGAGCCTAGGAGAACTTAAGTAGAGACCGATCTGGTTGATGCTAGTGATTTCCGGATAGTAGAGGTGGACTCACTATGGTTGAGGGTTGTGGTGGTTTGGCATTTGGAAGCCCAGGTTGGTTTTTTCTTGGTTTGTTCCATGAGATCCCATATTCATGCTTGGAATATGGCACAGGGGTGATTGGATGGAAGAGAGATTTGGTTCAGCCCAATCCATGGTTGAGTGGTGCGTGGAAGTCCTGACTTGGTTGGAATTTTCATATGTTAATATGAGATATTTTCCTATTGTGATCTATGAGTATATGTGTTGATTATGATGGTTATCTTATGGCTGCTTTTCCATGGGTTTTACTCTGGTTATTTTTTGGTTATAAGTTGGTTAGATGATGTATACTTTTTATGGTTCTTTTCATGTTTTGATAATTTAATGAATACATGGACTAATAAGTGTTCTTGTAACTACTGGGAGAGGTCATAGAGCCTTCTTGGTGATTCTCAAATGATTTTCAAAATTTTATGATCAAATATGCGTTCATGGCCTGTATCTTACATGTTTGTCATGTGTTTGACAGAATGTTTGTTATGGATTAGGAATCTATGGGCTAATTTCTTGCTTCAATTTTGAATCTTTTCATTGTAATCATGTTAATTATGATTATGGAAAGTTATAGGCAGTTTTAGTTAGTAGTATTGAGGCTATCCTGAAAAGTGGCACAAGTTTCAGAACCGCATGCTCAAGACTGGGAAATTTGGGTCATAATCACATGGAGGCAATCATATGCATGTGGTTGGGACCTTATAACTGCACCCATGTTGTGTTGTGCATGCGGTTAGGGAGTGTTTCTAGTGAAAAGAGCCCCAACATAGGGATTTAGCACCTAGAGTGGCTTGCAGACCCCCGAGTGTTCTCTAGCTCTTGAGGGATGTCTGTAAGTTTTTGGTGTGTCAACCCCACTTCCATAACCAAAATCTAGAGACTGGGTCATATCATAGTGACACTCGAATCATGTTTACCCTGGCTAGATGTGAAATTGGGTAATTTTGGGGTGTGGGGGTTACAAAGTGGTATCGTAGCTTCCAGGTTCAAAAACTTGGACTGGATGGGCTAGTGCATGTTGTAATACATTCATGTTAACTGAATATGTGTTTACTATGCATGCATTGTAGTGGCAATGGTCATGATGTATCTAATCAGTGTTACAGTTTTGTGCCATAATTTTATGATGTTGAGATGATTGAAATGTTAATGTCATTATGTATCTATATCGTGCTAATCTAGATCGATCGTGCAGATGAGACAACCTCCCCTAAGATACATTAAGGTATGATTTCAATTATGTATATATTTGGTTTATCTAACATGGCATTGTGGCAGGAGACAGAAGATCAGAGATGATGAACATAATGGTGGATTACAGTTCACTTGACTCTCCCTATATATCAGTTAAGCAACAAGGAGGTTAGTATTCTCCTGATATAGCAGACACACTAAGAAGTTTAAAGGTAGAAATTAGAGGTTGTAAGGAAGATAATAGCAAGTTGTTTGAGGCATAGGAAAGGCTTGTCATAGCTCAAGAAAAGTAAGAAAAAATTAATGCAATCATCCTTCAGAGCCTTACATATTTGTAGAAGCAGGGAAAACTAAAGATTAGTGAGGGACAAGAAAAAAAGACTAATGGGGTATATGGCAATAAGTCTCAATCGAGATACAGGTTGGACAGGAATGACATTGTCAAAGGTGGCAAGTATTTGTATACACCTGAATGGTGGGCTAGCACTCATGGATTCTATTCCAGTTCTGGTTCTGAGAGACATCATCACCATTATCACCAACATCCTTATAAGATAAGTGAGAAGAAATATTTACTAGAGGAGTTAAAGAAATCCAAGTCTCCTACTTTTGATGGGGATGTGAAGAAACAAAAAGATGCATAAGCATGGTTTCCTGGGATGAAGAATCTATTTGGATTTCATGATTATTCAGAGAATATGAAATCCAAGATAGTGATATTTGGTCTCAAGGGAAGAGAAAATATCAGGTGGGAAGATGTGAAGCATGTTATAGGCATCAAGATAGAGGAGTTGAGTTGGAATGAGTTTAAAATACTCTTTAGTAATAAGTACTTGTTAGAGAGATATTATGATGGAAAAAACAAGGAATTATATGAGTTGAAGATGGGTGCCACGATAGACGAAGAGTACACTACCAGGTTTTTGGAGTTGTTCAGATATGTGCCCTACCTTAGGGATCATAAGTCGAAGGTCCAAAGGTTCATCAGTGGATTACCTTTAGAATTTAAATATTATATTGAGTATGCTGAGCCTTGGTCATTGGATGATCCAAACTTATGCAGGAATGCAACAAATTACAGAAATAAACCTTAACACGGAGATCTAGAAGGAATAACACTTCATTTCATTAGTATCAAATACTGAAAAATGCTTACAAACAAAATGGAAAATAAACTAGCTCGGGCGATGGTAGCTTATCTATGAGAATAGATGTGGTGGCGACATGCCTATAAAATGTGTTACAATGAGGCTTAGGGGCCTTTTTATTATTGAACAACATGGGAAAACCCTAAACAACCAAAACCCTAACCCCGGGAGATGGAAGGCCAAGATTTTATGGGCCCCGTTGGGGTTAGCTAGGCAGCCAACTTCCCAGGGTCGTAACTTGGTCATATTATCTTTGTTTGGCGCATACAATATATTTTCGGAAATATATCTCTGAGTACTAAAAGTTCCACCACAATTGAAATCCCCTGCCTACTTCTATGGGCCTATTACGAACCTAAAAAATATGTCGTTTAGGGATCAAAACTGCTCCGGAAGTTTAGGACCCGTTAAATTGCCAAAAATAGTAAATGATACTATAAATAAGGAAAATGATGAAATCAACTAGCAGTCTAGGTGGAATAGGTGGGTGGTCACCAGTATCCACTTGGATCATTCCTTCCCCCTTAGGAATAAATGGTCCCCATTGCATGCAGAGCCTCCATGAGGTAATGAATTTTTTGTTGAATCTGGTCTCTAGGGAACCACTTTCCCTGGTGAAGGAGTTGGCCTACTTTGAAAACTCTATATAGCTAGATCCTTTGCTAGCAGGTCTTATTGATCTATGTGTCCATGATCAAATCATTTGTGGCTTGTTCCATACAGTCTAGGTTTAACTTTGTTGGTGTGAGTTGTTTTGCAATATCGGATCTATCCAACAATGGTGGAAAGTAGCGCCGAAGGTGTTAGGGTCCAACCCTAACCCCTTTATTTATGTAATAAGCCCATAAGGGCCTATTCCGATTCATAGTTAGTTGTTTGAGTCAATAAATCTCGTAAGAGGTTATCCACATTAATAATAATTGTAAGTGGTCAACCCACATTCTAGAAAAGGAACCACAATTAGTTATAAACAAGCCTTAGTTAATGAATAAGGTGGTTAACACATGATTATGTACGGGACCACTAGTAGTTAGGGTTTTGGATGTCATTAGGCAATAAATAGCATTAGATAGAAGGAAGAATTATTATGTCATATTGTAATTGAGATCTGCTATGTTGGAGGTTTCCCCCTTAAAGAGGCAAGTGAACATCGTATCTTGTTTCTGCATAATGAAATATCTTTGTCGCTTTTCTATTTTCTGGTGATATCTATCTGTCTTGGCTATTTTGTTTCATATTTATTATGTTCTGGCTCATCTAAGAGGTCAAGTTCATAACAAGTGGTATCAGAGCTCTTTCTAAGGCCAGCGGGAGCTCTAGTTTTCACAGAATTGTTTTATGCTAGAGACGTGTTCTGGCGTCTTTAAACTACAGGATCTGTCATTGAGCGCATAAAATTGCAGATTTTTGGAAGCATGCACACATGAAATATAAGAGGTGGTAATGTTTATTGGAATCCCTTTTAACCCCTATGGGTACCCCTTTTAGTAGTAGTGCATTAGACAGAAGCGTGCACAGATTTCACTTCCACGTACCCTTGGGTATATAGGAAGCCCCGCAGGAAAACCATGAAACCCAACCATTGTTCATCCATCAGTCGTCTTGCTGCTACAACACACTGATAAAAACACTCAGGGAGATTACTCGAATGTAAAATAGGGTAATCAAGTAGTACGGCTAAGGGTACGGTCGATCCTCCTTAATTGGTGCCCTGAAAGATTGGGTTGAGTACTATTGTTGGACCCATGTGTATATTGCCATATGTATCACCTGACACTCCTTGTGACCATAGTTTCCCCATATATATGAAGCTCCCTGCTATTGTCTATCCTGCTCAGATCTACCAGTTTTGATCTGCTGACGCCATCCATCTAGCTTTCAGGGTATTCAGAGAACAAATTCGGCTCAGAGTATAGTAAGGGTTTTGGCTACCATAGCCTAGATCTAATTCTTGCGGCACATATGATGGTACCCAGACATATAGGTCCAGCTACTCCAGTACAACCCTCATTTTTGTAGGACATTTGGCAGTATCAAGATTTCGGGTATCTGGCCACGAAAAAAAAAAAAAAAAGAAAGAAAAAAGTCTGGAGCTAGAAAAAAGCATTTGGAGTATGAAAAAAAGAAAGAAAGAAAGAAGTCTGGAGCCATTTTGGGACACTTTCTAGAGACCTAGCCCATAATATTTAGGATGACAAGTTGAAAGTGGTACCATTTACTTATCAGCCCACATTTTTTAGGCAGTCCCAAATATGGGCTAGTGCATGTACGGAACCTTCTTGCAATTAATGGCTCTAGAGAAGGTGAACGAAAGAATCGAAAACCTCGATACCACAATTTCTACACTTTTTGGCCAAATCCAAGAATCTTTGTCTCTATTGGCATCACATAGCAAGGAATACACACGTGGGGAAGCATATGAAGAAGGTGAATCCAACCATCACATTCACTTCCATGGAGGATCCTAATTTTTGGGTCAATGAGTGCCCAAGCTATACATGTACAAATTTGATCGCTCGAACCCAACAACATAGTTGGCTCAAAATAAAATAAGCTAAGAGTGGGAGCACTTTATTTGGACCAAGAAATATGGCAATGGTGGCATTGGCATCAGAAATGTTACACGTTTCCAATGTCTTGGAATGTCTTTTCAAAAGCCCTTTCTGACCATTTTGATCAGGATTCTCATTTCTTGGGACGACTCAGTAAGCTCCGACAAATTGTTACAGTCAAGGACTACATGGCTACTTTTGAAAAATTTGCCATCAGAACTGAAGGATTATCAGAAGCCTTTTATTTGGAATGTTTTATCAGTGGCTTGAAGGAAGAAATCCAAGCCAATGTCTGGATGCACCACCCCTCTACTTGGTTTGACGCATGTCAAAAAGCCTTAGAGGTGGAAGTTTCCTTACATGCTCAGTTCAATCACCCAAATTTTTTCGCAAAGCCATGTCCCACCCAAACACTGAAGGTTCAGAAGGTGTCTCCGGAAGAAATGGCCTAACGATGGAAACAAGGACTCTGCTACTACTATGATGATAATTATGCCCCAGGGCATAAATGCAAGGAACCAAAATTCTTCCAAATTGATGCCACTGATAATTGTATAACAGAGGAAGCCCCCAACCTTGACATGGATGAGGAAGAAGTGGGTGACACTCAAGGAGAACCAGACTAGGGTGACACTCAACTGAGCTAGTTATATCATTATGTGCCTTGGTTGGAATTTCTTCACAAAAACTCTTAAAATCTGTGGCTTCATTAAACATAGGCCAGTCGTGGTGTTGATTAATAGAGGAAGTACTCATAGCTTTTTCCATAAGCGTGTAGTGGAAGCAACCCATTTTTTTATAAGGTCCATCTCTAATTTCCAAGTAGTGATCACTGATGGGGGGACCATGAAATGTGAGGGCCATTGTAAAAACATTAAGCTTCAAATAGGGGATTATCACCTTAAAGCCCACATGTTTTCCATTCAAATGGGTGGTTGTGACATTGTCCTAGGTGAAAAATAGGTTCGCACGCTCGACCCTATCACAATGGGTTTCCAATTGTTATATATGAGATTTAAGTAAGAAGGCCACACTCATACACTGAGGGGACTCTAGGCGAGGCTCCAACTATCATCAACTCACATAGAAAGGAGAATATTTTAAAAATGGGCCATCATGGGGTAGTAGCTAAATTTCATTCCATCCAAGCCGTTGAATCCGAACCTCCCCAAATTCATCCAGATATGTAACAGGTCTTAGATCACCATCAACGGGTATTTGAAAAACCACAGGAACTTCCCCCTTCTCGAGGTGAGAATGATTATAGAATCCCTCTGATCCCAAGAGCTCAACCAAAAAATGTCCATCCATATCACTATCCTTTTTCCCAAAAGAATGATATTGAAACAATCATCAAGGAGCTTCTAGAAGCAGGGGTTATTCATCCCAGCACGAGCCCTAATTCATCTCATTTAGTCATCATTTTAAAGAATGATAGAGAATGGGGCATGTGTCATGAATTTAGGGCCCTTAACAAGCTCACTATCAAGGACAAACTCCCTATTCTTGTGGTGGATGATTTTCTTGATGAACTCCATGGTGCTAAACTCTTTACCAGGCCCAACCTCCACTCTGGCTATCATAAAATATGCATGAAGGAAGTTGACGTACCCAAAACAACTTTATGAACTCATGAAGGCCACTATGAATTCTTGGTCATGCCATTTGGTCTTTGTAATGCTCCCTCCACTTTTTAGAGTCTCATGAACCACCTTCTGAAACCTTATCTCATAAAATTTGTCCTAGTATTTTTCGATGATATTCTCATCTATAGTCTTACCTGGGATACACACCTTTAACATGTTGACCAAATACTACAATTTATCCAAGACCATAAATTGTTTGTCAAACTCTCTACGTTCTCCTTTAGAATGGAAGAAGTGAGTATTTGGGACATATTGTGGGACATGATAGAGTAAGGGTTGATCTGAAGAAGATTCAGGAAATGCAGGATTGGCCCCAACCCAAAACCTTGAATAATTTGAGGGGATTCTTAGGTCTCACAGGTTACTATCGCAAATTCATCAGCAACTATGGACATATTACATGTCCCCTAACTCATCTTCTGAAGAAAAAATCATTCTTATGGATTGACATTGCGCAATTGGCTTTCGTGGCTCTACCCGACCCTTAAACAAGCCATGTGATCCACTCCTATTTTTGCTCTACCCGAATTCACCAAATATTTTGTGATTGAATGTGATGCTTCTAGTATGGGCATTGGTGCGGTATTAATGCAGGAAGGTAGACCATTGGCCTTCACTAGTCAAAAAATTAGTGGCAAACATTTGGACAATCCACATATGAGAAAGAAATGATGGCCATCTTACATGCAGTCAACACTTGGTGCCCATAATTATTGGGGAGATGATTCCAAATTTGTACTAACCATCATAGTCTGAAATGTTTTCTAGAGCAACGTCTATCCTCACCACAACAAAACAAATGGCTGGAAAAAATGTTGGGATATGATTATGAAATAATTTACAAAAAGGGACTTGACAATATAGTAGCTAATGCCTTATCGCGACAATTTGAGGATGAGGACACCCTTTTATCACTCTCTCTACCCCGATCATATTGGATTAAAGATGCTCGTCGGGAATGGTTCTCCCACCCCTCCTTATCCTAGCTCATTAATAACTTGAGAGATGATCCCAATGCCTCAACTGACTACTATTGGTAGGATGAGTATCTTCATTACAAGGATCGAATAGTGCTCTCCCCAACCTCAGATCTCAAACCCCGCATCTTGGTTGAATTTCACTCCTCTCCAACTACAAGATATTCAAGATTTCGTAAGACTTATGCATGCACCTACCACTCCTTCTTTTGGACTGAAATTCTTACTTTTGTCTCTGAATGTGATGTATGCTAAAGCAACAAAGGGGAAGCAATCAAGCAACCGAGAACCTTAAAACCTTTACCCCTCCCTGCTTCAGTATGGACAAACATCTCCATGGATTTCATTACTGGCCTCCCAAAGTATGGAAACAAATACGTTATCATGGTGGTTATTGATAAGCTTTCCAAATATGCCCATTTTTGTGCTCTACCCCACCCATTTACCCCAATATTGATGGCGTAAATTTTTATGGACCAAATATTCAAACTACATGGCATGCCAACTTCTATTGTGTCAGACCATGACCCCACCTTCACCAGCAAATTTTGGTAGGAAATTTTCAAGCTCCAGGGCACACAAATCCAACTCAGTACAACTTATCATCCTCAAACCGATTGTCAGACAGAGGCATTCAACAAATTCTTGGAGACCTATCTACGTTTTTTCACTTCTAACAAGTAACATCAATGGGTTCAATGGATACCTCTAGCTGAATGGTGGTATAACACTATCTATCATGAAGCCACCAAGATGACACCTTATGAGGTTGTATATGGACAACTTCCACCGTCACCAGTGTCTTACCTCCTTGGTTCTTCCAAAGTGTAGGCAGTTGATCAACTCCTACAAAACCGCACTTCCATGATCGCTCATCTCAAAGATAATATAAATCAGGAGCAAAAAAGAATGAAACAACAAGCCGATCAACATCGACCTGAAGGGTCATTTCAAGTTGATGAACAGGTATTCCTATGACTCCAACCATATAAGAATATTTATCTCAAATAAAAGGGATGTCAGAAACTCACCCCCAAATTCTATGGGCCTTATCAAGTACTTCAACATATAGGAGCCATCGCCTACAAACTGGCTTTACCAACCACTTCACGAATCCACCCAGTATTTCATGTCTCGTGCCTCAAGAAAGTGGCAGGGGATAATTGCAGGGTTTAAACAAGTCTTCCAGAATTAGATGAGGTAGGTTCACTTTGGCTCCAACCAAAATAGGTCCTGGATACTCGCGAATGTCATCTTCATGGCCGCACGATCAAGGAAATACTAATCAAGTGAAAAGACACCTCTCCAAAAGATGCGACATGGGAACCAACCACTATTAGTCAGCATTTTCAACAACTTCAACCTTGAGGAAAAGGTTGCTTTTAAATGGGGGAGGGCATGTTAGGGTCCAACCCTAACCCCTTTATTTATGTAATAATCCCATAAGGGCCTAGACCAATTCATAGTTAGCTGGTTGAGTCAATAAAACATGTAAGTGGTTATCTTCTTTAATAATATGTGATATTCCTAAATTAGCATGTAGATAATAGGGATATTATTTTTTCTTTTAAAAATCTATTTAGATGAATAAATGTGCAAAGAAGGTTAATCAAACTCCCAATGAAGAATAAATCAATGCCAAATATGAAAAATGATAAATCTTGGCTATGTAAATAAGTACCCTTAAGTGTGAAAGGGGCTAATCATCTTGACTGGGTCAACTTTGACCAAATCTACAACGCTATATTGGAGGAGTGCTCATCAATAAGGCACAACGCAATTCTAGTTGAAGGTATCTTGTGTGAAAGGGATGAGTCCATTGAAGCTGGTTTAGGGTTTTGCACACGGACATCTTATAAAATGAAGGGGAAGGCATCATGAAGGGGTTGTTCATCATATGATATTTGATATATTGTCTGTTTATACCATATAGCTTTCTTTGGTTGTTTAGCCTAGACTGCAAATGTTGTTTAGCATTGGAATTTTTTGTTTAGGAGTTCCTCCTCTTCCCATGGAGTAGCTCTTGGGAGAGTTTGTATTGCAAGGTCCACTATCTGGCTTGAAGGCAAAGCTTCTCCTTTCAATTACAACTCAGATCCTGTTGAGGGTTTGGTTGTCTTTGCAAGCTGCAGCAAGTGGAGATTAGATCTCTTCAGATCTAATACATTTAAGTGCTCTTTCTCAGTGGAGAAGTCCTCTGCTCTATTGGAGGAAGTGTATTGGAGTGCATGAGCTTCAGTTCTTGATCTTGGCATTTGGCCATCAGCTATCTATACCCTACAACATATTTTCTACTCCAGATCTGTGTTATTCTTGTAGGTGGTGTTGCAGGGAGTTTGGGTGCACCATTTGGCGAGCTGGTTTCTGAGTGTTGGGGATCTGCCCTTCACTTTGAGATATTTTGGAGGAGATCTACACATTTTACTTTTTAGATCTGATCTGCATATTCTGAATACTTCAAAATTTCTGAATCATCCTGCAGATCTGCATTCTTAGATCTCAGATCTACTGCTTATGCTTGGTGTAAACCCCAAAATTCCAAGGGGATCTGAAAGAGGAGCCTTTCTAGTGCATGGATCTGATATCGATCTAAATTTTTATGCACAGATGTACTCTAGATCTGACATGTAATACACAACAGTTTTCAGCCTAATAAAATAACGTTGTTAAGGCAGTTTCAGTCATTCATGTGGTTGCAACACCTCTTTTGAGGGCATTTCTTCTATATAAGTCTTTTATTTTCATCTATGCATCTCATGGACTTAATTACACATCTATTTTTCTACTGTAAATACTTTTGAAGGATATTTTATTGGCCTCCTGCTCTTGCTCTACTGAAACTGCGTTATTTTCAGAGCAGTATTGTTGCAGTCCCTTGTTGGGCAGTTTTTAAGCCTTACTAGGTGTGGGAGATCTATTTAACCCACCTAGAAAGATTTGTTTCTGATAGTTTCTTGGATTTGGGTCTTAGATTACCATATATAAGGGATCCAAGGGCTGATTTCAGATTTTGTAGTAGCCATTCCTGGAAAAATTCGTTTTCCAGTCATTCCTTGCTAGTAGTTCCCATTTTGGGATATTACAGTGGTATCAGAGCAGCTGTCTTGGCACAAACTGTGGTTTGCTTATAGGAAAGACAATATGTCTTTTCATGGAGAGAAAATACTGATGAGGAAATGTGGTTACATTGAAGACACAAAATAAAAGGGTAAGATCCCTTTTACTGGAATTTTGCAAAGAGAAGAGTTCTCTAAAACTCTTTCTCGAGATTTGAATTAAATGGAAGAAGAAATACGGGAAATGAAGAATGAGAGACAAGCAAATATTTTGAAAAGGTTTGCACATGAAGGAAGCCCCACTACTTCATATGATGGTTGTGAGCATTCAGCCACATCATCAGATTTACAACGCTCTATTAGCCACTTTTTCATGAAGAAGAGGAAGAAGAAAGGAGATGTGCAAAGGAGGGAGACTCTTGGTGATTATTTGCAGGAGTATGAGGCTCAATCTAAGGAGTTCAAAGATCACTTGAACTTCCAAGGGTTTTGCAAGATCAAGGAGGAAGGAAGAAGCAAGAAGCATGGTGTGAGTAGATTCTTCTTATCTACTTTTGATGGATCACCTAAATGTCCAGCTAGGGCTTGGGTGAAGGAGCTAGACACCTATGTGTAGCAACATCAAGTCTCAGAAAAGGAAGCCATCAAAGTAGCAGCGCTGCATCTTGAGGGTAAGGCTTATGCTTGGTGGTTGTTTGAGTATTTTTCCTTAAAGAATGCAAATACATCCACCTATGCAAGGTTCATTAAGAGAGTAGTGGAAAGGTTTGATGAAGCATCTTATGAAACACCTCCTATGGAGTCTATCAAACCAAATCAAAAAAAACTTTTGCATATATTGGAAGGGTCCTTAAATTTAGCTCCATTTCAGAAACCCATTGAAGGGGATGGAAACATGTATGATGTTTTTCCAAGGGCAAAGCTCCCATTGCATGAAGATATTTCTCTTCAAGAGGAAGACATGGAGATTCCTCCTTCAAAAGAAGACCAAGATCTAAGGTCTCTTATTGATTGTTAGAAAATTATATATTATGGAGAAATGCAACATATAAAATATGTGGAAAATACAAGCACACAAAACACATAAAACCAGAGAGACACAGATATATGTGGTTCACCCAGTTTGGGCTACGTCCACCCCGAACAGCCAGTCCTTCCTTTCTATTATCCAGCAAAAAATTGAAGAGACAAAACCTACAGCAGATCCGTTGTAATATCCTATGTTCTCTCTCACAGTCTCCCTCTTTGTTTCTCGCTCTGAGAATACACATAAAATGCACAGCCGCAATACAATGCCCTCATAAAAATGAGGGGTTGCCTTCTAGGGCAAAAAACCCTAATCTAAACATAACTTCTACCGTCAGATCATTTGCCTAATGAACAGTCCAGATTAAATATAAATTACTATACTTTTACAAGGAAATTTTACATCTGTTTTTAGCTTACGGGCGGCGTTGCCGCCCCTTTTAAGGTACAGGGGTCCAATGCTGTGATACAAAGTAAACAAGATAATCAGGCTCCACACCCAACAATCTCCCACTTGGAGACTAATTGTAGCAACTCCACCGCTGCTTCATTTGTTGGACAATGACTCCTCTTTGGACCTGGTTGTTTCTCATCTTCATCGTCATCCTTGAAGACCAATTGAAACTGAGCATGTTCTCAGTTTCTCCCTGGTTACAACTTTTGTTAGCATATCTGTAGGATTCTGGCTAGTGTGTATCTTTTCCATCTTCAACTCTCCATCTTCCAATACTGACCGTATGAAATGGTACTTGAGATGTATGTGTTTAGTCCTGGAATGAAATGCTGAGTTCTTTGCAAGATGAATAGCACTTTGGCTATCACTGTATAGTGTGCCATATCATGCTTCTTACCCAATTCATCCATAGACCTTTGTAACCAAATCATTTCTTTACTAGCCTCTGTAGCAACAACATACTCGGCTTCTGTTGTTGAAAGTGCAACAACACTTTGGGTTTTTGAAACCCAACTGACAGCTGTTCCACCTACAGTAAATACATATCCTGTAGTGCTCCTCCTTTTATCTCTGTCACCTGCCATATCTGCATCAACATATCCCTGTAGAGAAATGTTTGAACCACCAAAGCATAATGCTTGATTTGTGGTACCTCTCAAATATCTAAGAATCCATTTCACTGCCATCCAATGTTCTTTTCCTGGATTGTTCATGTACCTGCTTACAACTCCCACTGCATGTGCAATATCAGGCCTTGTGCAGACCATTGCATACATTAAGCTTCCAACTGCAGATGCATATGGAACTTTAGACATATATTCCATTTCTTCGTGGGTCTTGGGGCACATCTCCTTACTAAGTTTGAAATGGCTAGCAAAAGGTGTACTAACTGGTTTTGCATTGTGCATATTAAATCTTTTCAACACCTTTTCTATGTACTCATTCTGAGATAGTGTTAATTTACGATTTTTCCTGTCTCTAGTTATCCTCATACCAAGGATTTGTTTTGCAGCTCCCAAATCCTTCATTGCAAATGAATTTGCTAATTTTCTTTTGAGCACATTTATTTCCTGCATGTTAGACCCTGCAACAAGCATGTCATCTACATACAATAACAATATAATATAGCTGCCATCATTTTGCCTTTTCAAATAAACACAATGATCAGAGTGACATCTAGTATAACCTTGTTCAGACATAAAATTGTCAAATTTTAGATACCACTGCCTTGGAGCCTGTTTTAAGCCATACAAGCTCTTCTTTAACCTGCACACCAATTTTTCTTTCCCTTTGACCTCATATCCTTCTGGTTGCTGCATGTATATTTCTTCCTCCAAATCTCCATGGAGAAATGTTGTCTTTACATCTAACTGTTCAAGATGTAAATCTTCCGCTGCTACAAGACTTAAAATAGTTCTGATTGAAGTCATCTTAACAACAGGAGAAAATATTTCATCAAAATCAATACCTTTCTTCTGTCCAAACCCCTTCACCACAAGTCTAGCTTTGTACCTCTGTTTTCCTCCATCTTCTTCCTTCAGCCTGTAAACCCATTTATTCTGCAATGTAGTTTTACCTGCAGGCAACCTGACTAAGTCCCAAGTCTGGTTATGCATTAAGGAGTCCATCTCTTCTTCCATGGCTAGCTCCCACTTCTTCTTGCTTTCAACCTGCATTGCTTCTTCATAACATTCAGGTTCACCAGAATCAGTCAACAATAAATAATATAATGAAGGAGAGTATCGTTAAGGGGGTCTACTTATCCTGGTAGATCTTCTAACACCACTTTCAGGTGTTTGAGGTGCCTGTTGCTGTTGTGGTAGTTGTTGTTGCTGTGGTTGTTGATTATTATTATTTTCAGGCACCTTTACTTTTTCAGTTATCTCATCAAGAACCGTGTATTCCTTGCTTTCTTTTTTCTGTTTCTTTTCCTGCAGCTGATTCTTATACAAGACCTTTTCATTGAATATTACATCTCTGCTCCTAATTATTTTGTGATTTTCATAATCATATAAGCGATAACCAAAATCATTAGCACCATATCTAATAAAGGTACATTTCTTTGATTTTGCCTCAAGCTTTGTTCTGTTTTCTTTATTAATATGGACAAAGGCCTCACAACCAAAAGGCTTTAAAAAAGAGTAGTTTACCTTTTTACATGTCCATGCTTCCTCTGGAATACCACCATCCAAGGAACTTGAAGGCCCTCTGTTTATTAGATAAACAACAGTATCTACAGCATCTGCCCAAAATTGTAAAGGCAATCCTGCATGCAATCTCATGCACCTTGCACGCTCCATGATTATTCTGTTCATCCTTTCTGACACACCATTTTCTTGTGGTGTTCTTGGAACTGTCTTCTCTCTACGAATTCCATGCTCTGAATAGTACCTATCAAACTCTTTGCTGCAATATTCACCTCCATTGTCTGATCTGAGACACTTCAACTTCTTTTCTGTCTCAATCTCAACCAAAGCTTTCCATTTCTTGAAAGTATCAAATACATTAGATTTATTTTGAATACAATAAATCCAAGTTTTTCTAGTTGCATCATCGATAAAAGTAACATAATAACAAGAGCCACCAAGAGATGAGACCTCAGCAGGTCCCCATACATCTGTATGCACATGCTCTATTTTTTCGCTCTTCTTTTCTTTCCCAACTCTGAGAAATCTAACTCTCTTATGTTTTCCATAAATGCAATTCTCACAAAAATCCAAATCAACATTCTTCAAACCCGACAACAAATTTCTTGAGTGAAGAATCTTCATCCCCTTCTCACTCATGTGTTCGAGCCTATGATGCCATAATGCTGCATCTGCTCCTTTGGAAGTTAAAGCATTAACAGAGTTAGAAATACCATTGCATAAATACAATGTACCAGCCTTTTCACCTTTTGCTATTACCAGCGCTCCTTTGGTGACCTTCCAAGTTTTATCTGTGAAAGTTGTCACACAACCTTCACTGCCTAACTGCCCTGTTGAAATCAGATTTTTCTTCAGATCTGGAACATGCCTTACCTCCTTTAGTAGCCATTGGTTTCCATTTTGTTGTTTAACAAGAACTTTACCCATTCCAACAATTTTACAGGGTTTATCATCACCCAAACGAACTTGTCCAAAATCTCCTTGAACATAGTCATGAAAATATTTCTTATCAGGTGTGGCATGGAAGGAAGCCCCTGAATCTACAACCCAAGAATCAGTAACATTTTCGAAAGAAAGAATCAAAGCATCTTGTAACACATCACCTGTCACATTTGCTTCATGATTGTTTTCTTGTTGTGTATCTCCTTCTTTTCCCTTCCGAGATCTACAGTCTTTCTTTAGGTGTCCTTTCTTTCTGCAATTCCAGCACACTATCCCCGATCTGGACTTGGATCTGCCTTTCCTTGATTTACTACGATATCCCGAGCTCTTTCCTCTTTCCATTCTTCTTCCCCTAGACTTTGCACTCAAAGCATTACCCGATGTTTCACCGGAGCTTTTCATTGCATTTCCTCGCTAAGGATAGCACCCACAACATCATCAAACTTTAAAGTACTAGATCCAGAGACAGAGTTACTAATGGCCATAACTAAACCATTCCAACTTTCTGGTAATGAGCACATGAATAACAGAGCTCTAACTTCATCATCAAAGTTTACCCCTACAGAACTTAACTGACTGGTAACTGTATTAAATTCATTTAAATGGTCTGCAACAGATCCACCTTCCGACATCTTCATATTAAATAATCATTTCATAAGAAATACCTTGTTTGAGGCCGAGGGTTTTTCATATAGTTTCGCCAACGTCTACATCAAACCCTCTGTTGTTGTTTCCTTCAAAATATTGAAGGCGACGGACGCCGCAAGGCACAACCGTACTGTTCCGAGTGCCTTTCGATCGAGAATGTTCCATTCCGCGTCTGTCATGGCCGCCAGCTTCTTTGTTTTTCCTCTCAATGGTAGGTATAGATCTTTCTGATATAGATAATCTTCCATCTGCATCTTCCACAGTGGGAAGTTTTGGCCATTAAATTTCTCGACCCTAAACTTACCATCTTCCGCCATTGCTCCCACTCGAACTAGGAACCCTTCTTTCCTGCGAGTTTATCAGCCAAATAGACCTTCGGCTCTGATACCAGTTGTTATAAAATTATATATTATGGAGCAATGCAACATATAAAATATGCAGAAAATACAAGCACACAAAACACATAAAACCAGAGAGACACAGATATACATGGTTCACCCAGTTTGGGCTACGTCCACCCCAAACAGCCAGTCCTTCCTTTCTATTATCCAGCAAAAAATTGAAGAGACAAAACCTATAGCAGATCCGCTGTAATATCCTCTGTTCTCTCTCACAGTCTCCCTCTCTGTTTCTCGCTCCGAGAATACACATACAATGCACAGCCGCAATACAATGCCCTCATAAAAATGATGGGTTTCCTTTTAGGGAAAAAAACCCTAATCTAAACATAACTTCTACCGTCAGATCATTTTCCTAATGAACGGCCCAGATTGACTAGAAATTACTATACTTTTACAAGGCAATTTTACATATGTTTTTAGCTTCGGGGGCGCTGCCCCCGCTTGGGGGGGGCTCCGAAAAGCACTGCCCCCCCCCCCCCCCTGGACCCCCCACAGCAGCGATTAATTACGGGCGACGTTGCCGCCCCTTTTAAGGTACAGGGGTCCAATGCTGTGATACAAAGTAAACAAGATAATCAGGCTCCACACCCAACATTGATAATGAAGCATTTTCAACTATGGAAGAGAAGGCTGAAGATGATAATACAGTCATGACAAGAGCACATCTAAGACCTCATCAAGAGGGAGATGGAACATTTTTTCCAAGGGGAGAAACTCTTGCACTCTTGCAAGGAGTTCCATGGGATCTCACATATGGATATTGTGGCACAATCCATGTGCAACATGTGCCATAATAATCAAAGGGTGAGGTCTTGAAGATAGAAGAAGGAAATGAGGAGGGAAAACATCACATGATGAGGAACATATATCCCTCTCCGTTTCAGAAGTTTGATGCACCAAGAAGGCAAGGGGATCTATGCAGGGAAGGAAAGGACAAATCTGTCCACACACATACACATCCTGCTCTATATCTTGATGTCTCTTTACATGGAGGCATTCCACCGGCAAGACCTCCTGATGGGAGGAAAACTAAAGTTTTCTCTCAACTATGGGAAACATATGCTTACTTGGCTAAGGAGGGAGGCTTGGGAGAAACTAGCACAGAGCAGAGAATCTTTTAGGGATTCAAAAGAGAGATCAACAATTTTTTTGAATTGGACATTGCTATCTCCCTCTCAGTTATTTGCGCTGAAAAGGGAGAATTCAGAAGTCTATGATGGCATGGACATGATTTCATATGGCAAATCCATGTCTTTTGGGCAGCCAATGATATTTTCACTCACAAAGGAGATTTCTGAACATGACAAGAGGATATCAACACTCTTGCATGCATGGACCACATTAAGGAAGTTTTGGAAGACAAGGACTTTCCAAGGGGAGGTTGACTTCAATCTACTTCAATCTTGTCTTGAGCAAGATCAACTGCAAAATGAAGTTGGTAGTACTCCAACATGTGACTTTGACATCAAGCATGTCAAGGAGGAGAGCCATGTTGTGACAGGGGCTGCATTTCAGATTCCTTCAGCGCTGTCATTGTTGGGGAGCCTATATCCAAATTGGGATTCCCACATTTTGATGGAATACTCCAAGGACATTTGTACATGTAAGGTTCTTGATGGGAAAGTGATGGATGGGAGGTATAAAGTAGTTGAGGGAGTCATTTATTCCCATGATCAGATCTATTTGACTAGAGACTCCAAGCTTAAGGAGAAACTACTTAATGCAGCCTATGAGATCCTACTTTCAAAACCCACTGGTTTCATTAAAGCATATCATACTATCTTAGATGGATTCATGTGGAAAAAATTCAAAGAGGATATGCACTCTCATATGAGGAAGTGCATGGATCATTTTCTGGTTGAGGAGGAACATATCTCTTGGGAAGAGTTATCACTACCACCTCCTTATTCATTGGGTGTGAGAGGGAGCTCATCCATGAACTACCTTCCTGATTTGAAAAAAGTTTATGATAAACATTGTATTGTTGAAACTCATGATATATTTATTATATACTTGCATTTTCTCAACACTCATGTGTAGGTCTTAGCTCCAAGAGGGGGCACTTTTTCTTATGGGCTTCATGAGCCACTTGGGGCCATGAAAAATAGTGATGTTGGCCATGCCTTGGGAGATCTTGGAGAGATGATGTAATCTTCATGGTGTGATTCATTAACAACAACCATCATACACCTTCTCCAAGCATGCAAGAAGGATGGGGCAGCAAACAAGTGTTGGGGAAAGCACTTGTCATATCATACTTTATGGCAGTTAGGAGTAAAACTGTGATGGTTGCACATGAGGGACCATTTCCCTTCTCCTTTATTGCATATGGTAGCTAGCATGACCTTAATTATGATCCCATATGCTAAATATGTTCTTATGTTTTTTGGGAACATGATTGGAGGAGAGACACATTTGTTGGATGTGTCCTTGGGGAAAGAAATCTCCTACATTTTATGCACTACATGTTCTAAGGGAAGCATGGGAAACTATATGGCCACTGTAGTAGATCACTTTTTTCCTTATGATGTGGACCATATGATTGATTAGAGCACTCGGGGCATACCTCTCATGAGCAATTGGGAGGAGCTTTTCTATGAATTACCAAGCTGGGAGGTGATTCATTTCATTTGGATGATAGCATGGAGGTGGGAGACCTTCATTGATGATAAAATTCCCCATGATTGTCATCACTTCTATCTTGAGGAGGCCATTGATCAGAAAAGAGGTTTCCATATAGACCTTCCTTCTTTTCATGATGAGAGCCATTTGGTTTATCTACCAAAGTCCAACTTGCACACTTGGGAGGAACCATTGGGAGACAGGATTATTGCAAAAAATCTGAAGCAATGGTGGAGACTGTTGAATGAGGAGGCCACAAGAAGAAGAAGGGAGGTTCTACAGCAACCTTGCAGTTGCTTGAGGACAAGCAACATTTGGGAGGGGAAGACTGTAATATTCCTAAATTAGCATATAGCTAATAGGGATATTATTTTTGCTTTTAAAAATCTGTTTAGATGAATAAAAGTGCAAAGGAGGTTAATCAAAATCCTAATGAAGAATAAATTAATGCCAAATATGAAAAAGGATAAATCTTGGCTATGTAAATAAGTAACCTTAAGTGTGAAAGGGGCTAATCATCTTGACTGGGTCAACTTTGACCAAATATGCAGCGTTGTATTGGAGGAATGCTCATCAATAAGGCACAACGCAATTCTAGTTGAAGATCTCTTGTGTGAAAGGGATGAGTCCATTGAAGGTGGTTTATGGTTTTGCACACTGTCATCTTATAAAAGGAAGGGGAAGGTAGCATGAAGGGGTTGTTCATCATATGATCTTTGATATATTGTTTGTTTAGACCATATAGCTTTCTTTGGTTGTTTAGCCTAGATTGAAAATGTTGTTTAGCATTGGAATTTCCTGTTTAGGAGTTCCTCCTCTTCCCATGGCATTAGGGGAATTTTGAGGTCTAAAATGGGCCTCCTAAGGGAAATGTACAATCAAAATTCACTTTATGAGAACCAATCACATTTTAGGGGATGACATCATCCCTAATGGTTGAGGTGGCATTGCTTGCTTGTTAAAGGTACTTACTTGTCACAATCTCAATGGTGGATAAAAACTCATGGTTAACCATGGTAGTGCTCTAAGTACTTATAAAGTCAAAGTAAATTACTCATAATAAATGAAATTTCACATTTTTTTAATAAAAATGTATTATTGTCATTTCATATTTCTTAAAAGAAACAATGAATATCCCAATACATTTATTATATTATATTATTTTTATATAGTATATTAATTACGTGTTATTATACTATTTAAATAATATAAATTTTAATTAATAACATCTAATATAATTAAGAATTTATAAATTTATATTTATATTTCATTTTAAGTTTTTTAAGTACAAAGGACAAATGCATTAGTTGTTCAATGATAATGATTTTTTCTTGAAAAGTTCATTCTTATTTATAGTCACATCAATACAATATTTTTATTAATTTTATTTTGGTACAAATTTTGAATTGAATTTAACTATGGTTACATGGATTGTGGTGCAAAAATTGAATTGAAAATTCATAAATATTATTTTATTGGTTTAGCTATTATTTTATTATTTCCTTAGGAGGCCCATTTTAGACCTTAAAATTCCCCTAATGAGTAGCTCTTGGGAGATTTTGTATTGCAAGGTCCACTATCTGGCTTGAAGGCCAAGCTTCTCCTTTCAATTACAACTCAGATCCTGTTGAGGGTTTGGTTGTCTTTTCAAGCTACATCAAGTGGAGATTACATCTCTTTAGATCTAATACATTTCAGTGCTCTTTCTCAGTGGAGAAGTCCTCTGCTCTATTGGATGAAGTGTATTGGAGTGCATGAGCTTCAGTTCTTGATCTTGGCATGTGGCCATCAACTATCTATACCCTACAACACAGTTTCTACTCCAGATCTGCGTTATTCTTGTACGTGGTGTTGCAAGGAGTTTGGGTGCACCATTTGGAGAGCTGGTTTCTGAGTGTTGGGGATTTTCCCTTCACTTTGAGATCTATTGGAGGAGATCTACACATTTTAGTTTTCATATCTGATCTGCATATTTTGAATACTTCAAAATTTTTGAATCATCCTGCAGATCTGCATTCTTAGATCTCAGATCTACTGCTTATGCTTGGTGTAAACCCAAAAATTCCAAGGGGATCTGAAAGAGGAGCCTTTCTAGTGCATGGATCTGATATGGATCTGAATTTTTATGCACAGATCTGGTTTAGATCTAACATGTAATCCACAGTATTTTGCAACCTAATAAAATAACGATGTTAAGGCAGTTTCAGTCATTCATGTGGTTGCAACACCTCTTTTGAGGGCATTTCTTCTGTATAAGTCTTGTATTTCAGCTATGCATCTCATGGACTTCATTACACATCTATTTTGTTGCTGTAAATACTTTTGAAGGATATTTATTGGCCTTCTACTCTTGCTCTACTGAAACTGCGTTATTTTCTTAGCAGTATTGCCGCAGTCCCTTGTTGGGCAGTTTTCAAGCCTTACTAGGTGTGGGAGCTCTGTTTAACCCACCTAGAAAGATTTGTTTCTAATCTCCTCTTGGATTTGGGTCTTATATTACCAAATATAAGGGATCCAAGGGCTGATTTCATATTCTGTAGTAGCCATTCCTGGAAAATGCGTTTTCCAGTCATGCCTTCCTAACAGTTCCCATTTTGGGATATTACATAATAATTGTAAATGGTCGACCCACATTCTAGAAAAGGGACCATAATGAGTTATAAACGAGCCTTGGTTAATAAATAAGGTGTTTAACCCATGATTATGTCAGGGACCACTAGTAGTTAGGGTTTTGGATGTCATTAGGCCATAAATAGCATTAGATAGAAGGAATAAGTATTGTGTCGTATTGTAATTGAGCTCTGCTCTGTTGGAGGTTTTCCCCTCAAAGAGGCAATTGAACATTGTATCTTGTTTTTGCATGATGAAATATCTCTGTCGCTTGTCTATTCTCTAGTGATATCTATATGTCTTGGCTATTTTGTTTCATATTTATTATGTTCTGGCTCGTCTAACATGTCAAGTGCATAACAGGAGGCGGTCCACATTGAACACTGGGTGCATACCAAGGAATGGTGGAATACTGAGCTCGAAGGAATTGTTCCCTGCCACCTTGGTGATGGTGTATGACCCATATGGGTGCAGGTGAAGCTTGCGGTGGGGCCCTGCGAGGCATTCCTTCTGCAAATGTAGCCAAATTTTGTTACCCTCTTAAAACTTGTGTGTCACTTGATGTTAATCATGCCGCTGCTTGCACTTAGCATTGACTCTATCCAATATGTCATGGACTTGTTGGTGGATACGTTGAATGTGCTCAATGAAGTTTTTGCGTTTTCGGCTTCAGACTAGAAATGAGCCGAATCTTCTTGAGTAGCTGCAAATGGTATGGCCACATCAATGGGAAATAGTGGCTTGAATCCCAAGCCCACCTGAAAGGGGTTGTGGCAAGTTGAGCTGTGGAGAGCCTGGTTATAGTTATGATGGACATAAGGGAGGCTTTCATCCCATGTGCATGGATGCTTTGAGTTGTACATGCACCAAATGTGTATGATCATCCTGTTGACGACCTCGGTTTGGGGGTAGAAAATTTTGGAATTAGTGAGCTTGGTGTCCAACATTAACCAGATACTTGACCAAAATGTACTCAGAAACCTACTATCTCGATCTGAGATAATGGACTGTGGGATCCCAAAGTGTACCCACACTCATTCAAAGAAGAGTTTAGCAATGGATTTTTCTATCATATTCTTCTTGTAGGTCGCCATAATGGCCATTTTAGAGCATCTGTAGAGGACCAAAAAACACAGTCACTGCCATGCTTGGTAGAAGGAAGGCCTGTCATGTAATCCATGGAGATGGATTCCCAAGGTCGACTAGGGGTAGGAAGTGGAGTATATAGGCCTTGCTTCTTGATGGTGGGTTTGGAAATGGCGTAGGCAATGCAGGATCTGATGTACTTCCCAACATCATGTCAAAGGTTCGGCCAATAGAAATACTTCTGCAGTACCACTATTTTCTCGATGTCAAAATTTCTAGCGACCAGACTGTAGTGTGCTTCAAAAATCATCTTGAAATGCTCACTTGAAGGAACACAAAGGTGTCCTATGTGGCAGAACAGTGCATCCTGGTGGTGAAAATTTAGAATTTGCTTACCCTCCAGGAGCGTCTGGTATGTGTTGTTGAATTCTGGATCACTTTTGTAGAGATGCGGCCAACCCGAAGTCTCGTGCCTAGAAGATTTGAGCACAGTGGTTAGCACCATGATAAGTGGTCGGATGAGGCAATATGCAACATTATTGGTGCTTCCCTTCTTGTACTTAATGTTCAAATGGAACTGTTACAAGTATGTGCATCATTTCTGATGGAGATCATTCTGCAAATTCCCTTATGTATGTATGAAATGCAGGGGTTGGTGAACTGTGTGGATGGCTGTTCCTTCACCAAAATGTCATTCTTCCATTGTCGTTAGGCCTTCACAATGGAATACATTTCTTTGTCATAGGTGGGATACTTTTGGGTTATGTATGAAAGTGTCTCACTCTGGTATGCCACTGGATGCCCCTGCTGAGTAACTATTTCCCCAATAGCATAGTCAGAGGCATCTGTCTCGAAGTCAAATGGTTGATTCAAGTCTATTAATGTGTGTGTGTGTGTGTGAGAGAGAGAGAGAGAGAGAGAGAGAGAGAGAGAGAGAGAAATGGAATGGTGCTAAAGAGGAAACAAGCAGGCTTGTGTATTATGTTAACGGTGTTCGACCCACCAACATTCAGGGGATCTCCCCGATATGAAGTACCAATTAGACCTCATGAACTTTAAAGTAATTGTCCTAGAAGTGGGGTATTAATGATATTCCTTGGTTGAAAATACACATAGAGCAGTGCACAGTGTCTTTGGTGAGAACAAGTGTGTGACCCTACAGAAAGTCAAGTGTGATGCATGAAGGTTCCAACACATGAAGGGAAAATGAAGTGATCCCCTTAAAATATTGTAATAGTACGCAACTTGAAAGTAACACACGAGCATAATGACATCACAAGATAATATGCAGAATAGTCCACAAATTAACCATGCTGAATTAATACAAAAACACACGTTCAACTAGATTCATACAAATGCAAAGTGAAAGTTCCAATCATACATACACCATTGACGAACCACTAGCCCCAATAGTGGAATGTGAAGTCAAAAACACCTGCTCCTCTGAAGAAGTATATACCCTCTACTCTACCGATAATCCAAGGCTCTCACAAAACTCCCAAGATCTACCTAAGCCTAAGCCTAGCCAAAATCTTGGCTCCCAAAATCCCTTTACATGAGTTATGAGCATATATTTATAACAAAGGGGGTGACTCTTCACATTCCCCTTTGTGACTTTTGGATGCCCCTAATGACTCTTCAACTTATTTACAAAATTATTCATTAAATTACATAATGACTCTTCATATTTCAATATTGACACTTGGAATTTCACTTTACCAATAATTACTAAAAATATTACATTTTACACTCATACCTTTATAAGACAAAATAGGGTAGAGGAAACTTGACAACCTAACAAGAAAAAACACTGTGATGCTTGAGTTTTGGGAAACTCTATCTCAACAACTTCCACTTGATGCTTCTCAGTCACATATTTGTGCCAATATCAGTATTGTACGATGACATCCCCAAAATGTGTGATGGTGTCTGTCTTGAAGCAGACTCTAGCCTCCATAGCATTCAAGTAGAATGATATGGAACGAGTATTAACTTATTTATCAAGAAGGAGAAACATTGTTCTAATCTAGACATGAACACCAATGTAATTATGCATGTTCTGTCTGTTCAGCTCCAAATATTCCTTAGTGGTAATCTATCTCAGCTGCTCCAAGTATTCTTAGATCTCCTTCCTAACTTGGTGTCTCTGTTTAGCTTCAGTGAGCGAGCCAAAAGATGGGATCCTGTGTGTTCTCACCATGAAATCCGAATTTTTGTATAACCATACATATGAGGCCTGAATACTCCCAATGAACATGGCTATTTGTTTTTTGTTATGAATAAACATTCAAACTCTCACTTTCTCCAACTCTTCTTGCAGCTTCATTTTCTTTACCAAGTTAAGCAGTGCCCCTTTGTATTGTAATGTCCATTCATGCATGGTGATGATGGAAGAACGTACATTCCTAAGAGTTTTAACCAAGTATTTTCTCTGTTGCGCCAAGCCATGTAAGTGGAATAATGCCTTTTGCATGGTTATGAGCTCCTTATAAAGGTCATGCGTGGTCTCTCTAAGTGTTGATACTTCACCAAGTATTGTTTCTCTCATCTCCTCCAAGTAGACATGTGCAGAAGCTGCATTCTATGTTGTTGAAAAAATTTGTTCTATCTCTTACTGGGAAACCGGTATGTTATGTGCTAATTTCTTATTCTCAATCATCAAATACTTAGTGTTTCATCTTGATGCACCTGCAAAGGCCAAGTTGGCTTCAGAAATTGAATTTGGATTCTTGTTGGTGTTCACCACTATCACCCTCTCTCTAATAAATGCAAGCGATGCGAGGTCATCGGGAAAGTGCTTTCTAATTGCTTATAAAATCTTCTTCTGGAGTTCATTGTATGAAATATTGTATGTGTCCATGACCAGATCATTGTCAAGAGGAGAAAATTCCTCTTCCTCTCTCGAGACTAACTAAACTACTGGAGGTGGTGGAGACTAAGTGGTGACTCGTTGTGCACTCATAATCAGGTTGAAATTATGATTCAATGGCTCCCGTACCTCCTCCATGTCCAAAATCTTGATCAATTCTTCAATCATATGAGAAAGCTACTTATATTTCATTTGTCCACTCTCCCCTTCTGCTACTATTTTTTTCTGTTCTCCCTCTTCAACTTAATTTTGTGTTGTTTCTTCTACTATTGCGCCTTTTCTTTCTTCTTCTTCCATTATCCTTCATTTATCTTCTCTTCTCCTTCGTTCTGCTCTCTCCATCCTCTGTCTCCTCTTTGCCTCAATTTCTAAATTTGTTTTCATAACAAGTGGATTTGGTTATATCTTACGATTTCTTTCTTCTGTTGGATTGTAAACAACCTTTTTATTTCCTTTATCTTGCACGGGGTTAATCACTTTTGTTGGAACTACTTCTGGAGTTACTACCCTATACAGAGTGACCTGTGAAGTTTTTGCTATACTAACCACCTTGCGGGGTTCAGAGGCATTGTATAAATTCTTCCATAATTCCTCCTCCGACCAACGAAATGCCCCATTGATCCACTGATAGTGTATTCTTGCATAGTGGTCCTTGCAAATACCACGGGGATTGTACAGATTATATTCTCGGGTACCAAATTCAAACTTCTCTATTGCTTTTCCTTCGATGTTCACGAATTTGAAATTATTGTTCTCATACAATCTAACTTGCAAAGGAAGAGGGCCATGGGGCTTTCTTCTTCCCATGTAAGACTAATGACAACCATGTATCAAGATGATATGCCACGTATTGCATGAAAATATTATCTGTGTCATACCTTGGCAAAAGATGCGGCGAATTTTGAGCACTGAACATTCTAAGGAAGGTGTCATCTGGTGAGGCAAACCAATCTGAGATCTTTTTCCTTTCCTACCTTGATCTATGTGACATGCAAGATGGTTTTTCCTAAAATATAAGCTTTTATAGCGGAATGATGAAGTGGTCAGTTAGATTCTCCATTACTCCTCGATGACTGCAATCTGAGAGAACTTTGCAGTAGATGTGCATGACAGGGTCTCACGGTGTCCAAGTCTAGTTTATGCCAGGAAATTCATTATGTGCACAAATCACATCCATTAAGTATGCATACATATAGAACCTTTATTTCCCGCCATTAGGAAGATTCTGGGAATTTTCTACATGGATTGTCAATTGGCTAACAAATTTGACCAGTAGAATGGCTTCCCCTCATTCACCACCTAATTCAATAGGATTTCCCACCCTTCAGGAAAAGTATTCATTCTATACTAACCGTATATCCTGCAAGCTAAGATAACCAAGAGCTGGTAGGCCCTCCTGAGAGAATTTGTCTTGTATGTATTGGTGGGCATCTATCGAAACTTAGATGGCTCTTTCACCAAACCTTTAACAATATGATTTTTGTTCACATAGTTGTTGGAGGCATAAAAGTGTCATGCTTCTAGATGTGGAAAATGATATATAGAATGATAATATTCAGCTAGAAAAGTATAAATCTTATGTCTGCTAGTATTTTTTAATGTCATGTTATTCACATCAATATGCGAAACAATCCAACTGATGACATTTTCACTTGGGAAGGATATATATCTGCATGCAACCCTATATAACATTGACTGCTAAACATTGAGATATATCTTTTGTTCCTCTAGATTTTCCTTGAAGTCCTTTGAAAAAACATCTTTAACCATCTTCCATGTTAGATATGACCCCTTTTCCACAAACAGTTTAGTGTCCATGTACATTGGAAAGTTAACTGGAATTTACTCAACTGCTTCCCTGATACTGATTTCAATGGGATATTTTGAGGAAGCTCTCTTGGGTGCCATGGTAACAATGATTTCTAGAGAGAATTCTCAACAACTATGGTACTTGTGGGATAGGAAAGGCACTCATGGAAAGAAAGCATTATATTTTTCAAATGTACCTTCTAATAACGAAGAGGCAGCAAACCGACAAACTAGAGAGAAGGATTGTGAAATTTTGGATCAGGTGATGGAAAATGGTTGTGGGAACTATGAATTTCACATTCCTAACATCCAAGGATTCATCGTGAAGCTTGAGACTTCACAATGCTCAGTTCAGCTTGTGGTAGCGACTGAGAGAGACTGCACATTGCCCAGTCTCAATGGCTAACGTGGCACATTGAGCCATGGAACTACATAATGCGTAGTTGAGACAACCTGTACTACGCATTGCATAATCTCAAAGGCCAATCTCTCAGCTTGAGCCTCATACTTATGCAATTCCAAACTGGGCAAAGTGAAAACTGACCAAGGGAAAGTGTAGATCTACCCAGTGAAAATGTGGGAGAAAAGAAGACCTGAGTGATGGTGTGAGTTTGAGTGTAGATATGACTAAGTATGAATGAATTAATGAAAATAAAGTGCATAAAATGAACAAACATGAGTAAAATCAAATAAGTACGGAGAGTCTCCACAACGACGACCATCGGTGCAAAAACAAGAAAACAGATGTGACACTTGTGAAAGGAAAATGACAACTTGAAACAAAACTTCTACAAGATAAAACAAGTTAAAGCACCAGCAACCATGAAGAGAAACAAGAGAAACAACACTCGTAGAAGTGAAATGACAAAAAGCGGAAAATTATGACAAAAGCGAAACTCACTCAGAAAAGTGACGACGACTGCACAGAAGTTTCCTTGATCTCCTAGGAAATGTTAGAGCTCCAAGATTGAATGTTTAAATGAGATCTAGAGGTCTCAATTGAATAAATTTGAGAGAATTAGGGTTTATGACTATAGGTTTTAACCCTGTATAGAAATTATCTGTAGAAGAATTATTAAATATAGAAAATAAACAATAGCGAGAGCATTGAACATAAAGCAGATACACAGATTTTTCCCCTAGATCCCAAAACTAGGACTACTAGCTTGATTTTTTGTTATATTCCTTTTATTGTTACAACACATATATATATACATGCAGAAGCCTTCATAAACCCCAATCCATTAACCCTGGATTAGAACATAACAATAGTTCCCTTTACCGGATCTACAAAATACCAGAGGACGAAAACCATCATTCCCCAAAACCATGTGCAAACTCATGCACAAAACCATAGGTAGGTTTGCCCACCGAAAACGTGGAAAGAATATAACACATACCAACATTATCCCACTTGTTGTTTTCCTTCTGCAGGGGGCCACATGAGAGCTTAGTCATTAGTCCAGCCCTGTAACACCCATTGTTTCTCTACATGAAGAGAACTTCTGAGTGCTAACAGACTTCGTTAATGCATCTGTAACATTCTTTAAAGTGTCCACCTTACCAGAAAAACCTTTTTATTCTTGACCATGTCTCTCACAAAGTGATATTGAACATAAATGTGCTTTTTATTTGAATGATAAACAGGGTTATTAGCCAATAAAATTGCACTTTGTCTATCACAGTCTATCCTTATAGCTCATTGCACCAACCCCATACTTGAACACAATCTCTACAACCAAAATTATTCCTTGCTTTCATGAGTGGTTTCCATGTATTCTTCCTCTATAGTTGAAAGAGCAACTACAAACTATATTTTACTCATCCAACTGACTGCACCTCCAAATAGCCTAAACACATACCCACTTGTAGATCTTCTTTGGTCTAGATCTCTAGCCCAGTCTACATCAAAAAATCCATAGATGTCCAATACTATGTCCAATCCTGGTCTTCCATGGTAGCACAAACAATAATCACTAGTGCCATGAAAGTATCTGAAAACCTGCTTCACTGTTGTCCAATGCTCCTTCCCTGGTTTTGACATAAACCTGCTCAATACTCCCACTGCATGTGCAATGTATAGTTTAGTATAGACCATTGCATACACCAGGCTACCAACTGTACTTGCATATGGAACACAGGGCATATCCTCCTCTTCTTCTTGTGTCTTGGGACACTGCTCAGCAGATCGCTTTACACATACAGGAATAGGAACCTTCACCGGGTTACTATCCTGCATATTGAACCTATGCAATATTGTCTCAAAATGCTTCCTCTAGTTTAACCAGAGCTTCCTCTTTGCCTGATATCTCTTAATTTCCATGCCCAAAATATATTTTTCAGCACCAATATCCTTCATGTCAAATTTGGAGAACAATTGGGTCTTCAAATCTTGGATAATTTATTTATCATTTCCAATTAGCAACATATCATCCACATACAAGAAAAAATGAATAACACAATCACAAATTAATTTAAAATACACATAGCGATCCTCTTTGCTTTTGGTGAAGCCAAGTCCCTGTATATAGGTATCAAATTTCTAATACCACATCCTTGGTGGTTGTTTTAACCCATACAAATACTTTTTTAACCCGCATACCAGTTCTTTCTTACCCTTCACCGTAAAGCCTCCAGGTTTCTTCATGTAGATCTCCTCTTCCATATCTCCATGAAGAAATTTTGTCTTCACATCCATCTATTCTATGTCAAAATCAAATGCAACAACAACAAATAAAAGTAATCTAATAGAAGTAACCTTGGCAACAGGAGAAAAAATATCACCAAAATCAATTCCTGGCACCTGGGAATAACCTTTTTCTACCAACCGAGCTTTGTATTTCTCCACCTTGCCTTCTACATTAATCTTCTTCTTAAACACCCATTTTCTCCCAATGGGCTTCCTTCTAGCTGGCAACTCCACCAGATCCCATGCCTCATTTTTGTGCAAGGATGTCGTTTCATCAACCATGGCCTCTTTGCAGAATTTTCCATCCTATGAATCCACTACCTCCCTAAAAGTTCTGGGATCATCATCAGTGGTAGTTGAAGAAATTTTTTAACAAAAAGCAGATGGACTATACCTTTCTAGCCACCTTATTTCCTGAACTGATCTTCTCATAGCAGGAATTTGTAGCTCTTTCTTTTCTGAATCTTTTTCTGTTGTATAGTCTAATTCATCATCCTTTAGCTTAAAATCTATCTTCTCAGGTTCCTTTTGTGCTAAGGAGGAAACAAGTTGGCTTGTGTATTCTGTTGACGGTGTTCAACCTGCCAAAATTCAGGGGATCTCCCCAATATAAAGTACCAAATAGACCTGATGCCCTTTAGAGTAGGAGTCCTAGCAGTGGGGTGTTATTGATATTCCTTGGTTGAAAATACGCATAGAGTGGTGCACAATGTCTTTGGTGAGAACAAGTGTGTGACCCTATGGAAAGTCAAGTGTTATGCGTGAAGGTTCCAACACATGAAACGAAAAGGAAGTGATCCCCTTAGAACCTTGTAATAGTATGCAACTTGAAAGTAACACATGAGCATAATGACATCACAAGATAATATGCAGAATAGTCCACAAGTTAACCATGATTAATTAATACAACAACACACATTCAACTAGATTCATACAAATGTAAAGTGAAAGTTTCAATCATACATACACCATTGACGAACCACTAGCCCCAATAGTGGAACATGATGTCAACAACACCTGCTCCTCTAAATAAGTATATGCCCTCTACGTACCAAGAATCCAAGGCTCTCACAAAACTCCCAAGCTCTTCCTAAGCCTAGGCCTAGCTAAAATCTTGGCTCCCAAAATCCATTTACATGCATTATGAGCATATATTTATAACAAAGGGGGTGACTCTTCATATTCCCCTTTGTGACTTTTGGACGCCCCTCGTGACTCTTCAACTTATTTATAATATGACTCATTACATTACATAATGAATCTTAAGATTCCAATATTGACACTTGGAATTTAACTTTACCATTAATTACTAAAAATATTACATTTTACACTCATACCCACATAAGACAAAAAAGGGTAGAGGCAACTTGATAGCCCAACAAGAAAAAACACTATGATTCTTGAGTTTTGGGAAACTCTATCTCAACAACTCCACTTGATGCTTCTCAATCACATATTGGTGCCAATATCGGTACTGTGCAATGGCATCCCCAAAATGTGTGATGGTGTCTATCTGGAAGTGGAGTCTAGCCTCCATAGCATCCAAGTAGAATGATTTGGAACGAATATAAACTTATTTCTCAATAAGGAGAAACATTGTTCTAATTTGGACATGGCCACCAATGTAATTATGCATCTTATGTGTGTTCAGCTCCAAATATTCCTTGGTGATAATCTATCTTATCTGCTCCAAGTATTCTTAGACCTCTTTCCTAACCTGGTGTCTATGTTTGGCTTCAATGAGCGAGCCAACTGATGGGATCCTATGTGTTCTCACCATGAAATCCAAATTGTTGTATAATCATACATATGAGGCCTAAATACTCCCAATGAATGGGGCTATTTGTTTTTTGTTATGAATCAACATTCAAACTCTCACTTTCTCCAGCTCATCCTACTGCTTCATTTTCTTTACCAAGTTAAGCAGTGCCCCTTTGTATCGCATAGTCCATTCATGCATGGTGATGATGGAAGATTGTACATTCCTAAGAGTTTTTACGAAGTATTTTCTCTACTGCTCCAAGCCATGTAAGTGTAATAATTCCTTTTGTATGGTTATTATCTCCTCATAGATGTCCCGCGTGGTCTCTCTTAGTGTTGATACTTCACCAAGTATTGTTGCTCTCATCTCCTCCAAGTAGAAATGTGCAGAAGCTGTGTTCTATGTTGTTGCATGAAGTTGTTCTATCTCTTACTGGGAAAACAATATTTTGTGTGCTAGTTTCTTATTCTCAGTCATGAAATACTTAGTGTTTCATCTTGATGCACCTCCAAAGGCCAAGTTGGCTTCAGAAATTGAATTTGGATTCTTGTTGGTGTTCACCACTATCACCCTCTCCTTAATGAATGCAAGTGATGCGAGGTCATCCAAAAAGTGCTTTCTATGTTCTTATAAAATATTTTTTTGGAGTTCATTGTATGAAATATTGTACGTGTCCATGACCAGATCATCGTCAAGAGGAACAACTTCCTCTTCCTCTCTCAAGACTAACTAAACTACTAGAGGTGGTGGAGACTGAGTCGTGACCTGTTGTGCACTCAAAATCAGGTTTACATTATGATTCAATAGCTCTGGTGCCTCCTCCATGTCCAAAATATCGATCAATTCTTCAATCTGATGAGAAAGCTACTTATATTTCATTTTTCCGCTCTCTTCTTTTGCTACTGGTTTGTTCTGTTCTCACTCTTCAACTTACTTTTGTGTTGTTTCTTCTACTATTGCACCTTGTATTTCTTCTTCTTCCATTCTCCTCTGCTGCTCTTCTCTTATCCTTCATTCTTCTCTCTCCATCCTCTGTCTCCTCTTTGCCTCTTTTTATAAAGTTGTTTTCATAAAAAGTGGATCCGGTTTCATCTTACGATTTCTTTCTTCTGTTGGATTGTCAACAACCTTTTTATTTCCTTTATATTGCACGGGGTTACTCCCTTCTATTGGAACTACTTCTGGAGTTACTACCCTCTGCAGAGTGACACGTGAAGTACTTGCTATACTAAACGGCTCGTGGGGTTCAAAGGCATTCTATAAATTCTTCCATAATTCCTCCTTCGGCCAACGAAATGCTTTGTTGATCCATTGATAGTGTATTCTTGCATAGTGGTCCTTGAAAATACCATTGGGATTGTACGAATTAAATTCTCGGATACCAAATTCAAACTTCTCTATTGCTTTTCCTTCGATGTTCACGAATCTAAAATTATTGATCTCATACAATCCAAGTTGCAAAGGAGAGTGGGTCATGTTGCTTTCTTCGTACCATGTAAGACTAATGACAACCCTGTGGCAAGGTGATATGACACATATTGCATGAAAAGATTGTCGGTGACATACCTTGGCAAAAGATGCAGTGAATTATGAGCGTAGAACATTCTAAGGAAGGTGTCATTCGGTGAGGCAAACCAATATGCGATCTTTTTTATTGCCTACATTGATCTATGTGACATGCAAGGTGGTTCTTCCTCAAAAATAAGCTTGTATAGTGGAATGATTAAGTGGTCAGTTAGATGCTCCATTACTCCTTGATGACTACAATCCGAGAGAATTTTGCAATATATGTGCATGACAAGGTCTCACGGTGGCCAAATCTAGTTTATGCTAAGAAATTCATTATGTGCACAGATCACATCCATTAATTATGCATACATGTAGAACCTTGATTTCCCGCCATTGGGTTTATTTTGGGAATTTTCTACATGGATTGTCAACTAGCGAGCTAACAAATTTGACCATTTGAATGGCTTCCCTTGATTCACCACCTAATTCAATAAGATTTCCCACCATTGAGGAAAGGTATTCATTCTCTGCTAACCGTATATCCTGCAAGCTAAGATAACCAAGAGCTGGTAGGAACTCTTGAGAGACTTTGTCTTGTATGTATTGGTGGGCATCTGTCGAAACTTTGATGGCTCTTTCACCCAACCTTTAACAATACGATTTGTGCTCACATATTTTTTGGAGGCAAAAAAGTATGAATCCATGAGTGCTTCTAATCGTGGAAAATGATACATAGCATGATAATATTCTGCCAGAAAAGTATAAAGTTTATGTCTGTTGGTATTGTTTAATGTCATGTTCTTCACATCAATGTGCGAAAAAATCCAACTGATGACATTTTCACATGGGAAGGTTGGATATATGCTTGCAACCCTCTATAATACTGACTGCTAAACACTGATATATACCTTTTGGTCCTCTAGTCTTGAAAATTGCAGATCTATATAAAGAGTTCATGGTATGTACAAATTCTTTAAAGGAATTACTTGGTGGAAACCTTATGCAAGACAGAAAGGTGATATGCTATGAGTCTAGGAAGTTCAATGAGCATGAGAAGAAATATGTGACTCGCGATGTTGAGTTGGAATCTATCATTCATGCACTAAAGATGTGGAGACATTATCTCTTTGGTAGGAGGTATTTTCTGATGAGTGATCATAGTGGTATGAGGTACTTGTTTGACCAACCCAATATGAATGCTAGGAAAGTGAGATGGTTGGCTACTCTCAATAAGTTTGATTTCGAGATAAGATACATCAAGGGCAAGGAGAACAAGGTTTTAGATGCTCTTAGTAGGAGATTGCATCCTGTGAATCACATTTGAACTATGAGTTCATATGGGACAGACTTGCGGGAGCGAATCTCGCATGTAGGACAACATGATCACAGGTACCAGTAGTTGAAGCAGAAATTGCAGCAACAATGTAAGGTGATATGGATGAGGAGTATTAACTCACGACATATGTCTTGGTCAGATTCGGGAAAAAAAGTTATGTGTCGGATAACAGTCAGTTGAAGAATCTTATCTTAAGATAATTTCATGTCAAGCCATATTCAAACCACCCGAGATACCATAGTACTTTGACAGATGTTAAGAAGTTCTATTATTGGCCGAGTCTAAAAAAATAGGTGGGTGAGTTTTTTGCAAGGTGTTTAGATTATTAGCAGGTAAACGATAGAGTTTAAGCACTCAACTGGTTTGTTACAGCCGATTCTGATTCTAGAATGGAAATGGGAGGTAATTTCCATGGACTTCATTACATGTTCATTGAGGAAATTGCAACATGACATGTTAAGTAAGGTATCTCACTTCATTGCAATAAAGTATACGAATTAAACTAGTGAGGTAGCTCATATCTTCACTAGGGAGATAATGACATTGCATGAGTTCCCATGCAGATCATATCAGATAGAGATACCAAGTTCACTTCCAAGTTTTGAAAGAAGTTATTTGTAGGCTTAGGGATTGAGTTATCCTTTAGTACAAATTATCATATCAGATATGAATATGATATTAACCAAATATGGAAATAAATAATCAAAATGTTGTCTTAAAAAAATAGTTAAATTCAAATACCAATAAAAACAAACAAACAAACAAAGATACATTGATACCAACAGTAAGAGACCCAACAGAAAATGGATTAAGAGGAGAAAAAAATAAGAAATGAAAGAAGAGGAATGACAAGAGGATATTATTAAGGACAGAAACGTAATAGGATGAATATGTAATAAATAAGATGTATGATCTACAAATGAGGGACTTATGGCCTACTCGCTTCACCAAGACAAATGCTTTGTGGAATTAAAATCTTGATCTCTATTATCAATTACATGCAGAGATACCAACTCAAAATCACTTACAAGGCTTGTACTTTGTGTATAGATTTCTTTATAAGGAGAATGAATTTTAGCAATAAAAATCTTGACAATGAATGAATAAAACAAATATTTATTGGTGATGTCAACTAACAATTTTTTTTTTCATTAATTGAACCCAACTTCAATCAAAATGACATCAAAAACTACCTTTGATGGTCTCTTGGTTGGAAAACAAGGAAATTCATATTGGTTATGCACTTTCTTATGGTGGCCAACAAGTATGGCTTGTCTTTAATTATGGGTTTAAAACTTTATTTTAGGCTCTAATGCAATTGATCATTACTCTACCTACAATCCAATATATTGATGTTTAACTCTGTCATTGTAATTGCTCATCTATTTGAAACTAAGTGTAAGTATTATGGTCCATGGGTTTTATTTCCTAAATTAAATCCCAATAGTCACAATTTCCATTTATGGAAACACCATCCAATCTGTTGGACTTGGCCTATGCAAGAAAGTTATTCCAATGCTATATGATCTAGTGAATTCCAATGTAAATACAAGAAAAAAAATTATAAATGGTTTATGAATATTGTTCCATTCATTCACTAAAAATTATCAAGGGAGTATTACCCTCTATCAACCCTTCCTTCCTTCTTGATATATGTATAGAGAGAGAGAGAGAGAGAAAATGGAGGATCAACCCTTACTTCCTTCTTGATATATGTATGTATATATATATAGAGAGAGAGAGAGATAGAGCACAATTTCCATTATGGAAACACCATCCAATCTGTTGGACTTGGCCTATGCAAGAAAGTTATTCCAATGCTATACGATCTAGTGAATTCCAATGTAAATACAAGAAAAAAAATTATAAATGGTTTATGAATATTGTTCCATTCATTCACTAAAAATTATCAAGGGAGTATTACCCTCTATCAACCCTTCCTTCCTTCTTGATATATGTATATATATATATATATATATATATATATATATATATATATATATATATATATATATATATATATATATATATATATATATATATATATATATATATATATATATATATATATATATATATATATATATATAGCGAGACAGAGAGAGAGAGATAAGATGGTGTTTTTGCTACATGAGTGTACCATAACACACCTCACGCCACTTAGAGTAGGAGTCCGAGCAGTGGGGTGTCAATGATCAACAACTTCCACTTGATGCTTCTTTGTCACATATTGGTGCCAATATTGATATTGTACGATGACATCCCCAAAATGTGTGATGGTGTATGTCTCAAAGTGGACTCTAGCCTCCATAACATTCAGGTAGAATGATTTGGAACATGTATTAACTTATTTATCAAGAAAGAGAAACATTGTTCTAATCTGGACTTGACCACCAATGTAATTATGCATGTTCTGTCTGTTGAGCTCAAAATATTTCTTGGTGGTAATCTATCTCAGTTGATCCAAGTATTCTTAGATCTCCTTTCTAACCCGGTGTCTGCATTTGGCTTCAGTGAGAGAGCCAACTGATGGGATCCTGTGTGTTCTCACCATGAAATTCAATCTGTTGTATAACCGTACATATGAGGCCTGAATACTCCAAATGAACATGGCTATTTGTTTGTTTTTATGAATCAACATTCAAACTCTCCCTTTCTCCAACTCTTCCTGCAGCTTCATTTTCTTTACCAAGTTAAGTAGTGCCCCTTTGTATTGCAATGTCCATTCATGCATGGTGATGATGGAAGATTGTACATTCCTAAGAGTTTTGATCAACTATTTTCTCTGCTGCTCCAAGCCATGGAAGTGGAATAATGCCTTTTGTATGGTTATGAGCTCCTCATAGAGGTCCCACGTGGTCTCTCTAAGTGTTGATACTTCACCAAGTATTGTTGCTCTCATCTCCTCCAAGTAGACATGTGCAGAAGTTGCATTCTACGTTGTTGCAAAAATTTATGCTCACACAGTTGTTGGAGGGATAAAAGTGGCGTGCTTCTAGCGTGGAAAATGATACATAGAATGATAATATTCCACTAGAAAAGTATAAAGTTTATGTTTGCTGGTATTTTTTAATGTCATGTTATTCACATCAATGTGCGAAACAATCCAACTAATGACATTTTCACATGGGAAGGATGGATATATGCAGGGAACCCTATATAATATTGACTGCTAAATAATGAGATATACCTTTTTGTCCTCTAGATCTGCCTTGAAGTCCTTTGAAAAAACATCTTTAACCATCTTCCATGTTAGATTGACCCCTTTTCCACAAATAGTTTAGTGTTCACGCACATTGGAAAGTTAACTAAAATTTACTCAATTGCTTCCCTAATACTGATTTCAATGGTATGTTTTGAGGAAGCTCTCTTGGGTGCCATGGTAAAAATTATTGCTAGAGAGAATTTCTCAACAACTGTGGTACCTATGGGATAGGAAAGGAACTCATGGAATGCAAACATTATATTTTTCAAATCTACCTTAAAATAAATAAGAGGCACAAACCGACAAACTAGAGAGAAGGATTGTTCAATTTTGGATCAGGTGAGGGAAAATAGTTGTGGGAACTATGAATTTCACATTCCTAACATCCAAGGATTCGTCGTGAGGCTTGAGACTTCACAATGCTCAGTTCAACCTGTGGTGGCGACTAAGAGAGATTGTTCATTGTGCAGTATCAATGGCCAACATGGCAGATGGAGCCCTGGAGCTTCGCAATGCATAGCTAAGACATCATGTACTACGCATTGCACAATACCAAAATCCAATCTCTCAGCTTGAGCCTCGTACTTGCACAATTCCCAACTGGGCATAGTGAAAACTAACCAAGGGAAAGTGTATTTCTACCTGGTGAAAATGTGGGAGAAAATAATATCTGAGTGATGGTGTGAGTTTGAGTGCAAATATGACTAATTATGAATTAATTAATGAAAATAAAGTGCATATACTGAACAAACATGAGTAAAATCAAATAAGTGAGGAGATTCTCTGCAATGACGACCATCAGTTCAAAAACAAGAACTTACACACTACCATCGAACTCCTTGATGATACCCAACCTCTATAGCAATGCTTGGTGCAACAAGAACTCGTCAACGAAAAATCGACGGCAGTCACTCCAATACAACGAGGCTAATAAAAAGTGGGTAAAAGAATCATTCAATCACAACATCACCCCTCTACTATGATGTTGTGAAATAAGCCCTAGGGCTTGGGAAGTTTGAATCCCTATGGAAAGGTCCCTATGTCATAAAACATTGCCTCCTCAAGGGGGCTTATGTCTTTTCAGAGCCCGATAGAACATGCCTAAGAAACACCATCAATGGGCTCTACCTCAAGAAATTCTACCCATAGGGACCAGGAGGCCTCAACGAAATACATGTTCTGGATGAAGCAACTAAACCATGTCTACTAGATAAAGAAGATGAAATTTGGTAATGGCACAAAAAAATGGGTCACATAAACTTTGACAATCTTGTCAGGATAAGAAAAAAGGAAGCAGTACGAGAAATGCCGAAAAACTCAAAACCTTCCAACACATTATGTGAGGCTTGTCGGCTCGGCAAGAAGACAAAATTCCAATTTAAAACAAAAGAACACTTTGCATCTCATCCATTTGAATTGATTCATACTAATATATGTGGTCATGTGAGAACAAAAGGCTTAGATGGAGAATTATATTTCATGTTAATGATAGATGACTATACCAAGATGACATCCATCAGTTTCCTAAAGAAAAAATCTGAAGCATTTGAGTGCTTTAATATCTACAAGGAGTTGGTCGAAAATGAAATTGATTTGAAATTAAAGTGTCTAAGATCAGATAATGGCGGAGAATTCACTTCCAAATTATTTCAACAATATTGTGATGAAAATGGAATAAAAAGACAATTTTCAATAGCACGAACACCTCAGCAAAATGGAGTTTTGAAAGAAAGAATGGAACAATACACAAAATGGGTAGAACAATGTTGAAGGACTCAAAATTGGATGAAAAATTCTGGGTTCAAGCAATTGATACAAAAGTATTCATTATCAACCAAAGTCTTCTTATAAATAATTGCAACAAGACCCCATATGAATTATGGAAAGGAAAACCAGCTAATGTAAAATATTTCAGAATCTTCAGAAGTAAATGTTATATCAAAAGAGAAGATCAAAATTCGATAAGTTTGAATCACGTGTTGATGAAGGTATATTTTTTGGTTACTTACACAAAATAAAGGCCTATAAATGCTATAATCTAAGACGAAAATAGATAGTGGAGAGCATAAATGTTACATTTAACGAAGGTGGTGCTCTAACGAATAATGATGAGGATCTAGAATCTTTGAAACTTGAGACAAAGGCTAAAAAAGACACCGAGAGAATTCTAGAACAAGAAGCAACTATCAACCAGGAAGAAGTAAATAGTGATCATCAAGATATACCAGAAAAACAACAAGAAGCTCCTCCAAAGAGAACAAAGGAATGGATTCAAAAGAACCATCCATCAAATCAAAACATTGGTGACATAAATGAAGATTGACAGCTTCATTCATCACAACAAGCTCACATTGCTTTTCTAGCGACCTTTGAGCCTAGTATTTTTGCGGAAGCTAGCTAGAATGAACATTAGGTAGCAACTATGAATGAAGAATTGGATAAAATCGAGAAGAATAACACCTAGGAATTAGTTCCACGACCAAAAGATAAAAACGTCATTGGGACAAAATGGGTGTTCAGGAACAAATTGAATGAAGATGGACATGTTACCAAAAACAAAGCAAGATTGGTTTGCAAAGGCTATGCACAAGTGGAAGGAATTTATTTCGACAAAATATTTGCACCAGTTGTCGGAATGGAAGCCATCCGAATGTTTCTCGCCTATGCATGTTAAAGAAAAATAAAATTCTACCAAATGGATGTGAAGTCAGCATTTCTGAATGGCTAATTAGAAGAATAAGTTTACATCGAACAACCTGAAGGTTTTTTGCTATCAGAAAAAGAAGAATATGTTTTCAGGTTAAAGAAGGCTCTATATGGTCTCAAGCAGGCTCCTAGAGCATGGTATGCTCGTCTTGATGGATATCTACATCAACAAGGGTTCAAGAAAGGTACTGTTGATAGCAATCTTTATGTACAAATAGATGAAGATAATTTAACAATCGTTGAGGTATATGTGGATGATATAATGTTTGGTAGCAATGATGATCAACTAAGTAAGAACTTTTATACAAAGATGTAAAGTGAGTTCGAGATGTCTTTACTTGGTGAGATGACATACTTCTTAGGGCTTCAAATATCTCAGCAAGAGAAAGGAATATTTACATGTCAATCCAAGTACGTCAAGGAAATGCTCAAGAAATTCAAAATGGAAGATTGCAAACCCATCCTTACTCCAACTGCAACAGGTTGAAAATTGAGCATAGATGGCTCATCTAAGGATGTACATCAGAGGTTGTACAGATCTATGATTGGTAGTCTTCTATATGTAACAACCTCCCGAATGTTATGCAAGCAGTTGGACAAGTAGCAAGATTCCAAGCAGCACCAAAAGAATCACATATTATTGTCGTCAAAATAATTCTTCGATATCTAAAGGGCACAGAAGAATATGGCTTGTGGTATCCCAAGGGTAACAATCTCATTATTCAAGCCTTTACAGATGTAGATTGGGCAGGAAGCGTTGATGATCGTAAGAGTACTAGTGGAACAACATTCTATCTAGGTGGTTGTCTCGTATCATGGTTGAGCAAAAAGCAAACCTCAATCTCATTATCTACAACAGAAGCAGAATAAATTGTAGCGGCATCATGTTGTACTCAAGTCTTTTGGATGAAACAAACTTTGCAAGATATTCAAGTACAATTCAGTGTGCCTATTCCCATATTCTGTGACAACACCAATGCCATCAGCATCTCCAAGAATCCTGTCATGCATTCAAAAACAAAACACATTCCAATAAAATATCATCTTGTTAGAGAACAAGTCACTGAAAAGAATATCAAACTTGAGTATGTTGGTACAAAAGAACAAATCGTTGATATCTTCACTAAACCTTTACCTCTTGAAGCATTTTAATATCTTCGAGAGAAGCTTGGGATTCTTCTAAGTTCTCATTAGATTTTCCTTATTCAGAATATAAAGGGGGAGTGGAAGTGTGTTCAGGTCCACAATATGGTTGAGTGTCAGGGGGAGTTAACCCTTTTCCATTGATGTCAAAGGGGGATATAATGTTGTAGGAAGAGGTGTCATGATCGTAGGGGGAGTACTTGTGTTGAAATCAATGCCAAAGGGGGAGATTGTTGATCAACGGTTGTCATTGATGTCAACCCATGCAGCACCAGGGGCTAATACAATATTTCATGGGAATTTTGACCTACAAAATTACTATATTATGGGTCAAGAATTATTTTGATGGTTTCTACTTGTCCAGATGTTTCCGTTGATATATGGCACGCCATTTAATTCTTCATGTTTTGAGAGATATTCATGTTTGAAGTTTGTAACCCCAGTCGTGGGCTAAAACCCCATAGGGTTGTGGCATGGGTCATTGAAAAGTCAATAATTAATAATTTTTAAGCTCCTAAAATCCCTCCCACATTCACTTGTTGAAGCCCCTCTCAACCTAAGCATTTATATAAATTGTGATCCTCATATCCTCCTTATGCAGGGATTTCGCTATCTAAAATAGGTCATCATGGAATTTGTACTCTAACTTTTTTTCTACGATGGTTCAGAAGCTGAAATTTTTATGAAGCAAAGCTGAAATCCTGAGAAATCTCCTGGAAAAATTTTAGATCAACGTGCGCAACATTTTCTAAGATATGATCTGTGGAAGTCAGTATTTTTGCAGGCTCCTGAAATTCATCTCAAAGAAGTGACCTTGGGAAAATCATCATAAATATCTCTCTGAGTATCGGATTGGAAATATTTAAAAAATGGAAGATATTGCACAGACTTTATTTTTCTCTTTATCAACTTTAGAGCTGAATGAAGAAACAGTGACATGTGGCATGCCGTAAAATTTCGCTCTACTGAAACAGTCCATAATTAGGGCATTGTGATATATTGGGCATAACTCTCTCTTAAAGAATCCAAATTGGGTCACACCTGTGGCATTGGAAAGAAGATGCAGAGGAATACTACAATGTCAAAAATCACATATTGGGGATCTGAAATAACAGAGATACACCAGATTCAATATCGAGCTTGTAGAAGGCAAGAAAAATCTAGATCATGTGTTGTCAAGGGCTGCAAAGGACCAGAATTCCTAGGGGAAAAAATCAAAGAAAGGTGCAACAGAGGGTAGCATAACAAGAGAAGAAATCAAGGTGTAGAATAGCAGCAAGAAGTTTATCACATGAAGTCTTCAAGTGGACAGCATTGTATACAATCACTGTAAAGGTATCATTGTACTAAGTCATTGTAAATACATTATTGTAAAAATTGTACTAGTATCTATCTACCAAGAGATGAAGAGGCAGTGTCGGGAGGTCTAGGATCATCATTAGGTGGTTGTGTCATAGTTAGGGTTATGGTCTAGTGTGTCTTCTTCTTCTACATCATTCTATATCATTTCAAAGTGGACCATTTTCCTTGGTACGAGATTCCAATCTTCTTTTATTCTTCTACAGGGTGCTAGGGTGGTGCTAGGGTGAGTTGTAACTCATTGGGTGTTGGGGCATCCGTTCAGTTGACTACTAAAGAATCTCGGGCATTGGAGCATCCATCCAGTGGGATCTAGAGAAGAATTATTTTCTATATTCTAGGAAGTTGGAGCTTTATTTTCAATTGGAGTTGAATATTAAAGAATTATGAGAAAAGCATTAGGTGGTTTTTGTCCCGGAGTGGGTTTCCACCTTAAAAATTGTGTGCATTTGTGTTCCTTTTGTTTATTGCTATCATTGTACAAACACTGATAATAATTGAAGATTAAATAATGCTCTAGTTGAAAGGAATACTGATTCACCCCCCCCTCTCAGTATTTCCAACACAAACAACAAAAGCCACCCCCAAATGATTCCAGAAACAACAACCATGAAGCTTATATAACTGGCGAGGAAATGTTCTTTCAAACACAGAATCGAGGTTATGATACCCCATCAAACACCAGTTCCTCAGGGGCTAGTATGAGTGCACCTACCGCACCATTGACTATATCAAAATTTTCTATTGAACCCCTGCCAAAAATGGCTAAAGTTCCAACAAGGAAAGTAGTACACCACTCCAAAGCGACCCATAATTACAACATCATGGATGATTTAGCACAATCTTTCGCTACCATGTCAGCTTTAGAGGTCTTGCAATCTTTCCCAAATAAAAGGAAAGCCTTACTTTCTGCATTAGGCGCCATTGACCCTGTTGATTTGCGCCTAATGGCTTTTGACTTAGATAAAGCCACCCCCAGGCTTCCTTCATTAGTCGCTTTCCAGATACCGGTGTAAGTGTAGAACATCACCATACACCTATATATCATTGACGAGGGTGCATCCACATGCATCATGTCAAAACGCGTTTGGTAGAAGTTGGGATCTTCCAAAACAAATCCATCTGACATCACACTCATAGCATACGATGGGCATCCTTCTACTCCTGTCGGTCTCTTTCAAAATGTCCCAGTCTGCTTGGTCGGTAAGACTGTACTCATAGATATTGAGGTCTTAGACCCTCAGCTAGACTACAATATACTCCTTGGGCAGAGTTATATGTACACCATGTCTGCCATAGCATATTCCATCTTCCCGATTATGATGTTCCCCCACCAGGATCGCATCATCACCATCGACCAATTGACATACCATGACAAAAGACCCATGAATAATGCCGATGTATTTCTACCCTATGTAGACACATCTATATAATTACTCAGGTGGTACCAAGAATATGGCCTCGTCAAATTCAAACCATCGTCAATCCTTGGATCGTTCAGACTCATTTGTTGATATCACAGTGGCCCTCGTGTGCATGATGTCCTCACCAAACACCGAAACTAGCCAGGAGACAAAGACTAGTAGTAACGAAACCGAGGCCATAGGCACATCTTTTTTACCCTATGTCATATCTCAAACTCCATTTCTATACCCTTCACCTAGTTTCGTGTCACAATAGGTATTAGCAATGGTAACATTTCCAAACATGTCTTTCGCGATACTTGTCTGGTACCTGGTCCCACTAACCATGTTGGGAGCCCCCGACATTGCATCTACGGGAATATCCCCCATCCCTCCTCAGGAGGTGACACCAGTTAAAGAGGTTCCCATAGCAACGTTGGTTAAAACGACCAAGAAAACCCACAAAAAGTGAAAATATAGAAAACCCCAGCATGCCAAGGGAACTAGAACCTTGTGCATTATGCGATATTGTACGCCATCCTACTAATATTTTTCTAGAGTTGGATGAATTGAAACCTCTCCTCGGCTCTGAAAGAAATTTTATTGCCACAATTTCGCGTAAAAAGGAACCAACCACAAAAAACCAAGGCAAAGCATTGCATACCAACCATGCATGCGCTATCTGCAACAATTATGGGAATTACACCTATCATTTCCCAGAAATTCCGCAATATAGGGATGCCTTACATTCCCTAGAACAATCATATCAGGAGGATCCCCCCATGCAGTGACATGAGGAAGAACCTCGGGTCATATTATACCTTCATGAGGCAGGGCCGTCACTAGAAAGACTCTCATTTTTCCCACCTCCTCCAGTCCAACGTTGTGCACTCTATGATGAACGCAATCACTTCAACGCCGACTGTGCAGCCCTGGAGATGTTTTAGAGATGGTATCCTATAAACCCAGTATACTATGATGGCCTAAGAGTAGCCCAATATTCATGTCGAATATTTTCTGTGTAATATTCCCAATTAGTCCTAAGCTAATGGGAATATTTAATTTTGTTTTACTCTTCTGTTTCATGAATAAAATTGTAAAGGAGGATCATAAAATTCCTAAACATAAAATAAATCAATGCCAAATGTGAAAAAGGATAAATCTTGGCTATGTAAGAAAGCACCCTTAGGTGTGAAAGGGGCTGGATGTTTTGACTGGGTCAACCATGACCAAATCTACAACGTTGTCTTGGAGGAGTGGCCATCAATGAGGCACAACGCAGTTTTAGATGGAGATGGCTTGTGTGAAAGAGGTTATGTCATTGAAGGTGGTTTAGGGTTTACAAGCTCTTAACTTATAAAAGGAAGAGGATGGAAACATGAAAATGGTTGTTGATGATATTGTATATTCTGAAGTATTGTCTATTTTGGCATACTGCTTTCTTTGGCTATTTAGCCTAGATTGCAAATTTTGTTTAGAATTGGGTGTTCCTGATCGGGAATCCGACCTCTTCCCATTGAGTATCTCTTGGGAGAGTCTTGTATTGCATAGTCCACTATTTGGCTGTAGGCCAAGCTTCTTCTTCCAACTACAACGCATATCCTATTAAGGGTTTGGTTGTCTTTGAAATTTGCAGCAAGTGGAGGCTAGATCTACTAAGATATAAACCATTATAGTGCTCCTTTACAGTGGGGAAGGATTCTATCCCATTGGCAAGAGAGTATTGGATCATTGGAGCTTCATTTTCGGATCTTTGCATGTGGCCAAACATTATCTAAACCCTACAGTGCAGTTTTACTTCCAGATCTGTGTTTTTCTGTAGGTGTTGTTGCAGGGTCTTTTGGCACATCTTTTAAAGGAGTGATTTTCATGTGTTGGGGATCTCCACTTCACATTTGAGATCCATTGAAGAGGATCATTATATTGTACATATCAGATCAGATCTAAACATTCCTGAATATCTAAATATTTCTGCAGATCTGCAGCTTTAGATCTCAGATCTACTCCTTGTACTTCATGTAATGCTGAAAACCCCAATCGGATTTTGAAGAAGAGCCTTTCTAGTGTATGGATCTGATATGGATCTAAATTTTTATGCACAGATCTGCTCTATTCTGAAGTGTAATCTACATTTTTTGCAGCCAACAAAATAACGTTGTCAAGCTCTTTTCAGTTTTAATACATGGTTGCAATGCCTCATTTTGAGGATTTTCTTCCATTGGAGACTTCTATTTATTGTTCCACATCTTATGGGCCTCATTGTACATATTTTTTTTTGTTGTAAAGGTGAATTAAGGGTCTTCATATTGGCCTCCTGATATAATCTTGATTGTCTGCGTTATTTTTCCTGCATAACTCTGATATATTGTTGCAGTCCCCATTTGGGAATATTACATTTTGGCAATCACCCATTATGTCATTTCCATTATATCCCTCAATTTCGGTTAGCATTAACCAACTTACGCATGGTCATAATGCACCGCTCCTCGTGTGATGAATTAGATACAGAATCCATGGATAACTTGACAACACAAGAGGATGTGAAAAGCATATCCATTCTCTTTTTGTCAGTAGAAAAGCGGTCGGCAGGTGGGCACATAGTCACCACCAATCGCCCTCCATGGAGAAGACCAACTTTTTCATTGTGTAGCGCATATAACCATTTGGTCGCCAAATTCCCAAACCTATAATTGCTACACCGATGGTATCCAATCACTTCACCAGCCCATAGGGAAGGAAATAACCAAGAAATACAATCTTGTCTAGTATGTCAAGGCAACCATCATGCTCAAAACTATACTTACATCCCTCAAGTGTGCCCCCTAATCGACATCATAAGTTCATTAGAAATGCAACATTGGGATATAATCAGTCTAGAGCTAAGAGAACCTCAAGTATGGTAGGTTTCCCCCAAGAAAACTACCCCTTATCAATACCAAAGCATTGGGCAAGTCAAAATGACGCACCGTCCCAGCAAGACCCATGTCCAATCTAGGATGGCATGCGGGCTGTGTGATAAAATAGACCACCAATTCAATCAGTGTAAGGAACTGAAGCACCTCACAAACAACTTCGCATGGTCTCCCCCATCCCGTAGAAATATCTCTCTAGTCAAGAGAATATCACACACTTATACTGCAAAATATACTCACACTTTCACCATACAATGAATTGTGAGTACCTCCTGTTAGCCCCCCTATGAAATTTTTGACAAGCAAATAGGGGGCTAAATCATTGTTGAGTCTTCAAGGAATGCATTTCCTCTGAAAACACAATCTCCTTGAAGCCTCTATGTGCCTTTTATCCTTTGATCAAATCCCCTCTGCTGATTCCCCTTATAAAGCCTCTCTGCTATGTGAAGAAATTCCCAAGGCCCCCTTTTTCCCTTTTATTTCATCCCCCTTGTCTTCCCCTTCTATTCCCCTTTTACCCCTCAAATCCCCCCAAAATCCCCTTTAATTTTTTCCCCTACCCTTTGTTTTTCCTTCTTCCCCCTTTATTTCTCTATCGTTCCCCTTCCCCAGCCCTAAAATCCATTAAAAGGGGCTAAAACCCACTTTCCGACCTTATTCTAAGGCCTAGCCCCTTCCCCTTAACCACTTGCCCCACATGCCCCCGCGCTGGGACCAAGCGCTTAAGTCCCGAGCGCCAATCGCAATCGAAACTATCGGCGGGAGGCAAATCCCTTTGTAAAACTCTAAAACCCCGATGCGATCTGATTATAACGTTAAAACTGGCAATACGTTCCGCACCGTCGATCTGTGGTCCCGATCCGATGGTAGAGTGCTAATCGAAAATCCCCTCCGATCGCAATCGCAAGTCACATTGGTGCCACCCCATTTGCAGTCTCCCGATTACATCATAGACGTCCATCCGTTGCATGATCCAACGGCTATCGCGCAATCGCATCGTCATTTCGCCGCCCCTCTTCTGCCCCTCCGATTTAACGTGAACCGTTGATCTGGCTTCGGATCTAATGGTCAGCATTCAATCGCACCGCCGCTCCAATCGCTGATCGCAAGTCCTTCTGTCTCACCTCCGATTACATCTCCACCGTTGATCTCCCCACCAGATCGGACGGCCAGCATCCAATCGCAAATATTTTTCCTCCCATCCCCCGATTACATCTCCGCCATCCGTTCCTCCTCCAGATCGACGGCCAGCGCTCAATCGCTTCATTCCTCCCGATCGCCGATCGCAAGTCCCTCTGTTTCCCCCCCGATTAAATCTCCACCGTCCATCTGTTCCACGATTCGACGATCATCGCAACTCCCAATCCCCCGATCGCATTGCCCCTCCGATTTCATCTGAGCCATTGATCTGGCCTTCAGATCTAACGGTCATCGCTCAATCGCATTGCCCCGCTCAATCGCAATCGCAACTCACAATGGTGCCGCCCCGATTGAGATCTCCCGATTAAATCTCCGCCGTCCATTCAACCCGCGATCCGATGGTCATCGCACTCCCATTTCCTCCGATCGCAGTCTTTTCCTCTGTCTCCCGATTTGATCACAGCCGTCTGTTCTCCCGCCGATCAGACGGCCTGGTGCTAATCGCATCCCCTTCCCACTGTCTCCCGTTTCAATCCTGACCGTCCATCTGTTTCATGATCGGACAGCCGGCGCTCAATCGCATCGCCCCTCCAATCGTAATCGCAAGTCCTGCCTCCCGTCCTCTGATTACATCTCTACCGTCCGTTGGGTTTAAGATCTAACGGTTTTAGTTTAATCACCTTCCGCCTCCGCTGGGTCCCACCTCCATGGCCTCCGCCCCATTGTTTTCCGTCATTTCCTTTGTATTTCGACCCAACGCTAAAATTTGGGTTTTACACCGTGCGTTCATTGCTCCACTCCTCTCCGCTATTTGCACTGTTTCTCCATCGCTCCACCATCTTTCCACCGCCTCCACAGCATTTCCTCCACCGCCACTGCCCGGGTTTAAAACAGAATTATTTCGTTATGCAGACATCACAGAGAGGTAATTCCGGTATCGCCAGCAAGTCAGCAGAAGGAATTTACGATGTTCTCTGGAGTTAAATGACCTCTAACCTGATCTATAGACAGAAATCTGGTTGTTCTCCTTCTTTCACTTTCCTTCCTTAATGTTCCACCCCACTCTCTAATCTAAAGATCCTTTAGTATTAGATGACATGCCCTTTGAAAGCCTTGGCTAGTGGATGCAAGTAATTCCCTCTCATGACTCCATAGCCCAATGGATGGCACGGTCTTGGCCCATCCTCTCTGCTGAAATATCCTGTTGTTTTGTTCCTTTCCTCCCACTGTTTTCTCAGTCCATGATCTCGTCACCAACCCAGCAACCCTTCAACCAAATTATTTAAAACCCCCCTCTGTGCTTCATAACTAGCCTAACATCTTATTTTTGAGCTTCAAAGATACATCATTCTTTGCTCTATTTGGAGAGATCCCTCTTCGGGTCCAGGAGGGCTAGATCCTAGGGCCCCAAAGTGGTTCTGATGTTGTCTCATCTTTTGGTCTTGCCAATCTGGCCAAAACATGGGAACCCCAACATAATGGCGACTCCACTGGGGATGAATCTGAGAGTCAAGAACCGCTGATAGTTGGTCTATTTCCCATTGTCGTCACCAACATAATGGTGACTCCACTGGGGAAGGGACCGCGTTGCATCTAGATTGGTTTCTAATTGCTGATGGTGGACAGCATCCTACTCCAAACATTCATAATCATCCACCTGGCGACTCCACACTCCCTATGATCCAAAGACCAAATGACTCCACTGGTGAAGGACACTGAACTGGTTGAGAAGAGGCAGTAGCCTTCTTTGCATAAGCGTGAATCCAAGCATGGACAGGGATGCAAAGTATAATGCTTTGTATAACAAAGTATGCAGAATAACAGAAGTGCTTGGCAAAATGCTGGAGACGCAAATGGCCAATATGAATACAGATGATGATTATTTAGAGCAGGCCATGTCGTCTTCAGAACAAGAACAAACTCAAGATCTAGAAGATGAGTAGGACCTATATGATGCTCAAGAATATGTAGAAGATGAAGAGGAAAGTGATAAGGAATTTCCTGATTGCTTACCTATGCCTTGTGTTACGCTGACCAAAGAACATCAGGACCTATTAGCAAAGGCTGATAGGGAAAGCTGCCCTGAGGAAGTAGAAGACCGCACAGAAGAGGCAGAATCTGATGAAGAAGAAGAGGCTCAAGAGGAAATCTTGCCTCCTAGTCAGCTAACACAAGAGGAAGAGGACTGTTGTTCTTCTGTCCATGATGAGAAGGAAACCCCTCTTTTGACAGAAGAAGAGATTGATCGAGTATTGAATCAACAGCCCACCCCAGAAATCTTCTATAGAACACACTCTCCTGCTCAGTCATTGTTTGAGTTTGTTGGTTCTGAATCAGAAGACTCCTCTGTGGATTAGAATGAAGAAAGACCCACTGCGCGCCCAGAACGGTGGACTTGGTCAGGTCCGCCTATCTATGACACTGATGAGGAAAGTTATGAAAGCTTCAGTGATGAGTGTCATGAGATCGGACACCAGCAGTCTTTCCTTACAGAAGATGAGGAGGAAAGCAAAGAAGAGATTCTTGAGCACGATGAAAACAAGGAGTTTCCTCTTGAAAAAGAGGAAGCAAAGGAATACACCCCTGCTCAAGAACACATGGATATTTTCACGAAGCCCTGCACCTCAGAGCAGAACATATCAGAGCTCCGAAAGGACTCAACCCCAAGATATGATGAGTCCTCCAGTTCAGAAGATGAGGGAGATTCTCTCTCTCAAGAGAGTCTTCTTCTTGATCCAGTGGAAGAAGAAGAGATCCTGGTCGAAGCCAGCCTGCCAGACACTCATAGCCAGGTATATTTTCATGATCCTTATGCACATTTCCTGCATACATTTGAAGAAGGATCAAAGGTCTTGCTCAGCAGCATATTGCAAGCAGAAACAAAACTTTTCAAAGCTGCTGTTTTTGAACAAAAAGAGTGGGAGCTGCCCTGCCTATCCAGCATGCTCAAGGAGTTGAGCAAGAAGGACCAGCCATGGGATCACTTGATGGACTGGTTACATTGGAAGACAATGTTTGTAAGCTAGCTTGTAAATATTTCAGTTAGAGTAGGGTAGGTAGGAAAAGCTCAATAAAGCTCAGCTTGTGAGCAGGTAGATTAGTTGTTTAAATTTCTGTCTTAGAATGTAGAAAAGAAACCTGCTAGACAGTCTAATCCTAGCAGGTAGTAGTGTAGGTAGAGAAACATATGAGACCAACAGCCTAATCTGGTCTCATGGAGTAATAAGGGTAGAATTAGAATAGATTTATGTGCCTGTTTGTAAAGATTAATGATGTAAAGGGTCTGCAAGTCCAAATGCACCCAAGAAGAAAAAAAATTAGGACTATAGTGTGGGTAGGTAGTTGTTTGGAAGAATTTTACTGCTGATATGATGTCTTCATAGTTTGTGGCAGCTGATCTAAGGAAAGAGATGGATGGTTCAAGCAGCAGGCATCTGGCCTACACCAAGAGATCATCTTCTGGTTTCTTGGCTCCTTCAAGAAGAAGCCATCCCCATGTGGAGCCACTGTTAGCCCCCCTATGAAATTTTTGACAAGCAAATAGGGGGCTAAATCATTCTTGAGTCTTCAAGGAATGCATTTCCTCTAAAAACACAGTCTCCTTGAAGCCTCTATGTGCCTTTTATCCTTTAATCAAATCCCCTCTGCTGATTCCCCTTATAAAGCCTCTCTGCTATGTGAAGAAATTCCCAAGGCCCCCTTTTTCCCTTTTATTTCATCCCCCTTGTCTTCCCTTTCTATTCCCCTTTTACCCCTCAAATCCCCCCAAAATCCCCTTTAATTTCTTCCCCTACCCTTTGTTTTCCCTTCTTCCCCCTTTATTTCTCTATCGTTCCCCTTCCCCAGCCCTAAAATCCATTAAAAGGGGCTAAAACCCACTTTCCGACCTTATTCTAAGGCCTAGCCCCTTCCCCTTAACCACTTCCCCACATATAACCCCGCGCTGGGACCAAGCGCTTAAGTCCCGAGCGCCAATCGCAATCGGAGCATCGGGCGGGTGTAAATCCTTTGTAACAGCGTAAACCCCCGATGCGATCTGATTAACGTTAAAACTGGCAATACATTCCGCACCGTCGATCTGTGGTCCCGATCCGACGGTAGAGCGCTAATCGCAAATCCCCTCCGATCGCAATCGCGAGTCACATTGGTGCCACCCCGATTGCAGTCTCCCGATTACATCATAGCCGTCCATCCGTTGCATGATCCAACGGCTATCGCGCAATCGCATCGTCATTTCGCCGCCCCTCTTCTGCCCCTCCGATTTAACATGAACCGTTGATCTGGCTTCGGATCTAACGGCCAGCGTTCAATCGCACCGCCGCTCCAATCGCTGATCGCAAGTCCTTCTGTCTCACCTCCGATTACATCTCCATCGTTGATCTCCCCACCAGATCGGACGGCCAGCATCCAATCGCAAATCTTTTTCCTCCCGTCCCCCGATTGCATCTCCGCCGTCCGTTCCTCCTCCAGATCGACAGCCAGCGCTCAATCGCTTCATTCCTCCCGATCGCCGATCACAAGTCCCTCTGTTTCCCCCCCGATTAAATCTCTGTCATCCATCTGTTCCATGATCCGACGGTCATCGCAACTCCCGATCCCCCGATCGCACTGCCCCTCCGATTTCATCTGAGCCGTTGATCTGGCCTTCAGATCTAACGGTCATCGCTCAATCGCATTGCCCCGCTCAATCGCAATCGCAACTCACAATGGTGCCGCCCCGATTGAGATCTCCCGATTAAATCTCCGCCGTCCATTCAACCCGCGATCCGATGGTCATCGCACTCCCATTTCCTCCGATCGTAGTCTTTTCCTCTGTCTCCCGATTTGATCGCAGCCATCCGTTCTCCCGCCGATCAGACGGCCTGGCGCTAATCGCATCCCCTTCCCGCTGTCTCCCGTTTCAATCCTGACCGTCCATCTGTTTCATGATCAGACGGCCAGCGCTCAATCGCATCGCCCCTCCGATCGCAATCGCAAGTCCTGCCTCCCGTCCTCCGATTACATCTCCACCGTCCGTTGGGTTTAAGATCTAGCGGTTTTAGTTTAATCGCCCTCCGCCTCCGTTGGGTCCCACCTCCATGGCCTCCGCCCCATTGTTTTCCGTCATTTCCTTTGTATTTCGACCCAACGCTAAAATTTGGGTTTTACACCATGCGTTCATTGCTCCGCTCCTCTCCGCTATTTGCACTGTTTCTCCATCGCTCCACCATCTTTCCACCGCCTCCACAGCATTTCCTCCGCCGCCACTGCCCGGGTTTAAAACAGAATTATTTCGTTATGCAGACATCACAGAGAGGTAATTCCGGCATCGCCAGCAAGTCAGCAGAAGGAATTAAAAGGGGGTTGGTGCCTGTTTTTAATGAAATCAAACGTTAACCCCGCTTTCAAAGAATTAAGGTTCAGTTTGAAGACTAAGGAGCGCACCAGCAACGCCATAACTGCGCCACCTAACAGCAGGACGTTTCCTCCAGAAGTACACCTTCCTACAGTGCCTCCATATCTCCTCGAGCCCTGAAAAGATTAATTGTGTTGTCCGAAATCCATTTAGGACAGTCAGGCAGCAGTTATGAGGTATGGAGAGCCTCGCAGATCTTTCACCCAGTTCATTTATTCAGAAGGCTAGCACAGAGCTCCAAACAGTCGAAGGACTCCAAAGAAATATCCGAGGTCAATTTCCGGCCTGACAGAGATCTCCGAACTAGATTACAGAGTACATACAGAGCTGCAGAGCCATTAAGCAGTATGGGCGTGGACACTTCCACCGATTCTGTCTTAATGAGATGGATTAATTGTCTATCTACCTCTGTTTTCTCTCTTCTCCTATAAAAATCCCCGAGAACATAATGTAAAGGTTGTTGTTGCCTTGCTGGGCATCTACTGTTAGAGGGATTAATTTGACTGTTAAAACAGTCGTGGGAGGGAATAGCAGAGTAGTTGTATGTAATAGGTTGGGAGGAGAAATGTCTGGACTGTAACAGCCATTGAGCTACATTTTACATGACTGGTTTTGCATCATTAATCAAGCACATTTCACAGGATCCTGGTCTATTGCTATTGGTGATGTTTTTCTTAACTCTGTTATTTACATTTTCACATTGTTTCATGTTCTTCTGGTAGGCATCAGAATAATGGTATAGGATTCACCCTTGTTAGGTGCCCTATGATGTCTGCTCTCCCTACCTATATGTTTTCCACCCTATGTGCTGTCTAAGAGTGGGTTCACGGGTTTAACCAGTGCAGCGGATGTTATTGCCTGCTGGCTGATGTATGAACTTGGGGGTTTGCTTCTTAGATGTTTCTTTGTAATCTTATCTCTGTTTTTCCCTTGGAGTTGCTAAAGCAGACCTGGAGTTAAATGACCTCTGGTCTGATCTATAAGTTGCCCCTTTGTCTCTTTGAGAGTAGCCTTTGAGTATGTCCAAGCAGGTCTGGAGTTAAATGACCTCTGACCTGATCTATAGACAGAAAATTGGGTTGTTCTCCTTCTTTCACTTTCCTTCCTTAATGTTCCACCCCACTCCCTAATCTAAAGATCCTTTAGTATTAGATGACTTGCCCTTTGGAAGCCTTGGCTAGTGGATGCAAGTAATTTTCCTCTCATGACTCCATAGCCCAATGGATGGCACGGTCTTGGCCCATCCTCTCTGCTGAAATATCCTGTTGTTTTGTTCCTTTCCTCCCATTGCTTTCCCAGTCCATGATCTCCTAACCAACCCAGCAACCCTCCAACCAAACCATTTAAAACCCCCTCTGTGCTTTATAACTAGCCTAACATCTCATTTTGAGCTTCAAAGATACATCATTCTTTGCTCTATTTGGAGAGATCCCTCTCCGGGTCCAGGAGGGCTAGATCCTAGGGCCCCAAAGTGGTTCTGATGTTGTCTCATCTTTTGGTCTTGCCAATCTGTCCAAAACATGGGAACCCCAACACCTCCCAAGGCTAAGAGCAGCAAGAGCAGTGTTAAGTCTAAAATCCCCAAGAGAGCTAGACCTCCCTAAACCAAAAATTCAGAGATGGAAACAACGAAATCTTTCCCCTACACCTGATCCTTTCCAAGCAGGGAAATTTTTAAGGATGGAAATTTATTTTAAAGTTTAGATACCTTGGCGAATCTCACTAGTACATAATATGAAATTTATAAAATTATTAGCAATTATTTTGTAAAAGTATTCAAATTTATAATAATTTAATATAGTCTCTATATAAACTTTTGGAAATTTTTAAGGTAAAAAAAATTATACAATAAAATTTGGGTGAATAATTTTGTAGAAAAAATGGAAATTAACGAATCCTTTTTTGGAAAAAGCATGAAAAATTAGCCCACTTGCGAATATTATCCCCTAAAATTTTTCTTGTTTCCAAGCGTCCACTTGAGGAACTAAGTGTAGTGTTGGTTCTCACACCATCTACTCGATAGGGACCGTGGTACCATGCACAATTTTCACTGGCTATAACCACGAAACAAAGGCATGCCCCTTAATGGAAACATTTAGGAGCCTCTGCACCAAGTACAATTTCCAAATACAGGAAAGTGCGGGTACTCTTGGTACACCTCGTGAGGAACCTAGACTTTCTCTCATGCAAGCCACCATGATGGATATTCCTCCCCCACCAAACGTCAACAACACAAAACATCATATATGATTAATATTGTCGTGCATAGGAACCATGAATCGTGTTGTCTGCTCATTATTCATAGTTGTCGAGACCGCTGCAATTACAAGAGTAGTTGTACCAACGACAATGCAAACTCAATCTATTTGCACCCTATCGACGGCGTCTGGTTCCACCGCATCGAGTATGGAATCTTATTCATGTCTGTCTTCCAGCTCTGTTAGGACCAAACCACCTCCTCATGGCGTTATGTAAACTCATTCCCCCCTAGGATCCGTATTCCACTTAGACGAGGATATTATGGAGGCCATGACAGAACCAGATTATCTTAGGGATATGATGCATCACCGCTCATTTTTTCTTCCTGAAAATACGTTCGGCCCTAAGAACCAGGGAAAACAAGATATGTTCATAATAAAATCAAAATATTTCCTTCCATATAGGAAATTCAATTGGTTCAAAAATCCCATTCTGGCACCGGACGTGTTCGAAGAAGGGAACATGTCAAACATTTCTCCTACAATCAAGGTGAATATCTCTCAAAATATTGAGAAAGTCGAAGAAATATGGCTGGAGGCAGCATGTTCCCCAAACGAAGAAACCTCTTACACCCATTTTTTGCAATAATATAGAGACGTCTTCGGATGGGACTACTCTGAAATGGCAGGACTCAGTCCCACTATAGTAGAGCACCACATTAACACCTGGCCTAATGTACCACCAGTACGCTAGAAACAATGTCAACTGCACCCATCCAAGGCAGAAGCAATCAAATCATAAATCGATAAACTTCACAAGGCTGAGTTTATCTACCACATCGCTTACACATCATGGGTTTCCAACCCTGGTACCATCATGAAAAAATAGGACACCATACGCGTTTGTACCGATTTTTGCAATTTGAACAAAGCTTGTCCAAAGAACATTTACACTACCCCATTCATCAACCAAGTTATCGAAGCTTGCGCGGGACATGCGACCCTCTCCTTCATGGATGATTTATCTGGGTATAATCAAATCCAAATACGACATACCGACCAGTACAAGACTACGTTCACCACCTCGTAGGACACATTCACATATCAAGTTATGCCATTCAGTCTTAAAAATGCTAGAGGCACTTTCCAGTGGGCCATGAATTATATTTTTCATGACTTGGCTCACCTTATCCTCGCCTACCTGGATGACCTCATTGTTCGATCCAAGAAGTGATATGATCATCTCGAGGATCTGCGATTGGTATTCCAACGATGCCAGTAATACAACCTACACTTGAATCCCCTCAAGTGCATATTTTCTGTCACTGTAAGATGACTTTTAGGTTTTATTGTGTCCTAACAAGGGATTAGAGTAGACCCCCTCAAGGTCCAAGCCATTAAAAAGGTGCCACCACCTTGAACCCTCAAGCAACTCCAAAGCTTGCAGGGAAAGGCCAATTTTCTGAGACCCTTCGTCCCAGATTACACCACTTGCGCTCAGGGATTCCTACGCCTCCTCCATCAGGACATCCCATTCAAATGGGATGATCAAGCCCAACAATAATTTGAGGCACTGAAAGACAAATTATCTTCAGCACCATTGATCAGTCCAGAAAACTATGAAAAATATTACACCCTGTATCTATCAATGTGCGAGACCGCTTTGGTCGGGGTTTTAATCCAGGAGTGCCCCGATGGTAAAGAACATGTAATTTATTACATTAGTAAAAAAAAATTTGGCCTCGCATTAAGGCATGAGCCCAAAGAAAAAATTGCCTTAGAATTAATACATGCAGTCGAAAAACTTCGTCACTACATTATCTTAAGGACCACAATAGTTGTCACAGATATCAACCCCATGAGGTATCTCCTAACCCGCCATTTGATGAACCACAAATACGCTCGCTGGATAGTTATACTGCAATAGTTAGACTTACATTTTAGCTCCCCCAAAAGCAAGAAGGCTTTAATTTTAGCTGAGTTCATCACTGACCTACCAAGTCAGACTAAAGGATCACCAGTCAACGATTCACTACTGGACAAACATCTCTTCCTAGTGATGACCGATGACCCTTGGTACGAAGATAGTCTCTTATTTCTACAGACCCAAAAGTTAAAACCAAATCTCACTCATGAGAACCCCAGGCGCATACACCACCAGGCCCCCTGATACCTCCTCATGGGAGATGTCCTTTATTGGCGAGGCATTGACACCATTTTACATCGATGCCTCACTCACGGCCAAGCTGATAAAGACCTTAATGACTGTCATAGAAGAGCTTGTAGTGGCCACCTCTTCGAAATGTCTACCGCCCAAAAATTTCTATCGGCAGGATATTTTTGGCCCACCTTAATCTGTGACTGCATCTTAGCATTCAAAAGGTGTGAGCAATGTCAACACTTCGCTCACAAGGCAAGAGAACCACCCGCTCCCATGCACCCGATCATTGTAGCTGGTCCCTTCTGCAAATGGGGGATCAACTTCATGAAATGCAACCCCGCAACGCCTGGGAACCACAAATACAATATTGTAACCGTTGATTATTTCACCAAATTGACGGAGGCCATGCCTACATATGACAACACGGCAAAAACCGATGCACAATTTCTGTTCAACCACGTCATCGCCCGGTTTTGTGTACAAAAATAATTAGTCTCCGACCATGGAAAACACTTTGAAAATGATATTTTCCCGGAACTATCTCACCACCTCGGATTCACACACGAATTCGCTTCACCATACTTCCCCCAAGTCAACAGACAGGTAGAAGTTGTGAACAAAGTGCTCAAAACAATGTTACAACGTATGGTGAATAACCATAAGACAAACTGGCACCACATTCTTTTCTCCACCTTGTGGGCATACCACACGGCAGTGAAAACATCAACAGGGTTCACACCCTTCCACTTGGTGTATGGGGTTGAAGCCGTGATTCCCATAAAACAATAAATCCCGAACTTACACGCCGCGATCGAACTCCTTGATGATACCCAACCTCTATAGCAACGCTTGCTGCAACAAGAACTCGTCAACAAAAAATCGACAGCAGTCACTCCAACACAACGAGGCTAATAAAAAGAAGGTAAAAGAATCTTTCAATCACAACATCACGCCTCGATCATTTACCGAGGGAGAGTTAATCCTCTACTATGATGTTGCAAAATAAGCCCTAGGGCCTGGGAAGTTTGAATCCCCATGGAAAGGTCCCTATGTCATAAAACATTGCCTCCTCAAGGGTGCTTATGTATTTTCAGATCCCGACAGAACATGCCTAAGAAACACCATCAATGGGCTCTACCGCAAGAGATTCTACCCATAGGGGCCAGGAGGCCTCAACCCTAGAGATAACATGCATATAGAAAACTTTTTTTTTTAGCACAAACACTGTAAGACTTGTTCTAAAAAGTGCTCTAGTGTCGCAAATGGATCGTCCCCCCAACCATTATTTTGGATGCATTGATGGAGCATCGCGATGGTATCAAAACTTAGCAGCAGTCACCTGGGTCATCGACCATCCTGACTGATCGCCATTCTTCACCAACGGCGTATTCATCGAATCAGCTACCAATAATCAGGCATAATATGACACCATCATCGAGCTCATGAGCGATGCCTTCAACCAAGGCATCCGCCACCTGCATATCTACCTTAATTCCCAGTTAGTGGTTTCACAGTTAAACCAGGAATTTGAAGTACGAGATTCACAACTGTTTATAAAATATTTACGTGCAAGAAGATGAAGTCGTCAATTTGATCATATTACATTCACACATGTACCAAGAAATCAAAACCAGACAACATATCACATAGCTAATCACATCCTAGACTGGAGTGAATCTCGTATAAACCATCATACATAAAACCAAAAACATAAAAAATATATAGATCTCCATCACTGATACACAACATCCATCAAATCATATAACCATCGACACATCATCAAGAGTCGCAAAAAATACATCTCTCATATATACCAAAAAATATGTGTGAGTAGAAAATCACAAGTCATGTCTCTGACCCGCAGGTCAGCCAAAAATATACATATACATGTCATCAAAAATAAGGGAAACATCCTCATAATGGGTGCTTTCCCTGAATACAAAGTTTTTGTAGGGCTGAGCCCCGCCAGGTGGGCCATCTGGACCCACAACTGCACCTGGTGCCAACACTGGAGCAACAACCAAAACAGAAAGCGCCACATGGTGCAGTGTGGGATGGTAACCCCTCTCCCATGCCATCAATGCCTCAATCCAGGCATCATCCAGATCATCGAAAAAACACTGGGTCAGTATGCCTTGGGTCAACCTCTCCACTCAACCCCAAGCATCATCCTGGTCAGTGGATCGAGCCTCGGCTGTAGCTAGCTGCTCAACCATCTCTTCTACTCGTGCCTCTGCTACCTCAACATGAGCAATAGCCACAGCATACTTGGCAGCAACCGAGCCACTGCCCTCCCCTGAGGGGCCAACACCATTGGAGGGTCCTCCACCCTCAGGCTGGCGAGGATCACCAACCTGCCCCCCACCCTGGGGCTGAGCACCCCCACCTGGAACCCTCTGAAGGGGATGGTGTCCCACCAACCGAGCAGTAGGCCATCTAAGTGCTCCCACATATGCAAGAGAAACAAATATAGTGTCAGTGTCACCATAATATACATATAAATATACACATCATAAATACTCAACAAATGCAGAAAAACATAAACAGACATACCTGTAGGTCCCCACATGTGACCAGCAGGAAGACCCATGTCCAGATCTCCCTGAAATTCCATCCCAGAGTATTGGAACTCGAGGAACATCTAAGGGTTCACCTCAAACCATGCCTATGTCACATTCCAATAGCAACCCACCTCTCCTCCCCCACCTCGAGGCATCACTGGCGCCCATCGCCTCATCCGAGGATCCCGACGAAAACCCACAGGAACTGACACAACGGGTCATAGGAGTACCACCCGCTCAAACATAATGCTACACAGGATGTTATCATAGGTGAATAAATTAGATGCTCTACGTACCTTATTTATATGTGACACCATGTTGTCATAAACATGACGTGCCGAGTCATAAAAATGTCTGGCCGAAGCAGGTGCAGAACACCGATTTGGGGTCCCGACGCCCGGTGCGGTGGCAACAACCTTATCAATCGTATGATCATATCCAAAGCACATTGCTCAGCTAGATCAGTTGCTGAGGAGATAAGGATGCACCCCTCAGAAAGTGGTGCCCCACCACAATGGTTGTGCTGACCAACGATGGAGAGCCACCCTCCCAAGCAGGAGTGGATGGGGAAGTGCCTCACCCTGAGGCATCAAACCAGTCACAAAGTATATATCCATCTCCGAATGGATAGGAATGTCCTTCCCCCGCAAGACCATCACCTTGCACTGCTTGTTCCAATGGCAGACCAAAAAGCATAGAAGGAGATCCTGTGACCTCAACAGGGTTGTTCTCAAGAAACTTGGGAAGCTCCCACTGAGCCAATAACCTGTGGGCTTGTGCCACATCTATGCAATGATCTGGCCAATCACACTCTCTCCACAACATCCTGTCACCAAACTTAAGCACATTAGTGACACCAAAAATTCAAAAAATTTACCAAATTTTAGCATGGCTTTTCTGTGTGCTTTTTTCATATAGACGCGCTAACCGCACATCTTTCTCTCAAACAGATGCAGAAGCCACGTGAAAAATCTCCCACGGGCACGAAATCTCTGTTGAAATCCTCATTTTCCCGTGGAGACTCCGCGCCTGTACCTTGATCGTCTGCGTGGTCAAGGCCCAAAATGAGTAGGGGCCCATACAAACCTAATTTTACGGACCCACACCCAGAAAAACTAAAAAAATTAAAATGTTGAACGTTCAGGGGCCTACCTGGCACTAATGGCGTGAATCCCCAGTACACAAGCTGACCTCAACGACAATAAAGGCTCAGCATCAAGCTCTAACCTCTCAAACTCTCAACTCTCAAATGACACAAATGAACTGAAATGAGCCATATTGACCTATATATCACCCTTCTAAAATTATTTGATGGACCATAATAGGAGCTCAGAATGCCAAATTACGAAACCAAAAGTGACACAATGATCAACACCTCATAATGCCTAAAGGAGGCTACACACATTCACTCCGAAAAAATATTTTTGCAGTTCCGACAAGTATGCTCTCTCTTATCATTTTTTCATTCAACACATTTGTCAATATATTTGAATGAAAAAGATGCTTTCACTTGGGGTATTGGTTGTAGGTGTTACACAGTACGACAAAGCACCTATTGCCCCAGTCACTGAAGGTTCCAAAGTAGGTATCACTCTGCCCCCAGCATGATAGAGTCCCAGAGAAGCTTTGCATATCCTAACATCATTTCTCCATAAGAATAAACCATAGGTTCCTAACACCTGACCATGTTTATAATCTCCCCACCTCGCACATGATAAACATTCTTGTCGATCGGTAGAGCCTACCCCTCCATGGCGTCCATCACCCAAGTAGACCATTCATAAAAACTATGATGCCATGGCCATAACACTCCAGTCCTGGAAGCACTTCATGTTCACCCATCCATCATGCATGAAGTCAATTTTTACCATAAAACCCCTTTCTCGAACTACCATTTTTGCAAGCAGATCGACACGCACCACTACATCTTTCCTTTAGCCTAACATCCCTCCATCATCATAGCCCATCTACTTTATTTTCCATCCACTTCACCACCCCCACACCGAGACTAACAAATGGGGCCCCCACCCTCAGCAACAACACCTTCCTCACATCATTAGTAGGCAATAATTTTCACGTTTTTGGGGCACCCATCTTTGTGTTTGTACAATCCAAACCCATTTTATATTCTTTTGGAAAGTGTACAAATATTTTTTAGGAAGACATCCCCCACCCATCCATCCACTTTTCTCCCTGGAAGCGGTCCCTAATCACCCTTGGTTAAAACCTTCACACCTCTCACGCAAAGCCACCACGACATTCACAACAAACATATGCCCACCCTGGAATGTCCTACAGACTCCAGGGCTTTCCTCATCAAAAAGTATTATGACTGCCACCAAATTACTGTTACAAGCTTCGACCTTGGGCCCCTGAACTCCTGTCTTCAGTTTTTAGCCATTTATCGCCATCATGCCTATGTTAACCTATCATCCCCCACCTATTATATCAGAGACTCTGGTCCCTTGCACCAATATTTCTCTTGATCGGTTGAGGCTTCTGTTGAGCCTCAAAATTGTGCTTTCTCTCATCTTACTTTACCTCATTTTCCTTTTTCCATTGCTATCCTAGACCCAATTGATCAATGAATTTATTTAAAATTACTTTTAGAATGATTAACATGACTGACTTGCTAAGTTTTATGATTTTTGTCATTGTAATGCATTTTGACCGGAACTAGCTGCAGAATGCAGACATTCCGTAGCTAACTGGCGATTCTGTAGTTGTCTTCACGTTTGAGTATGTTCCAGGTGGCCTCTCAAGAAAAACCGCATATGGGCATATTCCACGTCATGTCTACATGGTTCGTTGCTCACCATGAAGGAAGAAACGAATTCTGGGTATGGTTTTGGAACGTGGGAACACATTTAAGAAAGTAGACTTCTATTAGGACTGTCTCAGTCCAGATTTCTTTTTCCTTGTTACGCAGCCACTTCAAGAGTCCTAATGTGATTCCGATAAGGAAAGACAATGTTCCTAAAATTTTTGCAAGTCTTGTTATTTACATTTGTTATATAAACACTTGGGAAACCGAGAGCTAGGCTAGATTTTATTCTAGATTTTGCTTAGATTCTGTGCTACATTTCTGAAGACGCAGAGTGCTCTGTTCAAGTTATTTCACTTTTAATGAAGCAGACAGTGTTGTTTTGAAAGCATTGATTTGATTTGGAGTTAGATTCCGTCAGGTGGTAGAGGGCCCCTGCCTCTTGCACGGATTTATTTGCGTAATTTAGATAAGTATTCTAGCCGCCTTTACGTTTCTGAAGTTGAATTTGTAGTTGTTTTTATTAGCTACTATAGTTATACTCATTCTAACTCTTCCAAAAGAAGAAGCTCTTCCAAAATATTATAATGATGAATGGGAAATGGCTATAGTATTGTAGGATTAGAAGTTGAATTCGTAGTTGCTTTTATTAGTTACTGTAGTTATACTCATTCTAACTCTTCCAAAAGATTATAATGATGAATGGGAAATGGCTATAGTATTGTAGGGCTTAATTGTAGTCTCTTTTATTCACCATCACAGTTATACTTATGCTCAGCACTCTTCCAAAAGAAGAAATTCTTCCAAAAAATCCTTATACTGTCTTAAGCATGATTGTGATCTTGAACGTTTTAGTTGTGTGTTTTCACTAAGTACCATAGTAGTTCTTGCTCTTAAACGCTTGTCAAAAATATCATAATGATGGGTAGGAGATGGCTATGATATCTTAGTTTTTCATTGCTTTCAGTCTTTATGTTTGCATTTGCACTTAATTACACAGTCAGGATTGTTCTAAAACCTCTTCCAAAAGAAGGAACTCTTCCAAAATACCAATCATGATGGACAAACAGACTGTATAATTCCATAGAATAATGCATGATAGCTTAGTTAGGATGCTCCGGAGTTTAATTGCACTTAATTCATGCTCATTCGTTCTGTTTTAAGTTTGATAATGACTTGTAGTTCAGCATTGTTTTAGATTAGTGACATTTTAAGTTCAGTTTTTCATTGCATTTGCATTCCACATTCAGTTTTCATTCACTGCACATTAGATTACTTCAGTTGTTAATATTAACAAAACGGCCTTCATTATTTACAAACCTCTTCTTGTTCTAAAATCCATAATTGATTCATAAACATATGAACAGAAGACCATATCACTTTAAGGCCTGAAGTATTTCTGCAACTTCCTTATCATCTTACAAACCAACATTTCCTCAAAAGACTATTTCAAAAATCCATAAACTTTGAGTGAAGTGTAGTGCTATAAAACTGAGTTGCAGAAGAGAGTTAGGAACTAGTCTTAGAGTAGAAGATCTTATGATGGTATCAATATTTTACTCCAAACATACTTCAACAAATCTCTAATCAAGGATAAAATGTTGCATCATTATAAGTTAGTTGTTTAAACTATTTAGTTAGGAAGATTTGCATGCTTAGTTGACCATGTTTCAAGCTCTCTCTCAAATGCCTTTGATGAAAGAATTTGACAAGTTTAGTTTGTGTTTTGAATCATTTGCTTAAAAGTCATTATCAAGCTTTGCTTTTGCTTAGTCATAGTTTAGATTTGATTCTGTTTTTAGTATTGCATTTGCATTTACCATTTGACATCAATCAATTAGGTTTCACTCTGTTTTTAATCATTAGCTTCCTTCCATTAGCTTTCTAGTCATTTTCCTTGTGAACATAAAACCGCCAAAAGACCAAAAACATCACAAAACACTACACACAACGCATTAAGAAACAAACACCTAGGTACATACAGTACACTTCACTTCAACAGTTTACCAACCCTGGTTGACAATTAAATGAGCTCAGTTTAGAAGACTAGATTGAGACCAAACAGCTTCCCTCTTGTTGACTTCAACAACCATTTTCCAAAAAGGAAGCAGTACTTTGGATGGCTCCTCACCTCAATAGGGCATCCTCAGGTGGCACTGTGGAAATAATCATTACCCATTGATGTCATCGATCCTCCTGACATTCAACTACAACATAAGCTTTCATGTCAAGATGGTATTGCACTTCACAACCATTGCACTTTGTCAGAATTCATCGAAGACCCGTGCCATTATAGGCATCTCTTTCAGCAATACTTACACGGGAAGGTCCCAGTCATATACCCATGCACACAATGAGAATTTATTCTAAAAAATTGCATACCAAGATTATGCATGTGGGCACTACATTCAACTTATTGTCAAAGAGAAAACTCCCCTGAGGGTGTCAGCAATTGTCGTCATCAACCAAATCAGAAGATCACTACCATATAAGTGACACATACAAAACCTCTATCTGTCATATAGGCTTTAAATAACCAAATCATCGCGAGCATGGGACATTTCTGTCTTGAAGAAATATTGTATTTATTGTATTTATGCTATCTCTTGCAGGTTTCTGACAGAACATGGTCCCTCTTTTACTCACAGCAAGGGGTCTCCAACCTTAGGATGCACACAAGTTACTCTCTCTCTCTCTCTCTCTCTCAACATGGGTTATACAGAACATAAAATATAATGTATTTCATCTATACATTTCTTCCTAGACCTCACACATTAGGGGGAAACTGTTATCATTGGAAAATCGGACAAGCAAAGGACATCATGAAATTTCAAGAAGAAGGATTTACATGGTGGAAAAACATTACATAATCTGGAAAATTTAACTTTCTCTAAGGTCAAAAGGAAAATTTATTAATTTGTGCACATAATACATTGGTACAATGCGCTACGTGCACCCTTTTCTTCAATAGCAGCGCAAGTCTCCATGGCTATCCCTCAAAAATCCGTGCGGTTTTGGGTATGGTAGAAGGTCACTATCCGAGACCACTTTGCACACTTTAGGAAGAAGATTCTCCACTTAATGTCACCCAAGGACAACTACCTAGAGCCACCTTGAAGCCTCAAGTGAGCACACAATGGAATCAACCACCACTCTTGGGTCACTATCCACAATTGTACCAAGAGAGTGAAGAAGATTTGAATTTTTCCTATAAAATACCACCATGGGAAGAAAAATTTAGAACACATTGTTATGCTGGGAAAATTTCCTATGAGAAAACCAGCAGTGTGTTGTCCAAGAAGCAAAGGAGTGAAGGGATTCATTTTTTGGTCATCCAACATCTCAATCCAAAAGGAGAAGTGAATTAGTTGTTCGTTATCCAGTCACTCATTCAAGGAGAGGAGAGAGGCTTGCAAACATCTTAAGGGAAGAGCCCTTATTGCTTTGAGTATTAGAGCTCCATAGCTCTAAGGACTCACTGTGAGTTTTTTAGCATTCTGCCTCTTTTTTACCACCAACAACTAATAAAAGGGGATTCGTTCTCCGTTGGTATTATTAGTTTGTTTACTCGATATTGATCTTGTGTTATATTTTTATTTCTTGTTTCTTGTTTCCTCCTCTTTTGTAGTATGATATGTTTTATAACTATTTTATCTACATGTTATGATGCATCACTAACCATCTAACAACCCAGTTTTTACCCTATAACATTGCTTGTAGGATAGAAATCAACCATACCAAGCACTAGTGCATTTCTTACATCTGTGTACCAAACACACCAACACAAGTATTATTATTATTAATTATAAAAATAATTAATTACGTGAATAGGGGTTGCCCAGTTTGGTAGAGATGTGTAATAATGTAATGTAAACATTTTAGCTAGAAGAAAATAAAATAAAAATAACCCCACGTGAAACTTTTTTCACTCAGTCAAAATAAAATAAAAAAATAATAACATTAAAATAAAAATAAATTCATGGTATTGACCCATGGTATTCATGTGGAATATATCCTATTTAAAGGAGGGGATTAAACCAACCTAGATCTATCTTAACTCTTGATCTACCAAGGGTGGAGAGGGATAAAATATTTTTTCACTCTAAAATAGGTTTGCATCTAAAGAGATTTGATCCCTCTCGGTGCTTGCTAGATCTTGAGTTAAGATGGATCTTGGTTGGCATATAAATTAAATATATATACGTTTAGAAAAAAAAACATGGAACAAAATTCTTAATCATGGAGTTTTACTCCCACTTTACCATGTATATTTTACATTGTAAATAATCTTTGTTATAACATAATGGGCCAATACCATATCTTATCAATACCACATGGCCAAAAAATCATAACTTACTTGATATGACACTTGTTTATATGACTTTTTTTAACTAATCAGTTGAATTAAAAGAAAAAAGGGCATAATTTTTTTGGAGATAAATATCAACCTTTGATTTGTGTATACTACTAAGAAAATTCTAGAATATTTGGTTGAGGTTAAATCCCTACCATTAACTTCATACTTATTGGTAATTAAATTAAAATTCTTGAAGCCTTATTCCAAAATAGATATGCCTATTAGCATAAATATAATTATCCATGTGGAAAATGCATATCACCTTTGTTTGTCTAGGGCGATATTCATCCTCACAGCCTTATTCTGAAACATGAGAAGGAGAATGAGAAATCAAATTTATGTAGCACTCTGCAATTTTTTGCAAGGCTTGAATTGGTATCTTAATTGGCACAATGTGTTGTGTGGTATCTTATGAGAAAATGGGCTGCTAGTAGATGGATTTTGAGGATGAGCAACCTCAATATTTACATATGTCAAGAGATAATGCCTCCTTTCTCATTATTTCATTAGATTCTAGCACCAAACTCCAAAAATTCTCTTTTTAGCTGACTGATAGGCTTCATTTTTATGAGGAAATTTCTCTTCTATGAAAAAAGGAATTCCCTAGATCTAGTGGCCTAATCTAGAAATAATAAGTGAAAAAATTTCTATGTTTTCCTTAGATAAATTAGATTATGGAAGAGATACGTACCTAGAATTTGTAGTAATCCTTCCTCTTCTCCTTGCTTATAATCTCCAACTCTAGCTCCAAGCGTTATAAATGGAGCCTGCAAAATGACTAAAACAAGCAAAGATAACTACAATATCCACATAGTATAAACTAATGTCTCTAATTAATTAGTCAGAAGGCATTGAAATACATAAGCATCAACATGACACAAGTATAGGAAAATAGAGTGCTTTTTGTATTAATAAATGAAGGAGAGAGTTACAACCATTTATAGATGTTTGACTTTGTAGATGTCTCCCCTCTTGTCCTTCCTTGCCACAAAGAAAATATTCGACCTCCAGCATAATCCATCAATGGATGATGATTCCTTAAGCTCAAATAGCAACATGAGGGCACTAGTCATGTCCAAAAGAAAACCCAGACTCTATGGGAGGAAGTGAATTTATAGGGTAAAAGAAATAGTTTATGATTTACCAGTCTAAGTTTGGGATCCACATATAAATGAGGATAAGCTCTAAGAAGAAGAGATAAGACGTCTAGAGTAGGAATTTGAGATATTTATCAATGGTAAATGGTTAAAACCACCCTAGAAGCTTCTGAAAGGAGAAGTTTCATAAATATTTTTTATTTTTCCCGAAATTCTAGAACCATCGCACCTACAAAGTATAGCAACCCACGTTGCTCAGTGTAGGTGCTTAGTTATGCAAATTGCAACCATCGCAGGTGGAATAATGGGAAGGGTGTGCTAGGGCCAAAATAATGGTTTTTGAGTTGATTGACCCATAAACTCATACTTTTTGGAGAAATGATGCTTAGGTATTTTCAAAGGAACAATGAAAAAGTGTTAAGGATGTTGATTTATTCGAGTTTTTAGGCCATTTATTGGATGTGACAAAATGGCTTATAACATATTTCCCCCTAAAGTACAAAGTTATAAGTAGTGGTCGATGATTGAAGTGTTGTAACTTGCGATAATTTTGGATCAAGAATCAAATTGTCGAGATCATCATCTATTACAATACATATTATCATCATGATATCATTGATGAGGGAGGAATACCCATACTCATCATATAAGCCAATATACATGTATAATGATCCAATAAGTCTCATCCATTGATGACAAAGTGTGAACCCATGTTCAGATGATTTTCTAAATGATCATATCCATCATACTTTGTAATCTTGTATGATTCCTGAAATCACAACCCATATGGATGGAACTAGATTCGAGGTCTTATACCTCGTCACTCAATACTACGATTCTAGCCATGCGAATAAATGAGCTGGAGTCGAACATGGTAGACACCATTTGATTACCATCCAATGCTAAAAGTCATTAAAAGATGCGAGAGAAACCACTGATAATGATAATGGATCTCAAGGTACTATAGTACAATCTATGTGGTGTGAATGATTGAGCTGAAGTCAAACACCACATAGAATATTTTGATCGAATTCCAATGGTGAGAACCTATCACCGAAAGAAAGGAAATTTTCCATTGAGGTATGCGAGCTCCAAGGTACCAGAAGGAGTTTCTAAGTCAACTTCCTAAATAATTATTTGATGTCAACAGGAAGTGATCTGTTGTAGAAGCACCTTGATATATACCCCATCAACGACATGAAATGGGTATTAAGATTTTAGACAGAATGTTTTTGATGTAGAGTTTGTCAAGGAATGACAGACATGAAAGAAGGATTAAGAGCATTGTAGCATATTCCAACTAAAGGACTTCCCTTGAACATTTTGGTGACACTATGGATTTGGCATCATTGACTCAAAACCGATTACGAAGGATTTTAACATGGTGTGATTAACCAAAGAGGCAAACAAATTTCTCAACCCAATAGTCACGAAGATGAAGTGTAAGAGTGTCATGTTCAAGAGTGACTCACTGCCATTAATAGGTAGAAATTCCTTATTTTCCCAATTTTGCAACCATTTCTAGTCAGTACCTCTTTATGTTTGACAAGCTTAAGGAGCATAACCTATGCTTGATCTATAAGTTTATCCTTTGGATAAATCCTTCTGAGCATATTTAATAAACCTTGAGAAGGAGTGGTTTGGTCTCATCATGTTCGAAGGGTTGAACATTGTTTGATGGTTTTATGAGTCCAACGAATGTCTAACTCAACTTCTTTTTCATGTTTGGAGAGTTTAAAAAAGATGAAAAAAAAACTCCAAAAGTTCATTTTCATAAATTTAGTCTCTTGAGTCCGAAAAGGCATTCAACAATACTTGTGAGAACCTTTTAGTCATGTTCGACTAAAGTATTCCTTTTTCATAAATATTCCATCCCAGTCCAGAAACGGGTTAAAATTATATTGGGCAAATGTCTTTTCATTTACTTTAACGAGTTCGAAAATATAAGTTCTCAACAATATTTTCATGTTTTTGGAGTCTCAAAATGGCTTAAAGAGGACTCCTCTTGGAGGACAAAGTGGTATAAAGGGTAGAAATTGGTTTAGGTCATGATGGAACTTCTCAAAACACGTAAGGGTCAAGATTCTGGCTAATAAGACCACTCAAGGTAGTGGTTCCTCAGGAAAGGGTAAAACAACCAAGTGAAAGCGTATGATCGGCCAAACAAGCGGTGAAGATGGAATGAGAAAACCAAGGCTCATATGGTAGAAACAAGTTAAAAAAATAGCAATCACGAGGTATAATTTGGGAATGGTTTCATTTTTGCACAAGCTTGAAACATGGGAAATTAATGCTTGAAATTGGTTTCATTTTTACACAAGCTTGAAACAAGGAAACACTATGGTTGAGAGTAGTTTCATTTTTACACAAGCTTGAAAGAGAGAAAAAACTATGCTTGGAATTGGTTTTAATTACCCCAGCGTAATGAATTAATTCTAAGGAAATGCCCCCTAAGCTTCATTTGATTCACCTAAGTAGACTAATGATTACTAATAGGTTGATGGAATGAAGGTTCATTTACGAGATCAAGTGAAAAACTTGACTCAAAATTTACGAGATTTAATTAAAGAATCACAGTGGAGGGGTATTTTCTTCATTTTATAACGAGCTTGACATAGTAAAAAAACTATGCTCAAGGGACCTTGTTTCATTTTTTAATGATATTGACACAAGAAAAGGAACTTTGCTCTGAGAGCTTGTTTTATTTTTTAACAATATTGACACAAGAAAAGGAACTTTGCTTTCGGAACCTTGTTTCTTAGTAACCTTGTGGAGGAAGGTTAACTAGTGGTGAGGGATATCTATGTATAAATTTGAATAATTTGTTGAGTTATTCACCGAGATTATCCTGGACACATACTATTTGAGCTTCATACATAACACATAATCTCTTCTACGCATTAATCATCACATGCGAAAATAAAAACAACAAGCGGTATTGAAAACATTCACATGCGCACATAGAAATTCAACACATATAACACAGTATGTATACCGGGGAAAGCTTACAGCTGAAAACCCCCTACTGTCTGTATATTATAATGAAGAAGAATCATGTAACAATCTCAGTACAATACTCCTCACAAGTACTCAGTACTGTCTCCAAAATTTACACACAAACTAGCTCAGTTTTGAACAAGTCACGGGTTCAAAACTCCTCCACTGTTTGCCTGCCTCTACTGCGCAATCCAAGATGAGAGAATGGATGGAATGAATTCGAATTCCCTTGGCTTTAACTGTGCAATCCTCATTGTCAATCTCCTCCAATGATTTTTCAAATCTCATGCACACTATAGTCACAACTGATAGTAGATTCCACCCTTTCACCCACCTCTAACACTGGTCTCCACTGAACTGTCCATGCACTGCTGTTAACTGATGTGTTATTTAGTTGAATAATGAGTTAATAATTAGTGAATTAATTAAAATTAATTCACCACTCATCACTAGAATGTATTTTTCAATTCGACTAAAATATAACTATTTTAACTAGTTAAACCAGACATCACCAAGCTGTCTCATAAACTCACAAACTTTCTACATACATGAGTTCCTAGCCAAAGTCAACTATGCAATAGCTCAACTAACCCTTAGGAAAAGCGTATTTCCTTCTGTTAGCTGCATGTGCCACATCCAAGCATCAAACTGAAGTGCTCCAAGAGGATAAGATAATGTTTATAGTCTAAATATTATTAAAGGTAAATAATATTTGACTTCCCTGTTTTAAGGAGAGGCAGTCTAAAAATAGACTTCGACCTATATGTCTAAAAATAGCTTTCCATATATTTTTACCAACTTGACCAATCATCCAAGAATAGCATCCCGCAACTCCTAGACCATGCTCCATATGTCTAAAAATATACATAGTCTAAAAATAGACTCTTCGACAAAAAATCACCTGTGTGGGCCCCACCTAGTTTAGGTGATCACTTTCCAACTAGGATTAGGAATGATGTTTCAGGATGCCTCCTTTACTGTTTCTTGTTGCAATCTTCAACACTCCCTCTCAACAAGAAAGGATTGTCTTTGCATGCGACATGCAACTCCATGCATTCGCCCTACAACCTTCACAAGCACCATGCAACTCCATGCATGTGACATGCAACTCCATGCATTCACCATGCACCCTTTGCATGCACCATGCAAACTCATGCATGCACCATGCAACTCCATGCATGCGCCATGCAAACTCATGCATGCACCATGCAACTCCATGCATGCACCATGCAACCTTTGTATGCAACATCTTCGAAACTGAATAGGCTCCAAACAACTCAATCAGTTTGATGCATCTATCATCAAAGTCTTTGACTTCTGCTGGTACCAACTGCACATTTCATCAGGAACCACTGCACTGTTGAACTCTTGCACCCATGCACTCTTGCACTTGGTGTCAACTCTGATCCGCGCTCCAATATCCGACACTGTCACTTTGATCTGCCTGCATCAATCCAACTAATCTGCTACTGCTGTGCTGTGGGCACCTCGTAGCCAGGTTCAAATCATGAGATCCACACCATCTCATGAATCCTACCTAGAAATCTCCTCTTGGGATTAATCATGCATGTCGCCCCACCTCTCACCTGGTGGTCTCATTGACTCTGCCTCCTCCCTTATGGCTTGCATGGTTGCATGAGTGGTTTCTCCCACTCCTGATCCTCTTGTGGCTGCTCCACACAGGTTCACTTTCTGCATCTCAAGCATCAGTTGCATGTCTTTCTCCTGCTTCCCAACAGTAGGAAGCTCCGTAGACATCCCATCTACTTCAAGTCTGTAGAGATTCTTTGCCTGAATCCCAACCTTCTTGACTTGTCCCGTTGCCTTGTGCCGAAGGAAACGTTTCCCTTCTCTAAATACAACTTCATACCCTTTATCCTCTAACATTGCGACTGAGATCAAATTCTTTGTTAAACCTGGTACATGCAATACATTTTGTAAAAGAATGAGTTTACCTGACTCCCTCTGAAAGGTTATGGTACCAATGCCGTTCGCATTGTATCGTCCATCGTCGCCCAACTCAACATGCATCTGGAGACCTTTCTCCACCAAGTCACTGAAAAGATTTGCATCTCCCTTCATGTGAAAGGAAGCACCACTATCAAAATACCACCCCGATCCCAATGCACTAGACACCATGCATGCGATCAATGAGAAGTCCAGCTCAAATTTTGAGGCAAGAGCCTCACCAACTGCAGCTCCAGCAGCCTGCTTGTTCTTCTTCTTTTGTGGACAATTCGTGGCGTAATGTACATGATCGTGACAGTGAAAACACTTCACTTTGGACATGTCACGCTCTTTACCATCCGCATCGGATTGAGAAGCATTATTCTTTCCCTTCCCCTTCCTTTCTTTGGCAGCCAAAGCGCAATCTTCTTCATCAGATGCCTTTGATGAAGATCCATCTCTGGTACTCCGCCGGATCTCCTCTTGCACCAGATCAGACCACAGTATTTCCCATCCAGGAAATTTCTCCCGACCATTGACACTATCCTGATATGCATGCCAACTTTTTGGAAGACCTAGGAGAGCCAAGCTCACCAATTCCTCATCCTCCACAGTCACTCCCACGCTTCCCAGCTCATCCCTGCATTGGGTGAACCTCGTGAGGTACTTAGGAATGCTCTCTCCTTTCTCCATCTTGATGTTTCTGAGTCTATCCTTGAGCGCCAACTTCATCTGGTCGCTCTTGCTCTGGTACAGATCTGTCAACGCTTCCCACATCAAATATGGAGAAGCTTTTCCATGCAGGCTGGATACAATGTGATCCTTCACGCCCTCCAACAGAATGCTTCGACATTTCGCCATCTTCTTTTGCCAGCTTCGACAATAGCGACATGTCCCAGGTAAGTAGGCTTTGGAATCTCTTTCTCTGATTCCAACCTTCAATCTCTAACGGCCCCCTCCATGCGGTCTTTCCATGCAACATAATTCGAACTGCCTTCCAAGGCATATTCTAGTCGCAATTATTTGAAAGACATTTTCGCCTCGGCACCAAGAACACAAATCTGCAAATTCGAATTTCACCACCAGCTGATAACTCAACCGCTTTCGATCCTACTTGAGCAAATTATTTAAATGAGATTATTTGCATGAGCATTTACCAAACAAAGCATTTAAAGAAGGATGAATCAGGAGGCACAAACACAGTATGAAGTCTCTGTCAGAAATAAAAATGCAATCTTAATGATAAGATCTTGTGATTAATTTCGCTCACAGTATGTAGAAATTTGAATAATTTACTGAATTATTCACCGAGATTATCCTGGTCACATACTATTTGAGCTTCATACATAACACATAATCTCTTCTACGCATTAATCATCACATGCGGAAATAAAAACAACAAGCGGTATTGAAAACATTCACATGCGCACATAGAAATTCAACACATATAACAGAGTATGTATCAGGGAAAGCTTACAGTGGCCCCTCTTGTCTGTATATTATAATGAAGAAGAATCATGTAACAATCTGAGTACGATACTCCTCTGAAACACTGAATACGTCTCCCAAAAGTTACAAACTAGCTCGAGTTTTGAACAAGTCACGCAGTTCAAACTCTCATATTTACTCTCAATCCAAGATGAGAGAATGAATGGAATGAATTCGAATTCCCTTGGCTTTAACTGAGCAATCCTCATTGGTAATCTCCTCCAATGATTGTGCAAATCTCATGCACACTATAGTCACAACCGATAGTAGACTCCACCCTTTCACCCACCTCTAACACTGGTCTCCACTGAAATATCCATGCATTGCAGATTAACTGATGTGTTCTTTAGTTTATTTATGAGTTAATAATTAGTGAATTAATTAATAATTAATTCACACCACTCATCACTAGTGTATTTATCAGTTAGACTAAATACAACTAGTTTAACTAAGTTAAACCGAACACAACTCCACCAACTGTCTCATCAACTCCACCAAACTCTGCCACATGAGTTCTAACTGAAGTCAACCATGCAATAGCTCAATAAAACCCCAGGAATAGCGTAATTCCTTCTGTCAGCTGCATGACCCACATCTAGGCATCAAATTGAAGTGCTCCAAGAGGAAAAGATAATGTTTATAGTCTAAATATTATTAAGGGTTAATAATATTTGACTGACCTATTTTTAGACAGGCAGTCTAAAAATAGACTTCGACCTATATGTCTAAAAATAGTTGTACATCTATTTTTACCAACTTGACCAATCATCCAAGAATAGCATCTCACAACTCCTAGACCATGCTCCATATGTCTAAAAATAGACATAGTCTAAAAATAGACTCTTCGACAAAAAATCACCTGTGTGGGCCCCACCTAGTTTAGGTGATCACTTTCCAACTAGGATTAGGAATGATGTTTCAGGATGCCTCCTTCACTTTTTCTTGTTGCAATCTTCAACAAACTGGGATAGGACGGAGTGGATGGAACTAGATTGAGTATCTTCTACCTCATCACTCAATAGTATGTGTCTAACCATGTGAATGAATGAGCTAGAATCGAACATGGTAGACACCATCTGATAACCACCGATAATGATCATGGATATCAAGGTACTATAGTACAATCAATCTGGTGTGAATGAATGAGTTGAATTCAAACACCACATAGAGTCTTCCGAGCAAAGGCCAATGGTGATAAATTTTCACCGGAAGCAGGGAAACTTGCTATTGAGGTATGCAAGCTCCAAGTTACCGAAAGGATTCTCTAATTAAACTTCCTAGATAATGAGTTGATGTCAATAGGAATCGACTCATCACAGGAGGGCCTTGATGTATCCCCCATCAACGACACGAAATGGGTATTAAGATTTGAGATAGAATGATGTTTATGTAGAGCTAGTTCAAGAACAACAGAAATGAAATAAGACTTAAGAGTATTGTAGCAGATGTCAACTGAAGAACTTCTCTTGAACATATCGGTGACACTTTATGGAGTTGTAAGGATTGACTCAAACCATTTCTCATTATTACCTCTTTATTTTTGACAAGCTTAAGGAGGATAACATATGCTTGATCTATAAGTTCATCCTTAGGATGAATCTTTCTGAGTATATTTAATGAACCCTGAGAAGGAATGGTTTGGTCCCATCATGCTCGATAATTCCAACATTGTTTGATGGTTTTACGAGTCCATCGAAGGTGTAACTCAGCTTATTTTTCATTTTTATAGAGTTTCAAAAAGATGCAAAAAAAGAAAAATCTAAAAGTTCCTTTCCGTAAATTTAGTCTCTTGAGTCTAAAAAGGCATAAAACGATACTCAGGAGAACTTTTTAGTCATGTTCGACTAAATTGTTCCTCTTTCATAAATTTTTGATCCCAATCCATAAAAGGGATAAAATTATATTGGGAAGACGTCTTTTCATTTACTTTAACGAGTTCGAAAACACAAGTGCTTGAAAATATTTTCATGTTTTGGGAGTTTGAAAAGGGCTTAAAGAGGACTCCACCTAGAGGAAAGAGTGGTATAAAGGGTATCAACTAGTTCATTTCATGATGGAACTACTCAAAACATGTAGAGGTCAAGAGGATGGCTAATAAGACCTCTCATTGCAGTGATTCCTTGGGTGTAATATTCCCAATTACCCATGAGCTAGTCGGAATATTAATTTTTGTTTATACTTCTTAATTTGCTGGATAAGAGGGTATGGAGACCCATAAATCTCCTTAGTAGGAATAAAATCACTGCTAATGTGAAAAGAGATCACTTTAGTGGCTTGATAAAGCACCCTTATGTGTGAAAAGGGGCTACGGCACATAGACTGGGTCAACTTTCACCAAATCAACAACGTTGTCATGGAGGAGTGGAATTCATTGTGGGACATCACAGTTTTGGAGGGAGAATCCATGCATGGAAGTAGTGGCTTTAATGAGTGGGGCCAAGGGTGAGGAATTTCACCACTTATATAAGGAAGGGGATGGCAGCCATAGAAGACAGGTTATAGATTATTATTTTGATATGGTCTGTTAAAACTTGTTTTCTGTCTTTAGTTGTTTAGCTAAGATTGCAGTGTTGTTTAGCACAGGGTGTTCCCAAGCAAGAATCTCACCTTCATCCTTAGGGGACTTTGAGTGCCTACTCAGGAGAAGTGATTTCACTTCATTTCCACATTTCAGCATCAGGCCAAAGTTTCAGACTTATGGTACAGCGCAATTCCTGTTGAGGTTGTGTTGTGTTGCAGGGCTAAAGTTGTGGAGAGTTGATTTGGGTGATTTCTGAGCTGTTTGTCAGTGGAGGAAGGTTTCTTTCCATTGGTAGGCTTGTGATGAATGCCCTTGAGATATTGCATCATTTGGCATCAGGACACACTATCATTTTCCCCTATAGCACAGTTTTTGTCTTGGACTGCGTTATTTTTGGGAGGAGTTGCAGTAGTGGTTTTAGTACACCATCTGGGGAGGAGGTTTTCTAGTGAAGGGATAAACCTTTCATCTAGAGATTCTATTGGAGGAGGCTATATTCTTTGCCATATCAGATCAACCACATATTTCTAGCTATATTTTTGTAATGAATCCTCAGCCCTAGGGCTTTGATTCATTTCTCATATATTGGTGTATTTCTGAAAATCCTTTTGGGTTCTTTGTTGGAGGTTGTATAGAGCCTAGATATTAGTTTTTTGTGTCTTTTGAGGCATATATCAGCCATATATATTTTGTATGTTCATTTTATATAGCAGTGATCCTATGACTGCGCTGTGGCAGTCTTCTGGCATTTTGTGTAGTAGCAACACCTCATTATTGATGGGATTTATCTATTGGAGGCTTATTGATTCATGTTGTATAGTTTATGCCCCATTATTTTGTAGTATTTTGCTGTTGTTGTGATTAATGGAAAGGCTCCATATTGGTCTCATATTTTGATGTGATGTTTACACTGTTTTTTCAAGCATTTTGTTCTATATTCCTGCTTTTCCCATTTGGGAATATTACAGTGGTATAAGATCATATTCTTGGCCCAACCTATGCATCTTAAGCCCATATTTCATCAGAAGAAGGAGATCCTCACAGATAGAGAGAGGATTTATCTTAGAAGAAACCGGAAGTGTGATTATACAGATGATAAAGAAGACAAGGGAAAAACCCATTTATCAGGAGGAGATGAGGAGAAGGAGTTTCCTAAGCTTCTTCTTCAAACCATGCAAGACATTGCAAGAGAAATAAAGGAGATGAGGATGGATAGACACAAAGAATCCCTAAAGGTTTTCTACATGGTGAAGGCTCCAGCACTTCTCATCACTGGAGTGATCAACCAGTGAAGCAGCAGGTTTCCCAATGCTCTACAATGCCTACACTCTTAGCAGTGGGAAATGGAGGGTTTGAAGAACAAGAAACTCTTGAAGGCTATTTCATGGAATATGAGTCTCGATCTCAGAGATTCAAGGATCATTTGAGTTTTCAAGAATTTTTTCATATCAAGGAAAATAGGAGACCCCGACATCACAATAGAGGTGGAGGATTCATACAAAATCATGATCTACACCAAACTATGGGTAGATTTTTCTTACCCAACTTTGATGGGTCATCAAAATGCACTACTAAATCATGGGTAGAGAAGCTAGACATCTACTTCCAGCTGAACCAAGTACCGAAGATGGAGGCCATCAAGATAGCAGGGCCACACCTTGAGGGTGAGGCACATGTTTGGTGGTTTCATGGCTTGTCTACATTGGGTCATGCCAATGTGACTACATATTCAGATTTCACAAGGAGGTTGGTGGAGAGGTTTGATCGAAGAGACCCAGAGGCACCTTTCATGGGGCTAGCAAAGCTCAAACAATCAGGTAATCTAGAAACTTATATTTTTGAATTTCTAAAACTTTATGTTACGGTTCCTGATTTATCTGCAACAAGGAGGTTTTATATGTTTATTGATGGGCTAGCAAAACCTCTTCATGGGTTGGTTAAGTCTACCAAGCCCACTACCCTTCAAGATGTCATTGAAAGGGCTAGAGATCTATAAGATGCCTTGCCAAAATCAAAGGCAACATTTCAGCAAAAGCCCACTTTTCCATCAAAGGGAAAAGATGATAAGGCTCCTCTTTCAAAGAAGAGCCAAAACAAAGTACATCTTAGTGATGATGTCCGAAGAGATTTGAGGAGAAGGAAGCTTTGCTTCAGATGCCAAGAATCATGGGCACTCGGACATAGATGTGTAGCAGAGAAGGCACACTATATAGAGGTCTTTTAAAATGATGAGGAGGAAGAAGAAGAAGAACTAGAAGGAGGTCACAGTGTTGGGATAGAAGGAAAGGATCCACCACCACCAGGAGGTGGAAATGGAGCATTTTCTCCTATTGGAGGGGCCCTTGCATCATTGAAAGGAGTACCCAAGTACTTGACCTTGAGGGTTAGAGGTTCCATCTTATATTAGAGGGTTTCAGTTTTGATTGACAGTGGGGCTACCCACAACTTTATTGATGCCCAACTAGTGCAGAGGAGGGAAATACCCATTGATGATTTTGAGGGATTTTCAGTTTTGGTCCTAGGAGCTAGAACTATGTAGTGCATGCATTATGTTCCATATTTATCTATCACCATGGGGAAATATACATTGACTGATCACTTCTTTTTGGTTTACATACCTGACACAAATGTGATATTGGGTGTGCAGTGGTTTATTACTTTGGGGAAGGTCACCATAGATTGGGAGACTTTGCAGATGGAATGGGTGGATAGAAAAAGTGGCAAATATCAGATGATTAGGGGCATGCACACATATCCTTCCCAACCACTTCCACACAAAAAATAGAGATGGATTTTCACAGTGGAAGCAAGGAGCTAACAATCCCATCTATTATGCACATGAATTTGGCCCATGAGACATTACTGTTTTGTGGAAAACCACCTGGGATGCCACCTCATTAGGATTTGGTGAGAAATGTCTCACATCATGTTGCACCGCTGATAGATCTAAGGGGAGTGGGAGCATTGGGAGGTCATGGTACAACACTGAGAGTCTTAGGTAGACTCAAGGAGGAGGGAGGCATTCTCCCAAAAACATCATTACCCACTCTCACCTAAGATCTTGGGCTGAGAAAGGAGCGACAGAGGGAGGATATTAGCTTTCTATTATGTGACTTTGGCATAGGATATGTCAAATAAGGTATCAGCCACATGACAGATGCTTTATATGATAGATCATCAGCGCTGTCACTTTGGAGGATAGATCCATATTGGAAATCCCAACTATTGGTGGATTATTCCAAGAATATTTTTACTTGCATGATACTTGATGACCAACTATTAGAGGAGGGATATTCAGTCAAATATGAGTTCATCTACTATCATGGTAGGAACTTCTTATCTAGAGCATCCAAGCTCAAGGTGAAGTTGCTACAAGCAACACATGAAGATTTTCTCTTCAGCCACACTTATTCCATGAGAGAATACCATATCATCATGGAGGGATATACTTGGGAAGGCCTAGACAAACCATGCAATCGGATGGAAATGACCGAGGGAAATTGAAACTTTTGATATTTGAAAATTTTTGACATTTTGAAATGAAATACGTGTGTTTTTTAAGGCCACTCAAATTCCATTAAATAAAATGTGTGAGACTTTTCTTGGGGTTAATAAGGGGTTTGGGTAAATAAGTGGTATTGTTGATTTTAAATAATTATTAATGAGATTTGATCTAAGACATTTATTTAAATTATTAATTATATAAAATTGTTCAATTTATATTTCATAAACTAGGTATTTTGGTTGATTTTTTAATCTAATTATGTGATATTAAAGATGAATTATGGTAACTTAAAAATAATTTTTATGTGGTTAAAAGGGAATTAGTAATGTTATGGTATGAATGATTATTTTCAATGAAATTTTTGGTTTAGTAAGGATAACTCATATATGGACATTTTCCATGATTTTTAAGATGGATTCAATATAGGAAAGCTGATACTTAAAGGGCTCCCACATGCTTTAGAAATTTTATATCTATTGGTTTATAAACATTAGAGGTGGAAAAATATCCTAAGCTCTAGAGCTAAGTTTGTTCCAACTTAGCTATATCTTGAACAACAAATTGTTGTTGACGTCAAGGATATGATAGAAATTTGGTGGGTTGTGTTATCACTCAGGTTTTCCTTGAAGTTGTGGAAAAGGAAAGTATACCCGAGGTAACCACAAACCAACCTTCAGATGCAAAATCTAGCCAATCTGCATCCAGAGAGGGCTCTCTCTTTATAATTTATCTTTGTTCTTAGAAAGTTTTAGGCTAGTTATAAATCCAAGAGTTTTTTTGAAAATGGTGGAATTCGCCAACTAAGGGCAAGGTTGAATATTTTTAGGCCATTGGGCTATGGAGTCAAAGGATGGCTTTACTGGATTTCTATTCTACACACAAGATGGCTTTGCAGGGCAAGATAGCCAAACAGAGAACAATCCTTAAAATTTAAAGTGGGTGGAATGGGTTTGAAGGGATGAAAGGCAGTTAAGAATCTTTCACCATGTTCAAAAGAAAGAAATGAAATGATTACAAATAAAGAGCAGTGAAGAATTCTTTACTATAGTAATCAAAATGTTTGAATTAGCGAAGCAAGAGCAATTAAGAATTCGTTGCTTATAACTAATTTAGAGGAAAACATTCAGAATAATCACAACTGAACTCAGAGTACAATTAAGTAAATTCTGAGTTATTCTTTTATGTCAAGTATTCAGAAATGGACACAATGATATTATAAACAAATATAAAACTTAAGACATAGGATAGAAAGACTTATTGAACTGCAGTCAGACACATGAATCCTGCAAAAAGTCCTGAGCTTCAAATTGTCATCCAGCAAGCCACCAATAAATTTCTCCAAAACGCTTTTATTCCAAAAACATCAATGTCACAGCGAAGTAGTAGAATCCACCCTCAACACTCTCTTTGAGGGTTTATTTATACAAAAAATAATTGAAAAAATCTCACACTAACCTAGCCAATAATCTAGGGTGACTAATGAGTAAGTTACAATAAAAAGGAGACAAATGGTCTCGTAAATAGGACAAAAAGTAATTTCTGGTGTGCTGTTTCCTCCTTTTGAGGATGTGCTGGAGGCAGGTGCTATAATAGGGCTCGATGCTGTCCCTTTGAGTAATTATTTTGCTTCCCTGATACTCTTCATTTCTACTGACACTCTTTCAACTGCCCAACTAATACTCTTTAATCTGTATTCATTTTTTATCCTTTACATGATAGTAAAAAGATAAAATTCTCAACCTGAAGATAAATTTCATAAAATTTCCAATAAGTCATCCCACCATTGATCTTCTGCTATTATGGTTCTTTTAAGTTTCCTCAATGTTTCATCGGCCTCTGTGAGTTTGTAAAAAGTGGGCTGATTAGGGAATAAATACTTTATTTCATGCTCAAGATGAAATAAATTCTTCAACCTGTCATAGAGATTTCTCCCTGTGGGCAACGTTGCTTCTAGCAAACTGATAGAATGAGCAGTTGTATTATGAGCATGGATATCTATTTTCTTAACATAGGTTTCCAGGTCCATTATCTGGTCCTCTGAGAGCATAGGACTGGGTAACCCATTGTCTAATAAAACCTGAAATTTTCCTTTGAAAGTATTAATTTCTTCCAGAATATCTGAGCACTTCCTTTCCAAATTCTGCATAAAAGTTCTTTTGGTGAAAACTCTTTTTATCTCCAAAATAGTGCATGTCCTGTCCTCAATTCCTAATTCTGCAAGTTGTTGCTTAGTCCGGGTGTTCAAAAACTGTATAAGTTGATTGGCTTGTTCAGGTCTGTTCCTCAATTCATTTCTTGTTCTGTTTATTTCTTCCTGAGCTACTTTAATCAAGTCATTTTTTTCAAAAATTGCTTGAACAGAGGGCCAAATACTTTTTATTAACTCAATTATATTATCCCAAAGAATTTCATTTATTTCCCTCAAAGGCTTCTCTAATGAAAGATCTTTTTCTAAAGCTTTAACCAATCTTTCTAGCCTTTTAATTTCCCTGGTATTATCAGCAACAGTCTTTTTAGACGTATCATATTTCTACTCCAAATTTTCTAACTGCAATTTTGTGGTTTGAAGTTCTGTGACTCTGAGTTTTAAACTTTCCATTTGTTTTATCAATTCATCAGAACTAAAACTAGAAGTGTTTACCTGCGCTGGCTCTGTTTGTTGATCTGCTGTTGTAGTACCTGTAGTTGTAGTAGCTTCTGTGATGGATGCCTGCATTATAGCTTCCTTTTCTTGTAAAGCTTGTTCCAATTCTTTCTCTGTTTCACTCAGTTGCTCAGTCATTTTTAAGAGCAACTCCATCACTTCTTCCTGTGAATTTTCCTTCAAGACTTCTTGGGTCTGGGGGTGCCTTGAGGCTGGAAATTTCAGCTGCTTTCTCAGTGCAGCTATGTCATCATCTTTCTTTTTGATTAGTGCCTCAATGCTTTTGATATCTTTGGGGTTGTGACCCAAACTGATGATTATGTCTTCCAGAGACTTTATTCTGTTATCTTTGGCCTGAGAAGAGGCCTTCTCAATTTGCAATTGGGTGCTTGTGTTATTTAAAGAATCTTGCAGCCTTAGGGCTGCCATGGCCTTATCAGTAAGAGTGGAATACACCATTTCCCCAGTTTGTTTATGCAGCTCTATCTGGTCCAAGGGATGAATGTCTTTAGCCAGGACCTCAAAATTGGTCCTAATATAATCAGCTGATGTCATGGGTTTTCTTCACAGACCGGGCGCGATTTCAATTTTAATGAGGTAAATTGGCACAGTTGCAGGTTTGGGGGAAGAATTCACAGTTTTAAAACTCAGGGAATGATCTTAGCGATAAGATTTAATCACTAATCCAGTGGAAAAACAAGGAACACAGAGTTTCTTTTAAAGTTCGGAGCGCACTAGAATAAATACCTGTTTTCGAAGGCAAACTGGGATTTAACAGGTATCAAGTGGTGGCAAGAAGATGCTTGAACACTGGTCCGGCGGAATTCTCAAACGAAATTGGATAGAACAGTAATTTTCAGTGAAAATTTGAATTTCGCAGTGGGAGGCGCAGTCGCTTTCAGCAACGAAAATGACGGAAAAACACGAAATTTGTTTTATTTACAAAGTCAAAGGGATTTTATTTTATCGAGGAATGATGTCATTGAAGTACGGGATGACATGTGGCAGGGGTCGGGCGGTAAGCGGTAATTTCCGCACCGCTTATGGGCAATGGCGGTTTTAAACGCGAGAGCAGCGATTCCATTGGGCGAGGGACACGTGGTCGGAGTACTATTCTAAAACCACCGTGCCCCCACGCGTTAATCTTCGAATGGGAGATGGCTAGCGGAATCGTTGTGGAGCGTTGATCTGCAGGCGGATGATCCGACGGCTGACAAGACGGGAAGGTGACGGGGAAGTTGTCATGCGGGCCCGATGTAATTAGTGTTTAACTAATCATCCCGGGGGTGTTTTAATAGGCGGAAAAGGTGGTTATTAATTAATCCTGGCGATTTAATTAATCCCACTGTTTAAAGGTGGTTGCGGCGGGGTTTAGTTTCTAACTCGAGTTAGGGTCGTCGGGTATGGGATTATTTCCAAAGTTTAGTTTTAATTAAACTTTGGATTTAATTTTATTAAAACATATAAAATATATGTTTCAAAGTTTTTCATATATGTTTTTTATTATATGATAAATCAACCAATACGATTAACTTATCATAGGGGTGGGAGTATTACATAATGATATATTTTAACCAAAGGGCACATAATGTGGGTCTTTTATGAATAATTGAGAAATACATAGTTTGGTTAAAATTTTATAATAAGATGGGTTTTTGGGATATATATGTAGAAGGAGCTATATACTTAGGATAAGGCATTTTCACTAGGGATTTAGTAAATAGATCAGAAGTTAATATGACAAAGGACAAGGTAAACTCAAAATACTTCACTATAACTAAGAAAGTGAAGATTTCTGAAGTAAATCACATTATCTCAATTTCAACACTTCAACATAGAATAGTAAGTGATTTTGAGGGATTATTGTGGAACTTTACAAGATTTTCCTAAGTAAAATAGAATTTTACTTAGGAAAAGATTAAAAGTGAATGATTATAATGATAAATAACTTCAAGTACTTAGGTCTTTTTGATCATTAGGCCGAGGGTCCGGTCCCTCCAAAAGTCAAGGAAATGCCTTGAGCCCCTTTGATCTCCAAGTACCTTAGCACTTTGGGGAAATTAGTAAAAATCTTAGGGAGAAAGTAAAGTGGGAAGTTAATGATTTTGACTTTGCTTTCTTTGAATTTTCCAGTGCATTTCTTGTTTCAGTACTTGTGATGAAGGTAAAAGATCAAACATATTTAGCACCATCATTCATCATATAAAACTTTGCAACACCATCTACCTACCCTATCTACTTGACACTACCATTTTCTCTTCTTTATTAGGGTGCACTTAGACTGGCAAACCCTTATCAACCTTTTTCCTTTTACATGGAAAATCTGTCTAATTCTACCCTTATTACATCCAAGGGCTCAGATTAAACTGTTGAGCATCTTTTATTAACTCTACCTATCTACTTATCTGCCAAGATTAAACTGTTTGGCTAGATATTTATTCTCTATTCTATAACATGAAATTGAAACATGAATGAGTCAAGTTTATACAGTTTGACTCTTCATAAATTGTGGCAAAAGTTTGACAAGTTGCACACCATTATTTATTTACAAAAATGAAATAGTAGTGGCATTTGGATTTGCACACTTTCCTTGGTCTATTTTTGTTTGGGGTTCATTTCTTTCATTTTCTTGACCAATTTATTTTTCTTACCCTTTGATTTTTCTTTTAAGGTATACCCTCTTTACATTTTTTAAATTTTTTTTGATTTTTTGGTTTTTCAAGAATATGGAACACCTTTGCTCAAGAAAAAGGTTTGAACATATTCCATAGTTCAATCAATACAATCATGAAAAATGACACCTATTGGTATAGGAGTCTAACAGGTTGTAGGGTAGTCTTGTCATGAAATAAATGTAATGTAGTTACTAGGTAGGTAGGGGAAACCATTTTGGTGGAACTTGGACATAAATGGGACATCTATCCATGCATATTTTTTTTAAAACAAATACACCTATTGGATTATCATTGTACGGGGATCACTTTAGGATCTAGGCTACCGTGCACACACTAACTAAAGGGATATTAGTGAAACCCACAAAAGTATTATAGGTGCTTTTATATAAATAGGTGTTCTTGTGTTCTCATTGGTTAGTTATAGGAAAATGACAATAAAGTAAGAGAAGTTATAGGTGCTTTTATAGAAATAGGTGTTCTTGTGCTCTCATTGGTTAGGTATGGGCAAATGACAATAAAGTAAGAGAAGGATTTGACTACTGGAAAATTAGAGGAATAATTCCACACAAAACCAAGCGTGGTGCTATAGCACTTTCTAGGCTAAGGGCTTTTGAAGGGGTTTTCCCACCATATGACCGGAAGAAGAGAATGGTCATTCCAGATGCTCTGAAAGTGTTGAGGCTTCAGCCAGGTCACAAGTATTGTCTGCTATGAAGGCTTTCCAAAAAATTTGGTTGGCATCACTATGACACTATTACAGAATTAGAAGGGAAGAGAAAGGAAAAGGCTCAGGTATCATATGAGAGAAGGAAAAAATTCCAACTTGACTTCTTGAGATTTACGAAAATCCATTGACAACCTAGAGGGGAAATATTCCCAACTTCTTACTGTACAGGAGGAAACTGAGCCAAGAAAAGACAAGAGAATTCCCCATTTTTTCACTTTGAATGAGACGAGCGAGACATTAATGTTCACAACACCGAGCAAGAGACACATAAGATTGAAATAATTCTTAGCATCGATGGAGTTTACAAAGGTGTGGAGAGCCCACCAACTAACAGAAGGGTTGTCTTGACTCTCAAGGGGACACCCTTGAACTGATACTTTCTGCCTTATCATATTAACACCAACCATGAATTCCACCTTTAGACTAGTGAACTCCCATGCTTGAGGGATCGAATCAACCATGAAATTCATTAACTCTCCCCACCATGTATCCATCAATGAACTTGGTACGAAGGCAAAGGAGGGAATTAAGGGTTGTCCAACTTCATAAGACTCCACATGTGAGGGGAAATGTGCACGTGGCCAACACCCCCACAAACCACCACCTCAACCTTAATGACGAGATCCTGACACCAAATGTTATTTGTGATGCGAATATGTGCATATATAGGAGGAGACATGGGGGGCATAGAAAGGACGGCTTTGGAAATATTCAAAAAATAATTCTCATGGTGCATATATCCAACTAGCAAAACAAGAGAGAGGGACAATTATATTTAGTGGAATTATTCATGGAATATCTTTCCAACCTGACATGTCATTGATCTCATACTAACCTGCTTCCTTCAAGAAGGAAGGCTTGATTCATTTGTGTATCCTCCTCTTTGTTTTGGCTTCTTAAAATGTGGTAATAAGCCTTTTAAGAGAATGATTTTAGGATACTATTGATTTTTCTAAGGAGGAGGGATAAATTGTTGTTCTTCAGGAGAAAACCTTTTTGAAGGTGTTGAATAGTGATAAGGGAATCCCCCAAGATCACTAACTTAGAAACATCTCGATCATTAGCCAATTGAAGACCTGGAAGAAGCCCATACATTTATGTGAGATTGTTCATTCTTTGGACTAGCCCCCATAAGTACTTTATTTTTCATATTCCATCGGGATTTAGGACAATCTCTCCCCCTCCCCCTCCCGCCACCCCAACTATTTAACTTTTATAATTTTATTGAACTATTATGCTTCTATTATAACTCTTTATAAATGTATAAATTTATATAATTTAAATGTATGTGGTATAAAAAAAAATCTTAACATATTAGAATCGTGAAGATAAAGATAAAAAAATAGAAACCAAAAATATTATACAAAAAAAGTGGTGTTCTATGTAAATTAACAACATAACTTCCAACATGATCCTCATAAAACTAACTAAACCCATATTGGTCTACTGTCAAGTTTGATATTTCAATAAATTTTTAGATGATTTTCATGAAATTATTAGAGTTTTTGTTTAGCTGGTTTAAATTTGACTTGAGATTTGTGAAGCTCATGAAATTAATTTACCAAAAAAAAAATTAGACAAAATTCAAATGTAATTAATTTTATTCACCAATCTAATAACTTATTTCAAAACTATATAAAAATATATATTTAAAATATAATTGTTAATATATTTGAAATGCAGTGTGAATTCTATAATAATTTTAGATATTTATTTTTCAAAATTTTTATTCTATTTTATATTTATATATAAAAGTAAGTTAAAACTCTATTTAAAAAATATATTTGAATGTGAAATTATTAATGTGATGTTTATATTGACACTATATTATAACATTATATGTAAAAATAAATTTATATTTATATATTAATGAGAAAAAATATATTTAAATGTGAAATTATATTAATATAATTTGCATTTTAAATTAAAATTTGCATTATATATATATTCGTATTTAATCCAAACCTTATTATATAATTCCACACATTATATATTTAACCCAAAGTTCCAAGGTTTAATTATGGTGGCAAATCATATTCCAAAATATACCATACGGTGGAAAAACATTACAATGGTGGTGTTAACTATTGCAAAGTCCGAATATGTGATTTATTGGAGGCACATTCCAATTAAACTTTGGATATAATGGTATGGCACTTATATTATCAAATTCGATGGCATATGTCAAAATGTATGGTAAGGTTTGGTTACCGACGCATATTTTAGAAACGTCGGAAATGTGACGTTTCTAAAATATGCATCGGTATTGCGACGGTTTGGAGCAAAACGTCAGTCTTGCGACGTTTGCTCCAAACTGTCGCAATTCTGACGCATATTTAAATACGTTGCATTTCCGACGTTATGTCCCACAAACGTCACTCTTTCGACGAATAGTTTATAACGTCGCATGTCCGATGACATTCATAAACTTCGCAAAAGTGATGATGTCCCTAAACATCGGTATAGTGAAGGTTGGTGGCGGGATTTGAAAATTTGATAAAATTTGGGGAAATTTCCGACAATATGACAAAAGTTTCGGAACTAAAGTGTCAAAATTTCCGCCAAATGTACTAGTGCCAAGTCCCTGTATATATGTATCAAATTTCTGATACCACATCCTTGGTGATTGTTTTAACCCATACAGAGACTTTTTTAACCTGAATACTAGTTCTTTCTTACCCTTCACCGCAAAGGCTTCAAGTTGCTTCATGTAGATCTCTTCTTCCAGATCCCCGTCAAGAAATGTTGTCTTCACGTCCATGTATTCAACCTCAAAATCAAAAGAAACATCAACAGGTAAAAGTAATCTAATAGAAGCTACCTTGGCAACAAGAGAAAAAAATATCACCAAAATCCATTCCCGGCACTTGAGAATAACCTTTCTCTACCAACCGAACTTTGTATTTATCCACCTTGCCTTCTACATTCATCTTCTTCTTAAACACCCATTTTTTTCCAATGGTTTTCCTTCCATCTAGCAACTTCACCAGATCCCAAGCCTCATTTTTTTCCAAAGATGCCATTTCATCAATCATTGCCTCCTTCTAGAGTTTCCCATCCTTTGAATCTGCCGCCTCCCTGAAATTTTTGGGATCATCATCAATAATAGATAAAGAAAAAATTGAACAGAAATCATATGGACTATACATTTCTGCCTTCTCTCTTGAATTGATCTTCTCAAAGCTATATTTTTTTGTTGTTCCTCTTTTGATTCTTGTTCTGTTGTAGAGTCTGATTCTTCCTCCTTTAGCTAAAAATCTATCTTCTCGGGTTCATTGGGTAGGAATTCATGTTTAATAACATCTTTCACCTCTCTAAAAAACACATTTGGGTTGTACACAACCTTCCTTTTTTTCTGGGTCCAAATGTTATAACCTTTTAAACCATTCGTATACCCAATAAAGATGCACCTTTCAGATTTACTATCCAACTTAGTTTATTTTATCCTTTGGAAGATGTACATATGCATCACAGCCAAATACCCTTAGATGTGAAAGAGAGTATTTCTTACTAGTCCATACCTCATGTGGAGTCTTCTCCTCTAACGTTGATGAAGGTGATCTATTAACTAGGTAACATGCAGTCTCCACCGCCTCTACCTAGAATTCCTGTCCTAACCTGAAACCACTGAACATGCTTCTTGCCTTTTCCATCAACGTCATGTTCATTATTTCTGAAACTCCATTTTGTTGAGGTGTGTATGGAGTAGTCTTTTGTCATGCTATACCACACTTATTACAGAACTCTTGAAATTATTTCTTGCAAAACTCTCCAACATTGTCTATCCTCAACACCTTTATATTCTTCTCTGTCTGGTTTTCCACCAAAGCCTTAAATTCTTTAAACTTGTCAAAGACTTCAGATTTATTCCTAAGGAAATATATCCATGTATTCCCATATAATTAATATATAAATTATACATAGTACACAGATTTACCGAGTGATGGAACTGACACAGGTCCAAACACATCACTCTGCACAAGCTCTAGTATTTGTTTCACCCTCTTAGCACCATAAGGGAAACTCACCCGATTATGTTTCCCATATACACATTGTTCACCGAAACCGAAATCCAGAGAGAAATTAGACATACCTTCTACCATACCATTACCATGAAGTATTCAAAGGTCCTTCTCTCCAACATTTCCAAGCATTTGATGCCATAGCATGGTATTTTCTCCAGAGACCACAAGGTTTTCTGCTCCACTTTTAGGAACCACAGAACTATTCCACCCATCAATAATAGTGCTACCCAGAATCTTGTACAAAGTTCCAATATGAACTCTCCACATCAATACCAATGCTCCCCAAACCATCTTGTAGGTATCGTTCTCGAACACTATTTTTACACATGCGTAATCCATATTACTTACATAAATCGTATTTCTAGCTAATGCAGGAATATGCAGAACACCAGGAAGTGTTCTAATCCTTCCACCTTGAAAATTTAGCTTGAATTTTATGCATCTGATGGTTCTAGCTTTCATATCATCCCCTAATAATACATCATTGCCATCAAAATTCTCATACTCATGGAACCAATCCATATGGGGAGTGAAGTGAAAGGATGCACCTGAGTCAAACAACCATGCATCATGATCTACATGTATACTTGAATAAGAAGCTAAGTACACATCCCCACCTTCATCTGAGGTGGTTTTCACCTCTGTATAAGGAGAATCATCATATACCTTTCCTTTCTCAAGAGATTTAGATCTACAATCCTTTCTGAAGTGTCTTTCCTTTCCGCATTTCCAGCATACCTTTACTGGTTTTCCTAGAGATTTATATCTCCCACACAAGGACTTTTTTTTTTTGTTCTAGGACCGTCCTCGTATAGACAATACATCTTCATTTCTTCCCTCCATATTTTTTCGTCTCATATCCTCCGACAACAAGGATGAGATTATTTCATCAAACTTCAAGGTAATTGTATTGCTACCTATTGTGACAACCAAACTATCCCACAAATATGGTAGAGAACACAAACCGATGCACTTATCTTCATATAAAATTTTAATATCAAAAGATAAAAATTGTCTTACCACAGTATTAAAGGCGTTCAGATGCTCTGTCACCGAGTCTCCATTATTCATCCTTAGGTTATACAACTTTTTTCGTAGGAATAGTTTGTTTGCTAGAGACTTAAATTGGTATAAATTCCCTAACTCGTCCCACAAAGCCTTCGTCGTAGATTCCCCTGATACATTCAACAATACTGAATCTGAGATACACAACCATATTTTGCTCTTTTCTTTCTGATCCAAATTCGCCTAGTCTTCATCTAACATTGTCATTGTTTTAGTACTTGGATCTACTGTGATCCACTAATCTTTATCCACCAGAAGATCCTCCATCTTGAGCTTCCAAAACTAAAAAATATGGCCATTAAATTTCTCGATCTCTATCTTTCCAATGCTTTCCATCTCCTTTCACCACAAGAATCAATCTCACAGATCTCCCATTGAGCAATCTCTACCAAAGGCCCGAGTAAAACCCCTCAACAGCAAAGGCGTCCCCTTGAAGTTGAAACTACTCTCACACCAAATGTAGGTTTTAACCCTGCACATAAATTACCTGAAAACAAATTCTTATAATAGAAAATAAACAATGGTGACAACATAAAACATAAAAAAATATACACATATATTTTCCCCTCGATCCCAAAATCGGGACGACTAGATTGTTTTTTCATTATATTCCTTTCAATGTTACAATACATATATATACATCCCAAAGAATTCATAAACCCCAATCCATTAACCCTATATTAAACCATAATCATAGTTCCGTTTACCATATCTACAAAATACCATGGGCAGAAAACCATCATGCCCAAAACCATGTACAAAGCCTATGCACAAAACCATAGGTAGGTCAACCCACCTAATATAGGGTCCAAAAAAAAAATCCCAGGGTGTTTCTCTGGACCCCAATGAGGGGGGAAACTGCCCCCCTATAAACCCCCCGACAAGGGGGCCTATGCGCCTCGTATGACCCCCTGCCCCCCCCCCCTCCCCCACACATGATACTAGTCATGTAAAGAATATAACACACACCCAAAAAACCTAAGTGGTAAGAACTTCGCTCTCTATAGGAACAATAAAATCTACTAAAAGTGGAATCAGGTCAACCATTTTCACAACCAATGGTTGGTCAGGAATGGACTCATGGGATTCATGTTTAGAGAGAGTGGGATTGACTAGAGATGAATTATGATCAATCACTTCATCAACTAGTGGAGCATCAGGGGAAATGTTTCGATAACCAACCAGAATACAAGGTTGAGAAGTTGTAAGGTTTTCCAACAATTTTAAAGCTTCATACAGATCAGGAAAAAGGTGAATAGGATGATTCCCTTCACATAACCTATTGGGAAATTTGAATTTACCCATTTCCCATGGACCTTACTATCACTAGGTGATGGTTTATCACCAGCATGATTTCCAGAAGTTGATGAAAAATTATGATGTGAACCTGCATACCACACTTCTAATACCTTGGGAATCCCATGACCATCTCTAATAAGGTGGTCACCCTTACATAGCATGCAAGGGAATTTAACTTTGTGGGGTTGATTGGAAAGTTTCTCCATACTAGTTTCATGGGTAGCAATGGTTGCTTGGTTGCCTCCCTGCTTATTTTTCTTCTTCTTCATCGTCGTCCTTTTCTTCTTCTTCTTAACTTCCTGGTTACTAGAATCGATACTTTCACCAGAAAAGGAGGAATAAAGGGATGAAGAAAGAATAGGTGAAGAAAACAAAGGGTCAACTTTATGTTGATCTTGTTCAGGTGGAGGACAATTTGGTTGAGAAGCAATTTGGACATTTGGAACCAAAGAGGTCAAGAATAACCAAACTCGCAAACCAATAGTAAATTCGGGAAGTGACAACATTTCCATATAAGGAGCATCAATATTCCAAAAAGGAGGAAAAGGACTAGGATTCACATTAGAGGGTTTTCCTTGATTGGTAGACTCGGGAAATATTTCCATTAGTCTCAACCTAAGATCTACTAAGGATTTTTTCCATGGTAAGGATGTTGTTCCATGGTCAATTAATAAATTTAGAAAAATAAAGACACAAAATCAAACAAAAGAGGGGTAACTAGGCAAAGGGTTTACCAAGTAACTTTTAACTGCAATAGACCACCTGGGAGAATCAATGATATACGTGTGGGCAGGAAATATCCCCAAACGTTGTGTTCGGTGTATCACAGTTTACAAGGCGGCCAACTCGGTTACCTATGGTGAGGATAGAAACCTATGGTGTACTTATAAAATATACTCAATGGTACATGGAAGTGAAATCCGTAGTAGTGTTGTCTAATGTTTAACCATTCGATGACAATGTTCCCATATATGTATCATTTGTGGAGCACCATTTGATATACCCAAAGGTGTGTGGAGAACAATATGATACACTTATATACGTGGAACGGGATATCACCCCTGGAATGTAACGCTGACAAATAATGACAACTCCTACGTTTAAAGACGTCGGAACACGTCTCTAGCCTAGAACTTCTATGTGTGTTGTTAATTTTACAAATACTCCTTTGATTTATTGAATGAATTTTAGAGTTGATATTGAATTATGTTTCAATTTCAAGCCTCAAAATGCGATGTCACCTGAACACACCTATGATGAAACTAATATAACAAAAACAACACTTTTCATTTTCCTTTTAACAATGAAAGACCTAACTAAGTAGGGGAAGAAGAAATAAATCAACAATGCAACAAATAAGTGATGCAATAATCGATATTCTCAACTTCACTTTTCCAATCAAAATTAAAGCTTGATATGCCAATGCAATGAGATTTTTCTTTTCAATCCCACTTAATTATAACATCCCTTGTGAAAATTTCATGTAATAAAAGTTAATAAAGGAAAAATAATAACCAAGGTCATGGGACATGTATTCAAAGTTGAATGTTGGGAAAAACATTCTAGTGTGGGTGTTCATATGGTTTATTATGGCTATGGAAATTGGAAAAGGCAATGTCCAAGGCATTAAAGAGTCAAAAGTATTTTTGGTACATTTGTTTATGAAATTAATCGAAATTAGGAGAGAAAGGAGGTGAAAGGTCATAGGTTGCATGTGAGGAGGAAAATGAAGGAAAGTAATGGAAAATGAAGAAAATAGAGGCCTCATTAATAAAAAGGCTTTTGAGGATTAGTTGGTACCTTTTATTAATTCAGTTTTGGAGCTCTTTGATTATTCTCTCTCTCTCTCTCTCATACTCTTGGATACTTAGAATTTTATTGGAGCACTCTTGGAGGATGTGGCATACTTGGTGATTTGGAGCAAGAAGCCAAAGGAAGAGTAGGAAAGCACAAGAGGATATCAGGATCAGCAACTACAACATGTTTTGATTGTAGGTACTGAGTTGCATGTATGTTTTCCTCACTATTTTTGGCATGTATGGTGTATGCATGTGGTTTCTTGGTCATGATTTGTCATTGAAATGGAGGATTTCTTGGATTGATAGTGGATTTAACTAGCCTTGTCATTTCTTGGATAACCATGGTGTTGTGGGTTTTGTTGCATTGTTTGTTTTCTGGTTGGTTCACATGTTCCTTTAGCTGTGGGTTGAGTTATTAGTTACTGAAAGCCTCGGTTGGACAAACGCTTTGTAATCCCGACAAAAAGTTGTGAGTAGATTTATTAGTTGTGGAAGCCTTGGTTGGAAAAATGCTCTACAAGCCCTAGGTGGGTTGAGTTACTAGTCCTAGAAGCCCTAGTTGGAAAAACGTTATGGAAGCCCTGTAACAGATGGGGTTGAGTTACTAGTCCTGGAAGCCCTGGTTGGAACAAACATTTTGGATCCCTGGAACAGCTTGGGTAGAGACCAATCCATGATTCTTGTGATGTCCGACCATGAGGTGGAATCACTGGTTGAGTGTTGAGGTGGTTTGGCCTTTGGAAGCCCTGGTTTGGTTTTGATGGATTTGGATTGTGAGATTCCACATTCATGCTTGAAATATGGCATGGGGATGACTGGTTGAAGAGAGATTTTGATCAGCCATGTTTATGGTCAGGTGGAACGTGGAAGTCCCAGACTTGGTTGCATTTTTCTTACGGCAATAAGAGCTCCTTTTCCCTTATATTGATGCGTAAATATGCTTGTTATTATATGGTTTATATGGTTGTTATCTATTTTTCGATTATGTTGCTTATATGTTAGTTATGACTAAATTTTATGATGGTGATGAAGTATGGCTCTCATCATGTTTTGATTCGTAATTGAATGAACAATGTATATATGCCTAAATAGACTATAATATAGTTAATGTGATGTAGCAACAATTTTTCTTAGCAATTCTCAGATAAGTATGAGACCCCTATAAATCAATGCTTGACTTGCTTATTAGCTCTTGGTGAAAGCTGAAACCAGGGAAGACGCCGCGAGGGTTTCTGGCATGGACGCCGCCGCCGACAATGATTTTTTTTCTCCAGCTACTACGCCGCTCGGCTCCACCATTGCAGCCGACTTCTCTTTTGGCTCTGCGCCTCTCTTTGTTGCCGCTCCTGGCAATCAACCTAACTCGATTCGAAGATTTCCAAGGAGTGCATGCAAGCATCTTGCAGCCATCGCTCCCGTATGCTCTGCGCCCTTCACCGTGGATGCATTCTGCGGTTTTCTTCGCCCACGCAGCAGATCTACTGGGCAAGCTCACTCAGCTCATGCAGGTCTCCTCCTCAAGCACCCTCCAGTTTCGGCTGCCTCCTTACACCAAGCTTCAGAGAGAGGAGGGGACGTCAACGATTGCCAGCACACAGAGATCGGCTCCAACAATCTAGCCGCCTCAACCAATGCTGAGCCCTTGCAAAGGCTTCGTTTTGGCCTCTCGAAGAAGCCAGATAAACTGGGTAGGGGGCTGCTACCAGGAAGCTCGTGCGACCCTGGCTCTGGGTCCAGGCCCCTCCTTGATTCCTTTCAGATCCAGATCTCTCAACCAAAAGGCAATACTATCCTGCATTGGGTCAGTTCTTCAGATTTGGTGCTGGATCTCAAGCTGGATCTAGAACGGCGGATTGGGATCCCTTCAGGCCTTCAAAGACTTCTTTTTCAAGGTAAACAACTTGAAAACCCTCTTCCTATCTCTTCTTACAGCATTAACAGGAACAGCTCTGTGGTATTATCCCTACGATTGAGAGGGGGTGCAGCGGGACAGTCGGCCTCCGCTCCTCCCTTCTCCTACAAAGAAGCAGTACATTCCGAGCTCCCCAAACCCTCGGAAGCCCTTAAACCCAAGCCTTTTTTGGTTAACAAAACAGAGGAAGTTCCCTCTGTAGAAATTTCCCATGCAGACCCTGTAAATCATCTTCAAGAATATGCAGAAAGAGCCATCATCTGCAGATTCAACGGAATGTGGCCGCGATCTCAGGACCTTTATGATTGGATTCATGCAAACTGGACACATCATTGTAAGGTCAGTTTCTGTTCAAAAGGATATTTCATTGTTCTTTTTGCTGACAGTAAGCATTATGAAAAGGCTTTAGAAGAAGGCCCTTGGTTCATGGGAACTGCAGGGCTCTTCTTAACGCCTTGGTTTCCATATTTTGATCCGGTAACCGCAGTCATCACCAGGACACCTGTATGGATCAGACTTCCAAACCTTCCTGTCCACTTATGGCATGTTGCAGTCTACAAAGATATAGGCAACACCTTGGGCAGTTTCATTACGGGAGATTACAGGAGGGAAAGCGTAGGTCTCTACACATATGCCAGAATATGTGTGGAGTTGGACTTAAGCAAGGGTCTTCCAGACCAAATCATTCTCAAGATAAACGACTTAGTCTGGACCCAGACATTGGACTACGAAAATATTGCCTTCCGCTGTCGCCACTGCCACCAAACAGGGCATTTGCAGTTCACCTGCCCTTCTCTCCCGGCAAAAAAGAAAAAGGAGAACCTCTCCAAGCACAAATCTAAACGATGGGCTCCTTGCTCTCCACCTCCAGCCGTGGACTCTGATTCCTCTTGCTCTGAAGATGAAGTCAGTGATGCAGATTTGGATCAAGCCCCTCAAGATGCGGTTCCTTCCAACGATGGTCCGGCACACTCCTCCGATATGGCTATCGCCCAGAAACGGGCTCACTTGACATCCTCCTCTGACTCAGAAAAGGAGGGGCCCCCCTCGGTGAACCCCAGTCTTCAAGTTATTGTTGCTCATTCGCCCTTGGACGGGTGGGTCAAAGTTAAAAAAAGGAAAGGGAAAAAGCTTCGTGTTGAGACCTCTACCCATTCTGGGTAGAGATCATTATTTTAGCTTTCCAGTGTTTGGTTGTAATACTTTGCTTGTTTCTCTTCTCCGGAACCGAGGTTGATAGTCCTATCATTGCCGGTTGCCGGTTCTCTGTCTCTTTTGATTGTATCACCATCTTGTATCATATTTTCTGCTTAATAGAATTAGTCTAATTCAGAAAAAAAAAAAGTATGAGACCCCTATGCCCAGATATGTTGTTTACACTTGTAGATTACATATTTGTGACATGTTTGACGAAATTCTTGTCATGGCTAGTAGGGGTCCAATCAATTACTTATTCGAATAATTTCTTTAACATCATTTTTTCGTTGCGTTATTTCCTTCATGAACTTATCATTGAGTTATGGGAAGTGGCCTACACTATGGATCTGAAAAATTTCCTTAAATCCCATGAACGCGGGCATAGGTCAGGGAAATTTAGTCGCTGGACACAGGCATGCAGGTTTGTGTGTGCGTCCAGAGCCTCCTAGACGCAGGCATGCAAGATTGTGCATGTGTCTGGGGGTTAAATGAGTTAAAAACTCAATGGGATCCTGCGACTAGAAGCCTAAGCGGTTTGGTTAGCACCTGGGAGTTTTGTTTTTGATTTGGAAGGTTTATTTGATGTGTTTTCGTCAATTCCACTTCCTTAAGGTCACCTAGGAGGTTTAATTAGATCATAGTAGCTCTTCATCACATGTTTACCTCGATTGGTTGGTTACTTGGGTATATGTGGGATGAGGGTGTTATAGAGTGGTATCAGAGCATGGTTCACCCCTTGGATTGGATGGGGGGGTTTTGGTCATGCTTTTCTATTGGTTTCATATGTGTTTCTTATACCTATGGTGTATGTGCTTGTTGCATCCGCATAGTGTTGGTCGTGGTTGCAATGATGTCATCATGTGTAGGTTGATGGTGTTGTTGTGCACTGTGCCTTCATGAGTATATGACTGGCTACATGTTTTCTATACATGTCATTGTATGTTGTTACATGTATTTATCATGTATGTTTGGTTACATATGGTTACATGATGCCACAGGTATTGTCCATTTATGCTTGATTGCATGATGTTTTTGCTTGTGTATTGTTTGTGTTTATGCTTGTGACTTGTCTGTGTCTATGCTTGGGTATTTCCCATGTGCATTAGTATGGTGGATGTTGTCATGCATGAGATCATGGTATGTGTAGTGATGTGGTCATGCATTGAAGACTGGACTCTAACTAGAATGACATTTACATGTTGATACGCCTCTGTGTTATATATCTATATGTTGATATGATTATATATATACATGTATTATGTTGATTTGTTGATCTTGCAGATGAGATATCCTCCCTGAATTATGCTAAGGTACGTTTATTTATTGTGATTTGGTTTAGCTGAAATATTATGCATTGCGCGAGAAAGACGAAAATGAATAGCAAGATGGTAGACTAAAAATACTCTCCCTATGAGTCATATGAGTAGCATGGCATTGGGCACTCTTCTAACTTGGTAGACATTAATAAGTTTAAAGGAAGAAATAAGGAGTTGCAAGGAAGATAATTACAGACTCATATAGGCACAGGAAAATAAAGCAGAGGTTAATGCAGCCATCCTTCAAAGTTTTTCAGAGTTGCATAAACAGGGGCCACTTCGGATCAACTATGGACATGAGGATGGGACCAATGGAGCATATGGAAGTAGGTCTCCCGGTGGTCATAGGTCAATATGATATGACACGATTAGAGATGGCATATTTTTTGACACTTCAAATAAGAGAGGGGACAAACACATGCCATCATTCTTGTTTTTGTTATGACAGGCATCATCATCATCATCATTATCATTCTTACATGAGGAGTGGCAGGGGCTATTTGTTGGATGAGTTTAAGAATTCAAAATCACCTACATTTGATGAAGATATGAAGAAACCACGGGATGCATAGTTATGGTTGCTTGGTATGAAGAAGTATTTTAGGTTGCATGATTACTCGGAAAACATGAAAGCCAGAATAACTAGATTCAACCTCGGAGGTAGAGCATATATTTGGTGGAAGATGTGAGGAACTCCAAATATATTTATGAGGAGGAGCTGACTTGAAATGAGTTCGAGAGGCTATTCCGAAAGAAGTATCTATCGAAGAGATACTATCATGATAGGGAAAAAGAGTTTTATGAAATGAATATGGGTTCCATGATAGATGATGAGTATACTAGCAGGTTCTTGGAGTTACTAAGATATGTGCCTTACCTCAAGAAGGAGAAGGCCAATATTCATAGATTTATTAGTGGGTTTCTTATAACATTCAGAGATAGGATTGAGTTTGATTAGATTATATCATTGGAGGAGGCCATATGGAAACTCAAGCACAATTATGAGCAATCGAAGCGCAAATCTGAGGCAAAGCCAAACTAGAAAGGTAATGATAAGAATAAAGAAAAATGGGACAAGAAGTGAAGGCCTCAGGATACAGGTAACAAGGAGAATGTTGCACCACATAATAAGTTCAATGCATCTAGCAAAGGATAGGGATTTCGATCTGAGGAGAAGAATAGGGATGAAGGATGGAAGCCTATACAGTGGTTGACTTGAGGAAAAGATCATCGTAGGAGATATTTCCCACAACATCAGGGTGGTAGGACACATATTGACAGTGTGAAGGAGGCATAAATAATGGGAGATGTTGGACATAGTATTCCTAGGATCTATGCAGCACTAGACAATATCCAAGCAGACCATAAGGAATCTATCATTGAGATTGACGGTAAGCTTTGTGATCAAGTTATTTCTATTTTGATTGACCCTGGATATAATTATAGTTATGTTAGTCCTGACCTAGTGGATAAGTATGTTTTTAATAGAGAAGTGCATGCAGAGTCTTGGTTAGTGCAGTTGGCTACAGGGGCTACAAGTACTAAGAAGAGAGTTCATCACTGGGTAAGATCTTATGCATTTGAATTGAATGGAATTTCTACAGCAGTGCACTTGAATGTATTTTAGTTAGGATTATACAATATGTTATTGGGTATGTACTATCTATATATTCACAGGACCAAGGTAGATTGGTATGATAAGGCCATTGAATTCTTGGATGACATTAGGGAACCAAGAGTCCTACAGGGTAAGAAGAAAACAACATTGATAAGAATGGTAAAATTTGAGCAGGACAAGCACAGTCAGAGGAAAGAGTGTGTGATGTTTGCAGTGCATATTTCTAGTGAAAAAGGTAAGGAAGTTAAGGATACAAATGTTTTGAGCAGTTACCCAATTCTACAATAGTTTCAAGATGTATTTTGCGAAGATATCTCAAATTTTTCACCTCACTGGGAAGTAGACTTTTCTATTGAGTTGGTACCAGGGGCATCTCCAACATCAAAAAGCACCTTATAGTATGAGCACACATGAGTAGGTATAATTAAAGTTGTAGCTGAAAGAGATGGTCGACAAAGGATACATTAGGGCAAGTCTATCACCATGGGGCTCATCAGTATTGTTTGTGAAGAAGAAGGATGGTACTCTTATATTGTGCATTGACTACAGCCAGTTGAACAAAGTGACCATCAATAACAGGTCCCCATTACCGAGGATTGATGATTTATTTGATCATCTAAAGGGAGCAGCAGTGTTCTCTAAGGTCAACTTGAGATTGTGATATCATCAGGTAAACATCAAAGAGGAGGAAATCTACACAACTACATTCAAGACCAGTTATGGGCACTATTATTTTGTTGCAATTCCATTCGGTTTGAATAATGCCCCAGCTACATTTTTGTGTTTTATGAATAATGTGTTGTGTCCTTATTTGGACAATTTTGGCATTGTCTTCATTGATTATATATTGGTATATTCTAAAAATGAGGAAGAGCATGCCAAACATTTAGCAACAGTGTTGAGATTGATAAGAGAGCATTAATTGTATGCTAAGCTTAGCAAATGCAAATTCTTTCAGGCTGGGGTACATAACTTGGGACATGTTGTTTCAAAGGATGGAATTGAAGTAGACCCAGAAAAGATAATGGCCATCATGGAGTGGGTATCTGCTAGTAATTTAGATGAGTTGAGATCCTTCATGGGATTGGCAGGTCATTACCGGAGATTCATCAGGAACTTCTCACAATTTTCTTATCCTATTACATCATTGCAGACAAAAGGTAAGAATTTTGAATGGACATAGGAGTGTGAGGCCATTTTTTAGCAGCTTAAGCAGTTGTTGACACATGCTCCAGTGTTAAAGATTGCAGATCCAGAAAACAAGTTTGTAATATGTATAGATGTTTGCAAGAGAGAACTTGGTGGAGTCATTATGCAGGATGGATAGATATTATGATATGAGTCATGAAAACAAAATGATCAATTTTGGGGAAATTATATGTGTTCTAATTCCAACATTTAATTATCAATCGGGGCTCATAAGCTTCAAGGCACAAGTGCAACTAATGCAGGTGTTATAGCATCATTTATCACCTTTATATACTTGATGATCTATGTATTGGCCTTTGGCAACCCTTTCCATTTAGACTTGGTCAACTTCTTAAAAAACATTATTTTGAATTCCATATGTGACTTTTCCCTATCTTTTACGTGTTTATATGTGGTTTTTCTCATATCTAACCCGCGTATACAATTTTAAATATTCAAAAATATATAATATCTGTATTAATTGGGCGGGTTTTACGGGTTTTTCTTGAAGACCACCTACACCAGCCTGTGGCCAAATTGTTCCCCAAGTGAAAAACTAATTTGAGGAAGTATAAATACACCTCTTTCGGAAGGCCTAAGGGAGGAGAGAGAATTCTATTGATACTATAGCCTGTTATAGCCTAGATCAAGTCTAATTATCCCTGTGCCTCTTGCACTTCCTAGGTTCAAGAAACCCTTGTTTCCTTGTGATGTTCACCTCCTTTATGTGACATCCTTTGTGCACCTCTTATGGAAGAATATTGTTGAGGCTTGGGCTAGACGGATCCGGAGGAAGGTTTCACTTGGAGCCATGGCTAATTTCAGGTCTTGAAGTACGAGGAAAAGCAGAGGGTTTGCACCCTGCGGGGAAAACCTCAAACGTAGCACATACGGGTAAGGTCACCTATCCCTAGTTTACTAGTTTAAGCATTAGTAATTTTAATTTGATTGCTTCTTGTGATTGTATGCCTTCCACTCTATTAGGTCCCTCAACCCAGACCTTATGGTAGTTTCTCCTGCAACAACAAGATCATGGCATCTAGCCTAAGCTAACATTTTATAAATTATGGAATAAGGTACTGAATAGAGTACGGAATTTATTTTACTAAATCATTTTAATGCTTAATACAGAAATAGGTACGGAAAAATATTTGTGTTTCTAAATCAGTTTACTATTTAGTACATGTTATCACTCCCCCCAAACTTCCCAAGGCTAAGAGTGCGATTGAAGGAAGGTAACCACAGACTAGGCTTTAGGTTAGGTACCTAGCCCTACTAGGACCAGAGAGGGCTCTCTCAATGTCACTTTGCAGTCAATTAAATGATTGAATATTTAATGATCTTAGGCTAGGTATGTAAGCTTAGTAAATAGGGTTTTTTTTTTACATTTGTGTGCTGGATAGGAATGACAGTAAAGAGACTATTCTAGGGTTTAAGGTCTGAATTCAAGATAAATTTGCAGAGAATATGGATGAGACTAGGTAGGTAGCTTGAAAGCGTGTTTATTTTGTCATTTTTTAGAGGATGAAAAAATAGAAAATCTAAATGATCATTGAAGTAAATTCATTCATTTAGAAGAAAATAGACATATAATGTAAATATTGTTAATATAGAGCATGAAAATGCAAGATTTTTTCTTATAAACTGACAAGATAAACACATATAAGCATGTATATGAAAGAAGAAAAAATATCATTCAACATGATAAGAGAAACATACATATAAAGAAAAACTTCTCCAAGGCATACCACAGGATTCTCAACACAAATTCTGCAACACTGTCTTTGATTCCATTCCAAAAGGCTTGTACAATAGCTCCATTGCAAAAAACAGCTATCCAACCCAACAAAAGACTAAAGTGGCTCTACTTATAGAAAATATGAATAATAACACCTCATAGGGTCAAAATCCCATCCAAAATGCATCATAATTACAAAATATGAGCCACTTCCTAGAATCCAGAGAGGTTAGAAACCATTCCCTCAAATTTAGCTAAAGACTAGGAGTGTGTGTCCCCCACATTAAATTACATGTTTCCCCATGATAAGGTGCAAAAACCAACTCAATTACTCCAATTACAGCTCAAAGGACAACAAAACCTTGAAATTTTGACTTTTTCTGGGCTTGACAAGTGTCCTGAGGAATCCTATGCAGATGAGCAGCACCATTTTACAGATGTGTAGCTCAATTTTATAGATGCATAGCACCACTTTGCAACTGATTTTGAGGGAATTTTAGGACTCCAAATCCAAATATGGAAGATAGGTCAATTATCCCTATGTGTCTAGTTTCCATAACATCTTGAATTTTGAAAAACCACCCACTAGAAGGCCTCCAAAAGTTGATTCTCCCAACCTTTCTCCAGATGTGTAGCACCATGTCAAAAACAGTGGCTGAAGCATAGAAAACTGGTGGTTTTTTGGATTTTTATGCAAAAATAGAGCTTTTCATGCAAAGGGTTCTTGATATGTGATGTAATCATCAAAATTCATCCAACCATGTAATTCATTCATCATTTAGGTGCCCTAGGAAAAAGCATAGCACCTTGGCACTACGCATCTGTGCAGGCAGAATTTCCAGATTAGTGTAAAAATCACCAAAAATACCAAACTTGCTCAAAACTTCTCCAAATTTGTTTTGTGGTGCATGTGGACGATATGTTAAAAAACCAATGAAGCTTCAGCCAACAAATCTAAAATATCCTTCTCCTTTAGCTTCATTTGAATTTCTTTTAGCTTGTTTTTCACCTATTTGAGCCTGATTTGTGAAATTTTGTTCCTGGAAAAATAATGATTGGCCATATGTCTTTGGAGGTTATTATTCTTCTTGGCTTTTTGCAATAGCTTATCAAGGTTCCCATATACCCTATCAAGCCGATACTCTTTGTCTTGATTTATCTCATCAAGAATCATCTCATCATGAGTCTGCCAACCTCATTTAGAAGTTGATGATTCTCTTTCTCTCTAAAGCTTCTTTTTGAGGCCTATTTTCCTTGGTATTCTTCTTTTTGTTTCAACCTCTTCATCCTCCAGCTTATCATCAGCTACAATCTCTTTGCCTTTTCCTTTGTCTGCATCAACATTTACATTAGGTTTGTCTTGGAGGAGATATTTTACCTTTAACTGAAGATTTTCTTGTTGTAGGAAAGTAATTTGAGAATTTGCACTTGAGAACACCTCCCTCAACTCTCTATTTCCTCATATTTTTCTTTAATGATTTCTTCAAATGATTTATCCTTAAAATTTTCTGCCATATCAACATCTAGTGGCACTTGTTCATCATGTTGGTGCAATGGTGATTCAATATTATGCATTAGTGGTTTCTCCTCTATTTCTATTTGCTTAGAAATAGTGTCAAGTGTAGATACACTTTTGATGGATTTGGGAGAAAATACCCATCTCTTTCCCTTCTCATGGATGTGAGTGACCTCAAAAACCCTAGCAGCATTTGAAATCTTATTTTTCATGCTGGAAGAGCCAACACTACTGCATTTGGCAGAAATTCCGATGCTTGGTTCCGACGCTTTTGACAAAATGTCAGAAATTTCCCCAAATTTTTTCCATCCCGCCCGAAACCGTCGCTATACCGACGTTTATATAAAAGTGTCGCAATATCGACACTTAGACAAAGTGTCGCAATTGTGACGTTTTGAGGAAGACGTCGCGATTGCGACACTATGGCCCAAAGTGTCGCTATTGCGACGGCTGCCTCCAAACGTCGCAAGTACGACACAACGTCTAAGTGTCGCAATTGCGACGTTTGGAGGCAGTCGTCCCAGTAGCGACGCTTTTTCCGCCGTCGGTATAACGACACTTTTATCCGCGCTACATAAAAATACGAAACTTATATGTGCGCTACATAAAAATACAAAACTTATATGCGCTCTACATAAAAATGATTTTATTGTTTCGTATCCGTCGCAATAGCTACATTAACGTCTGATATCACGCGCGCATTCGCCCTCCGCCCTTGCAGAACAGAATTCGCCCTCAGCTCTTGCAGAACAGCATTTTTCCTCAGCATTCACCCTTAGCGTTCGCTCTCAGCTCTTGCAGAACAGCATTCGCCCTCAGCTCTTGCAAAATGGTAAGTTCTTACTGCAGGCCCTTCCTCCTATAGAAGGGTTGACTCTATTTGGGTTTTTTTGGTCAATTCCATTGGATTGTGTTAGGCTGTAGGGTTCTCTCTAGATGTCAAGAATCAAGATTCAATACCCTCTATTATCTTCATCACCCAATACAATATTTAAATTTTTCCCAAAGAAACTCTTATTAATTTGGCAGCCATTATTTCTCCCTGCTTTAAAAACCCTACATTTAAATGAAAACAAGCATTGCATTTCAACTACAAAAATATATTAGTGTTGAAATGTACATGTGTTTCACGATAACGTGCGATATCATGTGGCATTCCACCCTCAGCTCTTGGAGAACGACATTCGCCCTCGGCTCTCTCCTCGGCTCTTGCCGAGCAAGCATTCGCCCTCGGCTCTTGCAAAATGGTAAGTTCTTACTGCAAGCCCTTCCTCCTATAGTAGGGTTGACTCTATTTGGGTTTTTTTGGTCAATTCCATTGGATTGTGTTAGGCTGTAGGGTTCTCTCTAGATGTCAAGAATCAAGATTAAATACCCTCTATTATCTTCATCACCCAATACAAGATTTAAATTTTTCCCAAAGAAACGCTTATTAATTTGGCAGGCATTATTTCTCCCTGCTTTAAAAACCCTACATTTAAATGAAAACAAGCATTGCATTTCAACTACAAAAATCTATTAGTGTTCAAATGTACATGTGTGCATCACTTGTGTAGGGTATTCCTTTTCCACTTTCACATTATCCAAGAATGTGTGCAGTATAGTTCATATTTTTTGTGATTTAAATTATCTTGAAAAAGGAAAGGTAAATTATTTCCCATGGAAAAAGAAGGTTTTCCCTTTTTATAGGTTGTTTGGACTTACGTGGAAAAATTTATGGTATGCCTTTCATATTATGTAGTTTAAATTTGAATTAAAAAATTATTCTACATGAAAATATAATTACCTATGTGATGTCCTTCATCACTAATTAAAATTATAGGGTTTCAATTTCCTAGACTCTAACTCATTTGATGCTAAATTCTAGGTTCTCATTGGTGGATCACTCTTCCATTGATTTCCTTTCCCTCTGGATCTTGTCATACTTTAAAAGTCATCAATGATACATATATTATTTCAGGTATCCCAAAAGGATTTATAGTAGAACATATTGTGAAGTTTTTTTGACACTTGAGGATTCTTTTTAGAACTGCAACGCGGTCTGTGCTATCGAGTTATATACCAAGCAACTTGTCCTTAATAACCACACTATGAGGTAGGTTCAACCAGTTTGAACTTGTTGGGACATAGCATATGAAGTTGTGTGATGAGTCCATATCACAGGTCTATTATGGTGACAAAAGTGAAGATACGTAATGATAGTTATTATGTTAACATTACTAAAAACATTTTCGAAATTATCCATGCTATCAAGATGTCAAAATTCCAGGCATTAGGTGTCAATACTCGTAGCTAATAGATAATAATAATAATATAAAAAAATCACAAATTTATTCTTGAAATATGATTTTTACACATTGGTAACCTAGTTCATGAGTTACTATCACCCAAAGACTGCAAAACAAACTTAAAATATAAATTAAACCAACATGAGAATCCAACTAAGGGTTTCTCGACAAAATCATGCCATAACCTAGCATTTTGAAACCCAAATTTGAATCCATCATAAGTAATACAATGCAACTCAGATAGATTTTCAATGCATGTTTGCATGCTACACTTATTCTCTATCTAGATATCATTTTTTAAATGGAACCATTAGTCAAGCCCACAGTCCTTTTTATGTGAAAATTTTCAGCTCTATTTGAGCTCTTTTTTGCTCCACCACCTCCATAAACATATGCAAACATATATCATGATCTTGGAATTCCAGTACATATGTATGTGCCAATGTTCCATAATCATGCCCCATCATCAATTTAAGAAATTTCCATTGAATATCAAATTATGGAGAGGGGGGACTTTTTGCTGCAACATTTGGCTCAAAATCAGGGACCATCTCCGTATGAGGTGAATGAGAACTATAGATATTTGAAGAAGTATATTAGTGCCTTTTCCTCTGGCCATGGATTCATATACAGTCATCCATCACAAAAATTTGTCTTTTTTCATTCTCACCTTGAAAGTTGCAAAAAATCATGCCCTAATTGAAACGACACTAAATTTGAAAGATATAATAAAAATGCAAGCTAGAAGTGCCCTATTAATACAAAGGGAAAACCTTCCTACCTACCCTAACTGAGATAAATTTTGATTGAATAGGAAACATGATATTGCCAATGGAGTTGATCCAACAACTTGTTAAATTTATGGGACCAAATCATGCATTTGATTTCCAGGGAAACATGCGCATGAAGAGAAAAAGTGCAGAATTAATGGAAAATCCATACATGCCACTTATGAAAACTACACCGAAAGGTCAAAAAATACTTAAGGTCTTAACTTAATTTGAATCCAAAAATGACAAAACAGGATTAGTGAAAACACGAGAGTGGTGTGGGTGAACAACATAAATAAAAAGTGAAGATACCTTTCCCCAAGATGCCTTTGTCATCGTTGTATGAAAACATGTTTTCCTTTCCCTTTATACATGCAAGTGAATGCATTATAGGTATGGTGTCTTCCCAGAATAGGAGAAGCCTACTTAAATATATCATTCGTGGAGTGAATGTTTCCTTGACCCATAACCTCATAGAAACTTATCACTGAATTTGATGTTGGGATGGGATTGTAAAGATAACAACCTCTTCATTCCTAAAAAATAGATTCCTTCCTGGAGTTAGGACACAGAGTATTGAATCAAAGTTGTAGTTTCTAACTTCTTGTATTGGTTCATCAATCTTGAAATTCAGACATTACATGTCTTCATTGCTTCATGTTTGAATAATTTGCATCATATCGTACAATAGGAAATTAGGAATTATGATTATTATTACTTTATGGATCTGTTAAGTTACTTTTAAGTTTGCATGGTTTAGTGTGAAATTATTCTAGTGAGCCCCTAGGCCCAGGTGAAGGAATGCAAAGGACTGAGAACCCTACTTTTTAAATGGTATTGTTTCTTATACCCAAAAACCCCTCAACATCACTTCTTATTAGTTCTTAACAATAGTGTTGTAAACAATTTGAGAATTGATATAGCAAAATCTCGCACTTCTCAATATAAATTCCTAAAGCTACAGTGTGATACCATGTGTAATTCAATAGTCCCATTGTCACCTCACCAACTTCTTTTCACTTCGGGCTAGCTCTCCTCCAACTCAAGGGGGGTTCTACCTAGTAGATGTTAGGGATCTAATGGCCCAACCAAACCAAGTCAAGAGCCCCCTAACTCTCTATGTTTACTACTATCAATCAAAATATTGAACAATAGGGTCAGACATGCATCCCGAAGATAAAATTGCCAGGGTATTTTTGGGTAATTTCAAAGGGAAAGTCCCCAAACACATATAATCAAGGAATTATAATGTGATTTCAAACATTAAATATCAACAAAATCGTTTAAAGGATATTGAAATGAAAAAGGTGATGGAAGATAGAAAGTGCCTTACTTAAATGCTCTAAGGATTTTTCAATAGTTGCTCCAAAAGCTTCACTTCAAGGCCCTTCAAGATCGTCTCCAACAATGCTATACCATCAGCTTCAACAATGTTGCTCCAAAAATATCCTCAAGGTCTTCACAATAAGTTTACTAGAAGTTTCTCCAACAATATATTCAATAAGGTCTTCATTGTCAACTCGTCTCTTGTTTGGGTGCCTTAATGTGCAATGACATGTTTCCAGGACTGAATTCAATGCAAGGCATATTTGAAACTCTAACTCTATCTTTCGGTGTCTTATTAGAAATTATTTCAGTTTTCATTTTGTGTTTTCAAGTTAGATATTGTTTTCAAGTTTTTACATTTATAATTTTATTGCAATGTGGCAGACTGATCAGAGAAGTGCAGGAACAACCCCGAGACGGGATGATCGCGGAAAGAGGCCAGCGGAAGAACATGTAAAGTGCCAGCATTGCTCTATCTTCAGCTATTTTTAGTTTTTCAAATAATTGAAATAATATTAATTTTGTTCAAATATGCAGACACCTAGCCATGGTATGCCTGATGATTCCCTCTTTGAGGAAGAGCTTTCTTCATCCCTATCTCCAGTGTTCTTGTTGCAAAAAAAGGCACGAGATGCAAGGTCGAAATTTAATACTTTGATAGACGCGCCTCAAACACCTGAAACAGAAGAGAGGATAAAACATCTTATGAGCCAGCTAGAAAGATATCAGGTAATAATAAAAATTCAAAAGGATATTTTTTTTTTTTCTGCATGAGATGAATTGTGATAGTTTGATTTTTAATTTTTACATTGACTAAACTAACAAAAATTTCTTTTGTATGTAGCGTTTTCTTAGTGGTAGTTGGACACAAGGGCAAGATATTTCCCAACAACCCTCTCGTACACCTTCTACTCCTTTAGGTGCCAGCCAAGAAACACACCCTGCCCAAGCAGACACCCAGCCAACCGCTGAATGTGTTGGCAATGATGAGGCTAATATGGCCAACTACATTATTGCGTTTCCTGGAGCTACACGTGTCAGCTCCACAGGGACCATTAATGGCATGTTGTTGGTGAACGATGAAGGTGTCCCTATAAATCATGTACAACTCCCAGGTAAATTTTAATATTTTAACTATTTCATGTACTTTATCTAAAACATATTTATCATGATTTTTATTTTTAAATTAATGATAATATCTTCTTCTTCTTCTTTCTGTGTAGGAAACAATGAGTTCTACAGGTTTTTGGAGAGCCATGCGTTATTAATTTTTGGCCCAACCATACACATAGGGTGGAATTCCCAGAATTCCAACCTGAAAAAAGAACTTCTAGACTATCTAGAAGCCCTTTTTGGGGTCAGCACATTTGACAGAACAGCGGTGGCTCGAGTAGCCGGCAAATATTTGAAATATACCAGGGACACCTATAGGACGCAATTGCAATTTAAACCTAGATATGAGTGTCCTCTCGCAGTTCCAGAGAGTGAGTGGAAAGCACTCATCCATGACGGAAAAGAGAAAAGGGCAAAGAAAGAAGGAAAAATGCCAACTAGACCCACAAGGTAAATTACAACTTTAATAAATAGCTTTAATTTTCTCTATGTCTAAAATAAAAGTGTGCTACGTCATATCTGACTTCAATTTTGTTGATGCTAGGTTGCCTAACACCTCAAAGGCAACCAAAGCTAGGATTGAGAAAAAGGGCCATCACAAGCTAGGCCAGGGCGGCTACTTGAAATTAGCTGCAAGAATTGTAATTAAGTAGCTAAATATCTTATAATTAATTGTATCGCCTTCCAACTTTTTTGTAATCCTATAAAATATGATTAAAAATACACAATCATATGTAATGTAGGGTGATGACTTCAGAACAGAAACTACAGAGGAAGATGAAAATATCGCTTTCCATTTCGGCTATCAAGCTGTAGTTGAACGTCGCGGAAGCTTGGGGCAGGTTCCAAGATCCAGAATGCCTGATAAGGTAAAACATTAACATTTCAATATGTTTGTTTTCATCCATAAATTTAAGGTCTAACAACTTTGTTTAAATGAGGGGAGCAGCACTACCGACGAGGCAAATAACCCAGTTTTAGAGCCAGATGTAGATGATCCACACGTGCAACCTGATCATTGTAATGGGGACCAGGCCGACAATGCTACTATCAGTGAGGGCCGTGACGGTAATTAATTTCCACTTATAATTTTTTCTAATTATACCTTGATGGTTGTCCTTATAACTTTTTTTGTTTAAATGACAGAGAATGTTTCCCTTGAGGATCTTACCACGAGAGAGGAAGACAGGGCAACAGTCCCAACGGCGACAACTGGTGCACCAGGTAAATAATCTCATTGCAATTTTTTTTATTAATATTACCGAACTAGTTCAATGATATTTAAAAACTGACAATTAAAATTTAATATTGTCTGTTTTTGTAGGCGATGCCCCGTCACTGGATGAGACCAGACATCGTGACAACGCAACTAGGTCAGCGGCGACAATTGGTGCACCAGGTAAATAATCTCATTGCAATTTTTTTTATTAATATTACCGAACTAGTTCAATGATATTTAAAAACTGATAATTAAAATTTAATATTATCTGTTTTTGGAGGCGATGCCCCGTCACTGGATGAGACCAGACATCGTGACAATGCAACTAGGTCAGCGGCGACAACTGGTGCACCGGGTAAATAATCTCATTGCAATTTTTTTTATTAATATTACCGAACTAGTTCAATGATATTTAAAAATTGACAATTAAAATTTAATATTATATGTTTTTGTAGGCGATGCCCCGTCACTGGATGAGACCAGACATCGTGACTACGCAACTAGGTCAACAGTGCGGGTCGAAAGGCACGAAACAGGAGCAGAGCACGATGATATTGATGATGTAATTTGGAGCTTTAGAAATAGGAAGAAGAAAAAGAAAATTTGATAATGTAAAATATTGTATTATTATAAGACAAACGTTACCATACTTGGAACGTTTTTTGCGTTATATAAAAAACTCATTTATCATACTATTTTTATCTCAAGCATTAATTGCAATGTTTCCTTGCGTACTTTTTGTTGAATTGTTTTTTTATTAGTTATTGAATATTTTTTTTTATGCTCATGAAAGTAAGAAATGAAATATAGATTGGGTATTGGGGAATTGAGAGTGATGTGAGGGGGGGGCGGAGGGGCCATAAGAGCTCCCACCTTCACGTGGTTGGCCCTGTTTAGTAGCTAATAATTTATTGGAGCGATTTAATCTTGGAGCAAACCTCCCTCGATCCAGTGTAGCAACAAAAAAGTCACTGTTGACTCAGTTGCTACTCTTTCAGATTGTGGGAGGCTTATTCCAAGTTCATGCGACTCCAATAAATTGTTCTTGAAACGAAGAGGATCTTATTCAGGTATGTTTTGACATTTTCAACATATGTTCTAACATTATCATAAGAATGCATCTTAGAGTAAAAAATACTACATCAATTACTTGTATTTATTGTATAGATAATGATGGATTTTGATTGACTTGGCAGTGCAGGTACAAATCCTCTTGAATCATGAGCAATACAACTTGTCAACCAGGGTCATGTCCAAGATATTTTTGCTTGTGCGCTTGACCAAGTTCGTAATGTCACATTTTGTAAGTTCCTTTATAGTTCATAATTCAATATTAAGCTTGTTCATGATTATTATCTAGGTTTTTTGTATATGTTTTTTCATCTATTTGATTGTAAGCAACTCTGCATGTTTCCTGTTGTTCACTATGATTTCTCCCATTACCACTCCCAGGATGAATCCGAATTTATTGTTACATAGGTTACTTTATTGTTACTATGATTTCTCCATTTACGATTTCATAGGTTACATCATGTAAAGTTGTCAATCTCAAGTTGGTGATGAGCTTTAGTTCTCAAAGATGACCACAAAATGTAATACTTACCTTTATATTTCAGTAACCCTGTAATAAATTCTATTGATATATCTTCTAGTATTTGAATATGTATGTGGAATGGTTGAAGTAACCCTAGAGATTTTACTATCTCTCTTTTATTTATTATGCAAACCTGACCTTCTCTTACAAAATTTTGAATATCTTTCTTCATTCCTTCCAAAAATATATTTTTTGATCCTTTGAGATATTTTAAGGAACCCTGCGTCCTACCATCAGAGAGACATGGGACTCCCTTAATATTTGTTTATTCAAATATGCTTGCGTGCATAAAAATATTCTACATTTGCACCAAAGTATATCTCTCTTTCACTCCCAATGCTACATAGAGTTCATCCCATCCTTTATAAATTTTAGTTTTTGTTTAGTACTATTGTCATTTTTCCATTATGGCAAGCTTCTTCTAGCCACCTAGGAATAGAAAATGTAATTGGATATAAATTTGAGGCCTCTTCTATTTTAGAAAGAGCATCATGTACTAAATTTTCCTTACCCTTTTGCAGATTATCTCAAAATTAAAACTTTGCATTTTTTCTCCTCATTTTTGTTAATCTTCTAATGAAAATCATAGCTTCAAAAAATACTTTATGCTATCATGGTATATCTTTACTTTAAAGTACCTCCCAATGATATACTATCCCCATTTTTTATTGCATGTAATATTGCTTCCATTTATTTTTCATACGTAGATTTCACCAAATATTTTCTTTGAATTCCTTGCTTTTAAAAGCCAATGATATCCCTTATTGTGTTAATGTTACGTAAATTCCTTGTCCTAGTGCCTCACTCTACTATGAATGTTTTACCAAAAGTAGGTGCAACCGATGTTGGTGTAGAAGACATGGCATCCATTAAAAGAGAGAATGCCAAAGTAGCCTCATCATTCCATATAAATGATATTTTCTTCAAGAGATGTGTGAGTGGACTTGAAATGCATGCATAATTCTTAACAAATGATCAATAATATCATGTAAGTCTAAAAAATCTTCTAAGAACCTTGATTTTCTTAGGAATAGGTCATTTTGTAATAGCTTGCATCTTTTGAGGCTCCAACTTCACTCCTTCTTTTAAAACAATATGAACCAAATACTCGAATTCTTATTTCCCAAAAGCACATTTGGATATTTTTACATAAAAATGATTGTTCTCAATAATTTATATAACTTTTCCACATGTTTAGTGTGGTATTCCCATGATTTATTATAAATATGTGTATTATCAAATAAAACCAACACAAATTTTATAAGATGGGATCAAACAAAATTGTTCTTAAGTCGAGCCCGCCTGACTTCAAAAGGCGATAAACCATAATTCAAACCAAATTCGCGTTCCAAAATACCCTACTGATGTCGGCCAATTTTGTGACGCGAAAACCAAATGAATTCCGCCCTAATCTTTTTCGGGTCCGAAGTTGGGCTAGCGTACGGAGGGAGAGTTGTGACGCGAATTTCTTATCAAATTCGCCCTAATCTTTTTTGGGTACGGATTTCCACTGCGCGAGCGGCCCAAACAAAGATCCGCTCCAATCAATTTCTGCCACGTGTCCTCAATAAAAAGTTGCCCTGCTCCCGGCTACGGGTGCATTCGATGGCGTTTAAGGCGATGGGACATGGATGTGGCGATTTCATATCAATCGCATTAATATTTAATGATGTTCAATTAAGTTCCAAGGTTTTCACATCAAATCGCATTAAATTTTAACACTGTTCAAGATCGGACCTCCACTCCCGTTAGAGATTCTACATGCTCCAATATGATCCGGCCTTCGGCTCTCATTAATGATCAGAGATTAACTATGACTAGCTTCCTTCGATTGCATTGCATTGATAAAATGGCATTTCGCTATGGTTTTTCAGAGGAGCCGGTTGCTGGGTTACACTGACTGCTCACTGAGACGAGAAGGAGAAGTGACCAGCTGAACTGCTGCGTAGACCTTGTTGCATATCTTCATTTCTCTCGGTCTGGTCCTTGTCTGTCTTCCTCTATTTCTTGGAATTCTTCTTCTCCGTCTCCTCTTGTGCCCACTGGTAGTGAGACTGCACCCATGCCTCGTGTGCGTCAAAGGATGTGTTTCCACAGGGGGAGCAATAGAGATCAACTCCTGCGCGCTCCCTCCAGCCCCTCAACCGAGTTGTCTTCCGGCCAGTCCAGTGATTATGCAGGTCGCTATCCAAATACTAGGAGTGGGCGGGGTCAGGTTGTAGGATCTGGCCACCGTATGGATTTCCCTGCTCCTCGTTTCCCCGCCGCTAGTTCACCTTCTCCCACGATGCGCACTGCGTAATTTTCCTTTAATTGCTCTCTCAACCGCCCACGAATTACAGATTCAGTCACTGTGGTTTTCTGCGAGGAGGCCCAAACGGAGGAAGAATGCACCCGTCCAGCGGGTCTAAGCTCGGAAAAATCCGGCCAGCATTCGGGCCTTCAGGAGGGGAGCCGTGGCATGAATGCGGAGGTAGCACCTAGCGATCCTGGACCTTCCGAAGGATGGTGCCGAATCGTCGAGGAGCCAGAGGAGTAGTTTGGTTAATTTGTTTTTCTTGCTTCGTGGCCCACTTAATTGGGCTGCTTTTAGATTATTTTACTATGCTGGACCTTTGTAATATTTTTGAATTCTGTAAATTAAACGTTCAAGACTGGTTTCCCCGTATGAGGGTAGTCTTCTTAATTTTTTGATTTTTTGATGACAAATTTGCCATGAGTCTGGGCAATGATTTTGACTTCGGTGTAATTTTATTCCCACTATTAATAGATTAACTTTACTTAGAAAAAAAAATGTTGCCCTGTTTCTATTTTAAACCTGTTTTTTGAAATACAGAGCCATGTTTATATGGTCTACGTATTATACTCTTTCTCTGTATATCTACAGGAACCTTTTTGCTATGAATAGGGTGGATGCTGTAGCAGGCTACTAATGGAAACAAGTGAGCCTGAACCTTACATCTCGGATGCAACAAATGGTTACCAATTTTGGAATCAAGCGAGCCTGATCTTACAAGCGAGCCTAGGTTTCTACAGATGGTTATCACACTCATCACATGATTAGCGTTTTTCTCTGTTCAAGGATTTTGGGTACTTTAATTTGTATTTGGAACAATGGACTTCGGTACTCTATATATTAATTTACTATTCTACATACTGCTATTTCACTTTCTTATAGATGCCTCGAGCATATTTGGATGCTTTCTCAGATTTGTCGATAATCTCCATGTGGACCGTTACTGGGTTTTATATCATGTCCCTGTATGTGACATGGGGTATTTTTCTATCATTGTATGGGGTGGGACTTCCACTTTTCTGGATGGATATTTGGGTTCCAATCTTCAGATGTGAAAATGTAATGACTTCATGGACTGTTTTACTTCATATAATATATTCAAAACAACGTTTTTTCTCTTGTGAAAAAAAATTATTAATGTTTATCACTCTGCCTTCAAAACTAGCGATGCTGGTCTATGTTGCTGGTTTATTGATATGGTCTGATGGTCTTTTTATATTTTGGACATATCACACTCCTCACATGATTAGCGCTTTTCTCTGTTCAAGGATTTTGGGTACTTTAATTTGTATTTGGAACAATGGACGTCGGTACTCTATATGTTGCTTTACTATTCTACATACTGCTATTTCACTTTCTTATAGATGCCTCGGGCATATTTGGATGCTTTCTCAGATTGTCGATAATCTCCATGTGGACCATTACTGGGTTTTATATCATGTCCTGTATGTGACATGGGGTATTTTTCTATCATTGTCTGGGGTGGGACTTCCACTTTTCTGGATGGATATTTGGGTTCCAATCTTCAGATGTGAAAATGTAATGACTTCATGAATTGTTTTACTTCATATAATATATTCAAAACAACGTTTTTTCTCTTGTGAAAAAAAAATGATTAATGTTTATCACTCTGCCTTCAAAACTAGCGATGATGGTCTATGTTGCTGGTTTATTGATATGGTCTGATGGTATTTTTATATTTTGGACATATCACACTCCTCACATGATTAGCGTTTTTCTCTGTTCAAGGATTTTAGGTACTTTAATTTGTATTTGGAACAATGGACGTCGGTACTCTATCTGTTGTTTTACTATTCTACATACTGATATTTCACTTTCTTATAGATGCCTCGGGCATATTTGGATGCTTTCTCAGATTTGTCGATAATCTCCATGTGGACCGTTACTAGGTTTTATATCAAGTCCCTGTATGTGACATGGGGTATTTTTCTATCACTGTCTGGGGTGGGACTTCCACTTTCTGGATGGATATTTGGGTTCCAATCTTCAGATGTGAAAATGTAATGACTTCATGGACTATTTTACTTCATATAATATATTCAAAACAACGTTTTTCTCTTGTGAAAAAAAAAATGATTAATGTTTATCACTCTGCCTTCAAAACTAGCGATGCTGGTCTATGTTGCTGGTTTATTGATATGGTCTGATGGTCTTTTTATATTTTGGACATATCACACTCCTCACATGATTAGCGTTTTTCTCTGTTCAAGGATTTTGGTTACTTTAATTTGTATTTGGAACAATGGACGTCGGTACTCTATCTGTTGTTTTACTATCCTACATACTGCTATTTCACTTTCTTATAGATGCCTTGGACATATTTGGATGCTTTCTCAGATTGTCGATAATCTCCATGTGGACCGTTACTGGGTTTTATATCATGTCCCTGTATGTGACATGGGGTATTTTTCTATCATTGTCTGGGGTGGGACTTCCACTTTTCTGGATGGATAGTTGGGTTCCAATCTTCAGATGTGAAAATGTAATGACTTCATGGATTGTTTTACTTCATATAATATATTCAAAACAACGTTTTTTCACTTTTAAAGTTTCATTTATTTTTTTAAATTGAACCTGTCGTCGCTATACTGACGCCTTGTAAGCGTCGGAATTGCGACAGATTAGAAACGTCGAAAGAGCGACCATATAAAAACGTCGGACGAGCAACGTTCAAAACGTCGGACCACATTTCGTTGGAATTGTGACCGTTTACAAACGTCGGAAGAGCGACGTCCAAAACGTCGAACCACATTTCGTCGGAATTGTGACAGTTTACAACCGTCGGAAGAGCGACGTCCGAAACGTCGGACCACATTGCGTCGGAATTGCGACAGTTTACAAACTTCGGAAGAGCGACGATCAAAACGTCGGACCACATTTCGTCGTAATTGTGACAGTTTACAAACGTCAGAAGAGCGACGTTCAAAACGTCGGACCACATTTCGTCGGAAGTGCGACAGTTTACAAAGGTCGAAAGTGCAACGGATTGGGAAACGTCGGAAGAGTGACGCTTGTTTGGAAGTGACAGAAAAAGTATGGATAGTGCGACACTTTTTAATTGCGTCGAAACTGCGACGGCATGGTAAACCACGTTTTGCCCGCCCTCGAACTGTCGCTCTTGCGACGACTATGTGTCGGAATAGCGACGAATTGGCCGTCGGAATTTCCACCAAATTTTCTAGTGCAACCTCCATTGGTTGTGCTGATACTGGTGGTGATGGTGTGTTATGCATAACAGGAGGAATAGTGGTGGGCATTGCAGCTACTTTCTCCATGAATATTTCCCAAGTCATGTTAATGGCTGAGAGATGATGCAAAACAATGAGTTTGAATAGACCATGGTGGAAAATATTTGGGTAGTGATATTTTTTTTCTCTGAACCTTCTCAGTCATTCTAAGAAAGCTTCTGTACAAGTAATTTGGAAATTCAAGTGGTTTAGTAGAGGTAAAGTGGATCAATAATATGATATGGTACCTTTACAACCTAGAGAATCTCGCTTCATATGTGAAATATCTCATGATTAACCTCATCAAAGGAGCATATTTGTCAAGGAGGTGCCTAAAAGAGAAAATGTACTTAGGTTTCTCTCTAGCATGAGGTTTGAGGAATAGTTTGTAATCTTGAAGGTCTATGTCCATTCCCTTAAACCAATTTTTTCCATGACTAGGTATACTTGTTGTTGAAGAAATCACATCTGTTAATAAGTTGAAATCTACACCTACAATGATGATCTTACCCATACTAAAACTAGTGGCAAATAAGCTTGTCAATTGGAGATGACAGTATTCTTCCATGATTTTCTCTCATAATCTCAATCATACAGTCCTCTCAAAGCATCTTTTGGAAAAAGGTGAGGCATTGATTTCTTGCAAGGTGGAGGGCTAAAATCTAAAGTGGCACCCTCGTTTGTGGATTTTCTTATCACTCTCTATAATATCTACTAGAAGCATAAACCCTAAGTTTTTGGGATGTAGTGGGTATGTGCAGTGAATTTGGAAAAACAGAGGACAAGGATTGGGTAGGTTTGGATGGTGAGATGAAGGGTAATGAAGCCAAGATAAATTCCCAAAAAAAATTAGGAGGTAAGTTTGTATGTTAGCTTCAGAGTATTAGTGAAATTTCGTGAAGTGGGTATGATGGAGGTGGCTAAATTAGGAAAACCAAAGAATTTCTTGTTTTTCCAATGGAAAAGTAGTAAGAATTTAGGGTTTGATGGAAATGATGCTTAGGGAGGGTGTAGATTGTGGGGAATGATAGGATAGGGCCTGTGAAATGTGTATGAGGGTTGTAAATGATAGGGTTCGGGTTTATTCCACTAAAATCACTCAATGATAGGAAAAGATAAAAAACGTAGTGGGAGAGAAGGTAAACAAGAAAATCAATGACATGTTTGATAAATTGACTTTGAGGAGGATGTGAGGTGTCCACTTACTGTTGTAGATGTTGTAGATGTTGAGTTTCAACAAGAAATTTCAGCACCCACACCTAGTGTGGGACCAGGAGGTCCAAGAAACACCTACACTAGGGTGGGACCACAGGGCTAAATTTGGTGCATGTCTATTTTAGTTATCCCTTAATTAAGATGGACAATAAGATGTAATCTAGTCTCAAAATAACTTGTAATAGTTAATTTAGTGTGATAAACTCAGTTAGCTCATGAATTTCGAGTTAGAGGTAGTTGGTGAGGCATGTAGAGTAATTCTAGTTGTAACAGAGTTCGAAGTGTAGTGGTGCATTAGTTAATGCAGGTTGTAATGAGTTTAACTCAATTAAGTGAGTTAAACTCAGTTGTGCTAGTTGTAACTGTTAGATACACTAGTGAGAGATCAAGTGAATTAAATATTATTTAATTCACAATCAGTGATCTCACATGAAAACGATTATTTACTATTATTATATGCATGCATGTCAGATCTAGTGGAGACCCATTTGAGATCTAGGTGAAAGGGAAGTTGAATATCAGTTGTAGGATTATTGGGTTGCACCCATGCAACATAACACCCATGGGAGTTCCCATGATACTTGCGCAGTCAAGGAAGTCCAAAATTCCTAAATAATAGGGATTACATTCATCAAGGATTGCACAAGCAAGGCAGGATTTCTGGAGGCAGTAAATTGGCTACGTATTGGTCATTTTTATGTGTGACAGTCTGAGACAATTAGCTGAGTATAGGAGGGCTCTTGTGAGAAGATTTGTATGTAATTGTTTCAAGATTCCATGTTGAATACACAATAGAATATAGTGGGGTTTTTAGTAGCAAGCTTTCCTTAGGAAATTATCTGTGTTGTGGCTTGATTGATTCTTCTTTGCTTCATGTGATTGGTGATTTTGTTTTTAATTCCACAATTAATTTGTAGAAGTGGTTCAGTATTTAACTTTAGTACATTGTTAGATTAAATTTAATCCATCATATACATGCATGTTGTATAATTTATACTGTAGAAACCTTTTGCAGTGATTCTGGAGCTTATATGAGTGATTCAGGAGCAAACACCCAAAAGTGCATCACACTCACTGATGCATAGCAGAGGCTTACAGATGCATAGAGCAGGTGTCCAGATGCATAACAAAACCTTCTTGGAGCAAATTTATTGATTTTCTTCCAACCCTTGACAATTATGGAGCAATATGAAGGTCAGAGAGTAGCTCTACCAATCATGAAAATACAAAATGAGTTGAAAAAACCTTCTTTTTACTCTTTATAACATCTTGAAATGAATTTTTGTCTTTTAGTGAAACCAAAAACTTTGAGGACAGTTTTGCCTTTTTGAAACAATTTGATAATGTAGCAAGCTTTAAAATAAGACAAATTATCTTAATTTATTCCCCTACCTATGCTAACTCCCTTTAAATGAATTATATGTTGGAAATGAAGTCTTGTTTGCCCTATTTTATAACATAATTGGACTTTTAGTGGTGAAACAAGGACATTTAGACATAGACCTAGATGAAGATGGAGTGACTGATCTATGACCCTAGATGAAAATGAATGACATGACCTCTAAGATGAGTATGGCCATGAATGGGATGAGGGGAGTAGAAATTTAGACCTAAACGATATACAGTGACCAAAATTATTTGAAAACTTGATTGAAAAGACCAAAGTTTGACCTAGGACTACTAAAATGCAAACTGAAAATCATATTTGATCACTGAACATATTGACACTAATGTTGGCTCCAGCTGGGGATGGAAACTCCTTTAGGAGGTGTCAAGAACACCGTAGATCAGGTAGCCTTATCCATTGGGCAATGGAGTCAAAAACTAGAAATTGACACTGAAAGATATACTCAGAATGTTGAGCTTATTCATCACAGCTTACCTACTCTAACAGTGATCCATAAATCAGTACTTGATCAAGTGAAGTCGAAGATCCAATGTAACCAATCAAGTAAATTACTACCTGATTGATGCTTGTATTCAACTCCACCAGGCATAAATAAATATTGAGTAAATGGCAACTCAAAATGAAATCTGAGCCCAAAACTTGTGTTGGTGAACAAAACAAACTCCACCTTTTCTGATGCTTGCAAAAGGCTACCCAAGGGGTCTTGAAAATCATGAAACATTACCTCTTTTTTATCAGCAAAAAGAAGGGAGATGCTTTCAGATATAATGGATGATTGTTTTTCTTCATTTGGTTGATCCTTCTTAAAAATGCAACAATTTTCTCTTCCATATCATCGAGATCAGAGAAAATATTTGTATGCTCTTGCATATCTTCAATTTAGGTAGCAAAATCAGCATCAACACAAATATCTACAAGTGGCTTTTCATGTATAATTGTCTTGGATTTGAAAAAATTATATATCTTGACAATTTGAAGGTTGCTGAACATGTTCATCAAACTCAAGACAAAAAAGTTGTTGTACATTGTTTTTTACCTCGACGGATAAATCATGACTCCTTAGAATTTTGTTATAAGAAAACTCAAAATTCTGATTTGCGCTTATTTCCTCCTGAATTAAAAACTCATAAGAGGAAAGGGATGAAGGGTAGCTGGAAAGAACGTCTTCATATATATCTTTATCACTTGAATATTAGCAATATTTATGGAAATTATCATCAAATTCAAAAGATGGAAGATCAATGTCATCCTTTGAAGAATTCTACTCAATTTCGATGTCATCCATGGTTGAATCCATGATCTTCTCATGGCGGTGAAAAGGGTTTTCATTCAAAGCATCCAAGATTTCATCATCATTAAACTCTTCATCACCATAAGCACTTTCTAGCTCTTGAATAAAATTCTCAAAGTGATCACAACAATCCTCAATCAAAAGCAAAGAAGGATAGTTTTATCTATACTTCTCAAAAAATACTGAGTGAAAATCCTTGAGAGAATAAATACAAGCAAGAGGCAAGCTTTCATACCAAAGATATTCTTTTTGTTCTAATGTGATCATGAAAATCTTCATTAAACAATCTTCATGAAAATTAATCTTCATCTTACGCACATGCATATGAAATCTTATTAAATGAAGTGTAGCATCATCACCTTTTCCATCTATGGATTTTGGCAAGTATGTTTTCTAATCTACCTGAGGCATAGGATTTGGAAAGCCAGGGATATGAGACCGATCCATAGGAGAATACCTATCATTCCTTATTGTATTTGAATCCATCTTGAAAACAATGAAGTCACCAATAGTTCTTGAAGCTACCGATTTTTGAATAGTGGAGTCGCCATGAAAACTTTGAACTTTTGGATTTTTCGACACTAGAGTCGCCAGGTGTAAGATGCACAGCCTTTCTTGTGACTGACCATTGTTCACCATCAACAATCAGAGCTAATATTTTCTGTTATTTCCTGGGAAATATTTAACCTTCAATCCCCAAAAAAGGTGCCAAAAATTTTATCACTCCCCCCAAATTTCCCAAGGCTGAGAGTGGGATTGAAGGAAGGTGACCATAGACCAGGCTTTAAGTTAGGTAGCTAGCCCTACCAGGACTAGAGAGAGCTCTCTCAATGTCACTTTGCAGTCAATTAAATGACTGAATATTTAATGATCTTAGGCTATTTATGTACGCTCAGTAAATAGGGTTGTTGTTTGATGTTTGTGTGCTGGATAGGAATGATAGTAAGGAGACTAAGTCTAGGGTTTAAGGTCTGAATTCCAGATCAATTTGCAAAGAATATGGATGAGGTCAGGTAGGTATCTTGAAAGCATGTTTATTTTGTCATTTTGTATAGGATGAAATGATAGAAAATCTAAATGAGAACTGAGGTGAATACATTCATTTAGCATAACATAGACATATAATGTAAATCTTGTTAAGACGAAGCATGAAAAGGCATTGCTTATAAACTAACAAGATAAACACATAGAAGCATGTATATGAAAGAGGAAAACATATATTTCAGCATGATAAGATAAACATACAAAGAAATTACAAATTCTGCAAGGCATATCACATGATTCTCAACACAAATTCTGCAACATTATCTTTGATTTCATTCCAAAATTATTATACAATAGCTCCACTGCAAAAAACAACTATCCAACCCAACAAAAGACTAAAGTAGCTCTACTTATAGAAAATATGAACAATGACACCTCATATGGTCAAAATCCCATCCAAAATACATCATAATTACATAAGATGAGTCACTTCCTAGAATATAGGGAGGTTAGAAACCATTCCCTCAAATTTAGCTAAAGACTAGGAGTGTGTGTCCCCCACATTAAATTACATCTTTCCTCATGATAAGAGGAAAAAACCAACTCAATTACTCCAATTCCAGCTCAAAGGACAGCAAAACCTAGAAAATCTGACTTTTTCTGGGCTTGACAAGTGTCTTGAGGAATCCTATGCATATGCCTAGTGCCATTTTACCGATGTCTAGCGCCACTTTATAGTTTATTTTGAGGGAATTTTAGGACTCCAAATCCATATATGGAATATAAGTCAATTAGCCATGTGTGTCTACTTTCCAAAACATCTTGAATTTTGAAAAACCACCCACTGTAAGGCTCCAAAAGTTGATTCTCCCAACCTTAGCATAGCACCAAGTCAATTTTGTTGTGTAGTGCCATGTTAAAAACAGTGGCAGAAGCATAGAAAACTGGTGTTTTTTTGGCTTTTCTGCAAAACTAGAGCTTTTCATGCAAAAAGAGTTCTTGATCTATGATGTACTCATCAAAATTCATCCAACCATGTAAGCCATTCATCATGTAGGTGCCCTAGGAAAAAGTGTAGTGCCTTGGCACTACGCATTTGTGGAGGTAAATTTTCCAAATTAGTGTAAAAATCACCAAAAAAACCAAAATATCTCAAAACTTTTCCAAATTTGTTTTATGGCACCTTTGGATGATGCTCTAAACAACCAATGAAGCTTCAGTTATAAAATCTAAACTATCCTTCTCCTTTAGCTTCATTTGAATTTCATTTAGCTTCTTTTTCACCTGTTCGAGCCTGATTTGTGAAATTTTGTTCCTGACGCAATAATGATTGCCCATATGTCTTTGGAGGTTTTTATTCTTCTTGGATTTCTTCAAAAACTTCTCAAGGTGCCCGTTGACCCTATCAAGCCAATAATCATCAAGAATCGGCTCATTAAGGGTCTTCCAACATGATTTAGAAGTTGTCGATTCTCTTTCTCTTTGAAGTGCCTTTTTGAGGCCTATTTTCCTCGATCTTCTTCTTTTTCTTTCAACCTCTGCATCCTTCATCTCATCATCATCTACAATATATTTTCCTTTGCCTTTGTCTGCATCAACATGTACTTTAGGTTTGACTTGGAGGAGCAATTTTACCTTTAATTGAAGATTTTTTTGTTGTAGGAAAGTGATTTGAGAATTTGAAATTGAGAACACTGCCCTCAACTCTACTATTTCCTCATAGTTTTCTTTAATGATATCTTCATATGATTTATCCTTAAATTTTTATGCCATGTCAACATCTAGGGGCGCTTGTTCATCATGTCGGTGCAATGTTGATTCAATATGATGCATGAGTGGTTGCTCCTCTATTTCTCTTTGATCAGCTATAGTTTCGTGTAGATACACTTTTGATGGATTTGGGAGAAAATACTTGTCTCTTTCCTTTCTCATAGATGTGAGTGACCTCAAAAACCCTAGGAGCCTTTGAAATCTGATTTTTCATGCTGGAAGATCCAACCTCCATTGGTTGTGCTGATACTGGTGGTGATGGTGTGTTATGCATGACAAGACTAGTGGTGGACGTTGTTGCTACTTTCTCCATGAAGGTTTCCCAAGTCATGTTGCTACTTTTTCCATGAATAGACCATGGTGGAAAAGACTTGGGTAGTGATCTTTGTTTTTTCTCTGAACCTTCAATCATTCTAAGAAAACTTATGTACAAGTAATTTGGCAAGTCAAGTGGTTTAGTAGAGGTAAAGTGCATAAATAATCTGATATGGTACCTGTATAACCTAGAAAATCTCCCTTCACATGTGAAATATCTCATAATTAACATCATCAAAGGAGCATATTTGTCAAGGAGGTGCCTAAAAGGGAAAATGTACTCAGGCTTCTCTCTAGCATGAGGTTTGAGGAACGGTTTGGAATCTTCAAGGTCTATGTCCATGCCCTTAAACCACTTTTTCCATGACTAGGTATACCTGTTGCTGAAGAAATCACATTTGTTGATAAGTTGAACTCTACACTTGCAATTATGGCCTTTCCCATACTGAAACTAGTGGCAAATAAGCTTGTCAATAGGAGATGACAACCTTCTTCCATGATTTTCTCACAGAATCTCAAGCATCCAGTCCTCTCAGAGCATCTTTTGGCAAAAGGTGAGGCATTGATTTCTTGCAAGGTGGAGGGAGAAAATCTGAAGTGGTGCCCTCCTTTGTGGATTTTCTTCTCACTCTCCATAATATCTATGAGAAGGATAAACCCTAGGTGTTTAGGATGTAGTGGGCATGTGCAGTGAATCTGGAAAAACATAGGACAAGGATTGGGTAGGTTTGGAGGGTGAGATGAAGGTAATGAAGCCAAGATAAATTCCCCAAAAAAAATCAAGAGGTAGGTTTGTATGTTAGCTTCAGAGTATAAGTGAAATTTGGTGAAGTGAGTATGATGGAGGTGGCTAAATTAGGAAAACACGGGAATTTCCTGTTTTTCCAATGGAAAAGTAGTAAGAAATTAGGATTAGATGGAAATGATTCTTAGCGAGGGTGTGGATGGTGGGGAATGATATGATAGGGCCTGTGAAATGTGTATGAGGGTTTTAAATGACAGGGTTATGGTTTATTCCACTAAAATCACTCAATGATAGGAAAATATAAAAACGTAGTGGGAAAGAAGGTAAACAAGAAAATCAATGCCCTGCTTGATAAATTGACTTTGAGGAGGATGTGAGTTGTCCACTTACTGTTGTAGAAGTTGTAGAAACCTTGTGCAATGATTCTGGAGCTTAGATGAGTGATTTGGGAGCAAAAACCCAAAAGTGTAGCACACTCACAGATGCATAGCAGAGGCTTCCAGATGCATAGCACAGTTGTCCAGATGCATAACACAGCCTTCTTGGAGCAATTTTCTTGATTTTATTCCAACCATTGAAAATTATGGAGAAAGTTGAAGGTAAGAGAGGAGCTCTACCAATCATGAAAAGACAAAATGAGTTGAAAAAACATTATTTTTCCTGTTTATAATGTCTTGAAATGACTTTTTGTCTGTTAGTGAAACCAAAAACTTTGAGGACAATTTTGCCTTTTTGAAACAATTTAACAATGTAGCAAGATTTAAAATAATACAAGTTGTCTTACTTTATTCCCCTACCTATGCTAACTCCCTTTAAATGACTTGTATGCTGGAAATGAAGTCTTGTTTTCCATGTTTGATGGCATAATTAGACTTTTAGTGGTGAAACAAGGAAATTTAGACATAGACCAAGATGAAGATGGAGTGACTGATCTATGACCCTAGATGACAATGAACAACATGACCTCTAAGATGATGATGGCCATGAATGGGATGAGGCGAGTATCAATTTAGACCTAGACCATATGCAGTGACCAAATTTTACTTGAAAACTTGATTGAAAGACCAAATTTTTACCTAGGACTACTAAATAGTAAACTGAAAAGCATATTTGATCATTGAACATATTGACACTAAAAGTACATAACAAGATTTTTGTTTCTAAATTAGTTTACTGTTTAGTGCAGAATTAGGTACAAAACCTTTGTTTTTGGTTCAATTTATCTAATGATGAACATAAATACATCTAATTAAATCTTCCTGTGAATTCAAGAAAATAACCAACTATCTATTCAAATCTTTATTGCACTACAATTCAAGTAAATATTCACACAGGAAATCGAATAACTCTACTGCAAATAACATGCAATTCTCTAAGTGTTAACACGCAACCTATACTTAATAATAGCACTTTGTCTCTAATCGGTTCTAAATAGTCAAATAAAGCATAAGATATAGGAGTCTCGTTCCATTGATATATAAATTCATAAGCAATGAACACTTCCGTTCAAAGCAATAAATTCAATTTAAAACATAAACATTTGTTTCTTCATAAATTTGTTTCAAAATCGAAACTTCTCTTTTCCAACATTCATGAATTTGAAAGTGTAATCACGGAGTTAATCATGTACATAGTATGTTCATAACAATTCTCCATTGCTTACAAAGACTTAACAACAATACACTTGTTATCTTTAATCCAGGTCTATGAAAACAGTAAGGAAACTTAAGTACGAATTTAAGTGTAGAAATTCTGAAAAATTACTAACGAAAGCAAATGAGAATTCAATCAACTATTTTAATTAATTCTAAAATGAAATTCAAATAAACTACTATCCTTGGGGTCACACCATAAATCAAAAAGAAATTACATAATCTAGAATGCAAAAAATAAATTGCGGAATGATGAAATAAATTGACAAAGAAAATACAGAAAGCAATTACAAAATGCAGAAATAAATTGACAAAACAAATTGATTCTACTTCAAACTATTTGTAGACAAAAGGAAATAAACACTAAAGTTCAGACTTACATAATATATATTAACCCTGCAAATACGATGGGTTCAGGTAGCCCTTCCTGTCCATGTGTTACAGGTCTAAGCTCAACTCACGAAATGGACACCAAGGCTTACAACAACTTCATCACCCTTTATTCATTCAGCCAAAAACAAAGTCTAATATACAACAACCAACATATGTAATCGTGCTTCTCTTCCCCTATGTAAATCTCCCTATAGTACTAAGTGATTGCAATATATATTTTATGATTTTACAATTTGAGATCATGAACTCAAGGATTTCATCTTAGCCATATGCCAACAAAATTACAAAAATACATTTCAAATGATTTTTCTGGAATTGATTATGGAAAATTTGTCTTGGTAGTCATGTGACACATGCATAGATTGATTGAGATATGGTATTTATGATTGCAACTCCTCTTGGCTTGAAAAATAAACAAAATAAGTCTTCAACCCATAATATTTGAAACCATGGTTGATATGAAATATTTGAAATCGTCAAACCTAGAATTTTGGTACTTGACCCAGAATTTTGGTACTTAATCATGTACTGTAATATTCCCCTTACCATAAATTCTTCGTGGTAATGAATTTTTACAAAAATTTGTTGGGTTACTTGAATTATGGTACTTTGAACAAAACTCGTATCTCAGAATCCCGATATTTTTCTTCTTTTGATCACAAATTGAGATTTTAATCTACAAAAAATAGCCATTCGGTACTTAACTACCTTAATTGACTTTTGGTACTTAATTAGGTTAATTGACTTATGAATAATTTCAGCAATGGATCCCTATAGTAAATAAGCTTGCTAAAACCATCATTAGAAAATCATACCAAAGTCATCTCTAATCATTGAAAATTCAAGAAAACTAATGATAATCAACCACAAAGTTTAAGATGTGAATTAGAGGCAAGTTGTAGAATTATGGGGTGAAATGAGTTAAAAGTATAGGAATATAGGTTATTAATAATGATATTGTATGGTGGAAAATGGAAATATTTGAGGCCCAACATCCCCCCATGCCTGTGGATTTGCATGTCCTCATGCAAAAAAATCCCTTGCACATTGATAGATTCTTGAAATTGTTTTGTAGATGTTGGTTCTTGTGGGACAACATTTCTTGAATATTTGGAGGTGTTGGTTCTTGTGGACCAGCACTTGCTTGAATATTTTGAGGTTTTGGTTCTTATGGAGCAACACTCTTCACATTTAACATATCATTCTAATTTGCAGAGCAATACAAATTGAGAATCCCCAATGCGAGATATCCCACCTTTGATGTCAATGGGAATCAAGGGACTAGGTACACTCTACCAGCCATGAATGGATTTGTCGAAGTTGAATGGACTACAAAATTCATCTACTAAGAAAAATTGATGTATTTCCTTAGTATATGACAAGGATACCTTTCATTAAGGCATGTAGGCTCCTAGGTACCTTATCTAACTCTAACCTTGATCCCAGATAATGTGTTGATGTCATTGGGACAAGGATTGTTGGTAGGTGTTACTTAAGGGATCCCACATTAACCAACTCGAGTATAAACATAATTACTTGAAAGATACATGATTTGAATAACTCACACAAATTTAAAAAACTTTATTGGGAACCTTGCCTGCCTGTTACTTGGTTTTCAAGAAAATTCTATGTCCAATTGCGCCAGACAAGCTGGTTTTCACAAAAGGACTTATTTTTCTCTTTATTATTTTCATTTATTTATTTATTACAATACCAACTTTCCTACTCCACTAGATAAAATACGTCCTCCTTCAAGTGAAAGAGAACTTCCAATGAAGCCATGTGTTGATCAAGTACACAGATATATTCATGGAGAGATTTAACATATAAAATTTAGAATGTACATGAGCATGAAAAATAAACAGCCTTGAAAGATGTGATACAAAGATTATTTCAAATATGAGAGTGGTACTTTGGTTGGATTGTGATTTGGAACCAATGCTCGATGTAATCTTGGTGGTATTGGACCATTTATTCATTTGGAACACTTTGGAAGTCCTCCTCGATCATGTCAAGAAAAATTGGATAATTGGTCTCCTGAATGCATACAAGTCTTGCTGATGGACATGGTGACAGTTCCTCGATCTTAGGTCCAGTAGGATGCTCCCCATCATATTTGGTACATGATTTCTGGATCTGTTTGGTAGATAGGCAAGAGGAATCAATGGAGACTGTCAAATTCCCTTTTAGTTGTGGAGAGATAGATAATTTCCTCAATGTGGTCAGGATGAACTCTTCGTAAGAGACAGATATCCCAGATACTGCTAGGATTTGAGAAAGTACTTTGAAGAACATTATTCAAGCTCACAATCGTTCTTGAATTTCTCATGCTAATTGATCATCCCTATCTTGCAACATGGATTAGTACACAGGGGTTCTTACAGCACCCCAAAAAAAAATTATCTCTAAAGAGCTTGAAATTTTAATCTAAATGAATTAAAACTACTAATTGCAATAAAAATTTCCAAACTTGAACTCCTCGCTTACTTAGACAACCATACTTTGGAGAAACCCCAAACCAAAGCAGATGCGTGGCTCTTTAGTCACGTCTTACTGTCTTCTCCGCCCTCTAGTTGCCCTGCAACTAAGATCACACAGAAAACTTGTGAAAGAAACTATGCTCTAATCCCTTTAGCACCTCCCTGGAAATCGCGCCAAAATTTTTGGGGAAATTATATGTGTTATAATTCCAAAATTTAATTATCATCGAGTCTCGTAAGCTTCAAGGCACAAACGTAGGTAACATAGGATCAGTGCATCTATCCTAAGCTAACATCTTAGAAATTTTGGAATAATGTATTGAATAGAGTACAAAATTTATGTTCCTAAATCATTTTACTGCTTAGTACATAATTATGTAAGAAATAAGATTTTTGTTTCTAAATCATTTTACTATTTAGTATAGAATTAGGTATAGAACACTATTTTTGTTTCTAAATGAGTTTAATATTTAGTATAGAATTAGGTACAAAACCTGTTATGAAACTAGCTCCAAAAATAGACGAAAAGAGAGATCAACGCCTTATAAATCAGCCACTTCGATCGGGAAACCTCCAATACATTACATAAATGAAAATTTCTTGGATGATACAAATGACCAAAACCTCCTTCTATATATAGGAGTACATGGGGTCACAATATAATCCTAGTCGACCTAACAATAATCATGTAAGGGCACAATAATAACAATATTGGGGTTACAAGGGTACAACAATAACAATAAGGGGGTTACACTAACAACAATAAGGGAATATACTAGTAATATAGGGACCTAACATGCCCCTCTCCTTCAAAAAAGTGTTGTCCTCAACGCTTGAGTAGATCCAGATGCTTCTGTATAAACTTCTCATCCTCGCATGTAGAATCTTCAGTGGGTAAGTTCTTCCATTTTATGAGATACTCTGAAATTGATCGATTTCATAGCTGTCGAGTTCTTGTTTCCATGACTAATTTAGGTTCCAATATGATTTTTCCTTCCTCATCAAGTTATGGAAATATTGTTGGAATTGGAATTTTTTCCCCTATAACCTTCTTTAAGCATGAAACATGGAAAACTGGATGCACTCGTAAAAAAGAAGGAAGCTCCAATTTGTATACCATAGTACCAATCTTTTGCAACACCTTGTAAGGACCATAGTACTTTGGTGATAATTTATTATCCTTCTTAGCTTGCTTGAGGGATATTTGTTTGTATGATTATAGCCATAAAAATACCCAGTCTCCTACATCAAAACTTCTCTCGCTGTGATGTTGATATGCTTGTTGTTTCATTCGATTTTGTGCAAAATTTAGGTTATCCTTTAAGAGTTGGAGAACTTCTTGTTGATGGTCGATGTGATATTCCACTCCTTGAACCTTAGAATTTTCTGTTAAATAAAATTTTATGGATGGCGGATGATATCCATAAAGTGACATAAATGGGGTCATTTTTGCTGCAATATGGAAGGAAGTGTTATACCACCATTCAGCGAGAGGCAACCACTTGACCCATTGTGTTTGCTTATCAGATACAAAACAACAAAGATATCATCCCAAAAATTTATTCACTATCTCAATTTGACCATTGGATTGAGGATGATAAGATGAGTTGTGAGCTAGTTGAGTATCCAAACAAGAAAATAATTTCGTCCAACAATTTCCAGTAAAAATGGGATCTCTGTCACTTACAATAATCTTTGGGTTTCCATGTAGCTTTTGAATTGTTTCCATAAATGCAGTAGCAACTGTACTTGCTTTAAATGGATGAGATAATTGGCTAAAGAACCCTTTTGTTTGAGTTTTATCAATTGGCTAAAGAAGGTGTTTCTCTTTGTATCCTCATAATGCGCTATCATTTCCTCCGTAAAAATTGACCAAGTGACAATTTTTTTACGGGAGCAAAGCCATCGATACCATACAAATGTACTTTGTTCTAAATGTAAAGTTTCAATGTGTACCTTTTGTGTGTTTTGCACATTATTGAGATCAAAATATTGCTCCATCTGTAGTATCCATGTTACGGTATCCTTTCCATCAAACTTCCTCATATCCATATTTGGAATATAGTGGTTCTTTCATTCAATATTAGAGTTTATGAAATCACGATTAACATTTATTTTGTTCTCATCATGAGTTTCTTATACTATATTTTCGCCATTAGGAAACATTTCTTGTATCAACTTTGTTAAACCTTCCATGTCTGCTTTTATATCATTCTTACTGTTTTCCATGTTGTCTTTCATTTTTTCATCGATCTTAGATTCCATGTCATCCATCTTAGATTCCATGCCAGCTTCCATTCCATCCATCTTAGCTTCCATGCCTTTCTTCAAACCATCCATCTTAGCTTCCACGCTTTTCTTGAAAACTTCCATTTCATTTTTTTGTTGATCTTTGCGAGAGTGAAATTTGGTTCACTTTCTCTTGTAATTTTGACATGTCATGTTGCAGTTCTTCATATTCATGGGTCATATTAGATACTTTTGAAGGCTTAATTCGTGTTGAATTATTTTTAGGGGGAATTTTAGAAGCTAATACTGATAACTATTCTACAATATGCCCTTGGAATCAATTTAAACTGATTTTTCAAACAAGACTTATGCAATTCAAAAAAAATACACACCTTTTTCTTGCATTTGAGAAGCTTGATATTGAAATGGAATTATCTTTGTGATTTTGGATTTTCAATATCTGAAATTAGGTCCTGTAGTAGCCCTCTGAATCTTCTTTTGAATGCCACAGGTCTGACCTGATTTGGATTCTTCAAGACAAAGTTATGCCCAATATCCCACAATGACTTAATTATGGAATGGTTCAATAGAGAAAACTTGTATGGCGTGCCACGTGTCACTGTTTCCTCCTTTGGCTCTGAAATTGATATACATGAAACTACAGTTCGTGTGCTTGCAGACACTTCTTACAGAATTCCAATCCGATGCTCAAAGAGAGAGTTATGATGAGTTTCCCACAGTCACCTCTTTGAGATGAAATTCAGGAGCCTGAAAAAACCTAACATCCACAGATCATATCTCCGAAAATATTGCGAACCAAGATCTAAAATTTTTACAAGAGGTTCCTCACAATTTTGGCTTCACTCTGTAAAAATTTCAGCTTCTAAGCCTTATTAGAACTAAATTTATGGTGCAAATTCCATGATGACCTGTTTTAGGTGAAATTCAGGAACCTTAAAAAGCCCTAACTTCCACAGATCATGTCTCTGAAAATATTGCGAACCAAGATCTGAAATTTTTACATGAAATTCCTCAAGATTTTGGCTTCACTATGTAAAAATTTCAACTTTTGAACCCTCATAGAAAAAAAAAAGTTATAGCGAAAATGCCATGATGACCTGTTTGGAGCAGAAAAACCCTAGAATCCAAAGCTCTGATACCAAATGTTATGAAACCAGCTCCAAAAATAGAAGAAAAGAGAGATCAACACCTTGGAAATCAGCCACTTCGAGGGGGGAACCTCTAATACATTACATAAATGAAAAATTCTTGGATGATACAAATGACCAAAACCTCCTTCTATATATAGGAGTCCATGGGGTCACAATAATCCTAGCCGACCTAACAATAATAATGTAAGTGCACAATAATAACAAATTGGGGTTACAGGGATACAACAATAACAATAAGGGAGGTACAGTAACAATAATAAGGGACTATACTAGTAATATAGGGACCTAACAAAACCTCTGTTTCAAATTCAATTTATCTAATGATAAAAATAAATAAATCTAATTAAATATTCCTACGAATTCAAGAAAATAACCAGCTATCTATTCAAATGTTTATTGCACTCAAATTCAAAACTTCACACATGAAATCAAATAACTATACTACAAATAACATACAATTCTCTAAGTGTTAACACACAGCCTATACTAAAGAATAATATTTTGTCTCTAATCAGTTATGAATATTCAAACAAAGAATAAGCTACAAGAGTCTCGTGCCATTAATGTATAAATTCATAAGCAATGAACACTTCCGTTCAAAACAAGAAATTCAATTTAAAACATAAATAGTTTTTTCTTCAAAATTTCGTTTCAAATCGAAACTTCTCTTTTCCAACATTCATGAATTTGAAAGTGTAATCACAGAAATAACAATGTACATGGTATGTTCATAACAATGCTCCATGGCTTGCAAAGACTCAAAAATAATACACTCGTTATTGTTGAGATTCAACAAGATGATGAGCTCAGTGAAAAGAGTCGCCTTCACTAAGTGGGCCCGCAGGCTATTTTTGGCGCAAAGTCTATTTTTACACTATGTCTATTTTTATACATGTCTATCATATTCTATGAGTTGCAGGATGCTATTTGTGTATGGTTGGTCAAGTTGGAAAAATAGATGGAATTCTATTTTTAGACATATTAGGTGGAATCTATTTTTACATTGCCATTCTAAAAATAGATATGTCGAATATTATTAGCTCTTAATAATATTTGGACTCTAAACATTATCTTATTCTCTTGGAGCACTTCAGTTAAGTGCACATATGTGGCACAGCAGCTGACAGAAGGAATTACGCTATTCCTAAGGGTTTACTGGAGCTAATACATGGAGGACTTCAGTTAGAACTCATGTGATAGAGTTTGGTGGAGTTGTAGAAGTAGTTGGTGGAGTTGTGTTCAGTTTAACTCAGTTAGACAAAGTTGAGCTAGTTATATCTAGTCTAACTGATTGATACACTAGTGAAAGTGGTGTGAATTAATTATTAATTAATTCACTAAATAATAACTCATTTATCAACTGAAGAATACATCAGTTAACTACAGTGCATGGCAGTTTCAGTGGAGACCAGTGGAGAGGTAGGTGAAAGAGCAAGTGCGACTATCAGTTGTGACTATAGTGATGCATTGATTGCATCCAACACTCAGTGGAGATGCCAATGAGTATTGCACAGTCAATCCTAGAGCAATTCGAGTTCATTCAGATCCATTCTTCAGCAGGGATTGCGCAGTAGAGGCAGGCTAGTAGGTGGCAAAGATCGGTGCATGGATTTGCTAGATCGGGTCTGATTAGTGTGTAGCGATTGTATTGTACTGAGAGCTTGATATGATCAGCTTTGTATGAGGATTGTTACATGATCTCTATGACATATATTATATACAGATAGTTGGGGTTTTTAGCTTCAGGCTTTCCCGTTAAACAGTTGTGTTAATGTGTGTGAATTTTTATGGTTTCATGTGTGCATTGCAATTGATTTAATTTCCGCATGTGATGATCAATGGTGGAATAGATTTTGTATTGTGCATGAAGTTAAAATAGTGTGTGATCAGGAGAATCTTGGATATATAACACATAATTTATATAATTTCTACATGGTATCAGAGCAGTATTGATCATAGGAGATTGCAATTATTGAAGCGATTGAGTTTTGTGCTGGTGGAATTCGAATTTGCTGCAGTGTTTTCTTGGTGTCGAAGTTGAGCATTCATTGAAATGTCTTTCAATGGATTGCGATTGGAGTATGTACTTGATGGGAGATCGAATTAAATAGCATGGAAGGACAAGATGAAGGCGGTTTTGGATGATAGTGGGTTGAAGGAGTTCATAGATGTTGATATTCCAAATCCTGGTTCTAGTGATGATGTTGCGCTTGATGCATGGCAAAAGAAGGTAGTGAAGTGTGAAAGGATTCTGTTGGAAGGTGTGAAGGATCACATTGTGCCTAGCCTTCATGGTAAAGCCACTCCATTATTAATGTGGAAGGCTTTGACAGACTTGTTCCAAAACATAGTGACAGAGGAAGGAAGTTGGCGCTTAAAGACAAGCTCAGGAAAATAAAAATGGAGAAAGGCGACAGTATACCAAAATACCTCACGAAGTTTTTCCAGTGTAGGGATGACCTACGAAGTGTGCGAGTTACTGTTGATGAAGAAGACTTGGTGAGCTTGGCTCTCCTTGGGCTTCCAAAGAGTTGGCATAGCTACGAGGACTCTGTCAATGGTCGGGAGAAACTGCCAGGATGGGAGCGAATTTGGTCGGATCTTGTGCAGGAGGAGATAAGGCGGGGTACCAGGGATGGATCTTCATCGAAGAATGAAGATGAAGAAAATTTCACTTTGGCTGCCAAAGCAAGGAAAGGGAAGGGGAAGAAAAATCATTCTCAATTCGGTGCGAAAGGAAAGAAGCATGACTTATCCAAGGTGAAGTGCTTTCACTGTCACCAGCATGGACATTATGCCACTAACTGTCCACAAAAGAAGAAGAATAAGTAGGTTGTTGGATCTGCAGTTGGAGAGGCCTTAGCCTCGCAGTTTGAGATGGATTTTTCTTTGATCGCATGATTACTTTCAAGTGTGATGGGATCGGTGTGGTTTCTTGACAGTGGTGCGTCTTTTCATATGACCAGAGACAAAGATTTGTTTAGTGATCTAGATGAAAAGGATCTTGGAGTGCACATTGATATGGGCAATGATGGTAGATACAGTGCGACTGGTATCGAGACCATTTCCTTTGAGAAGGAGTCAAGTAAACCTTTCATCTTAAAGGATGTCATGCATGTTCCAGGATTGAAGAAGAATCTGATCTCTGTGGCGATGTTGGAAGACAAGGGTTATGATGTTGATTTTAGCGAGGGAAAAAGCCTTCCTGCGCGATGCAAACAGCGGTCAAACAGGAGGATAGGGATTCAAGTTAAGAATCTTTATCAATTGTAGGTAGATGGCTACATAGCAATGGCAGGCAAAGTAGGAGTGGTGAGCCGGGATGAGGGCGAATTGTGGCACAGGAGATTGGGCCATCTTCACCATGGCGCTTTGAAAATTTTACAGTAGATTTCTACCGGGCTTCCCAAGGGTACACTTGTGCAGTCAGATCAGTGCAAGGCATGGACTTTGGGAAAATTTGTGAAGACCACTTTTCATTAGAAGGATATTCATGCCACGACGATCCCTGAGAGAATTCACACAGACGTGCGTGGACCTTTCTCAGTAGCTTTGACAGCAAAGCACAAGTATTATGTGATATTTGTTGATAACTTTTCTCGTAAGTGCTGGATCTTCTTCATGCAGAAGAAGAGCGAGACATACTCAAAGTTCTGTGAGTTCAAGGCGCTGATTGAGAAAGAGTCAGGGAAGCAGGTGAAATCTCTAATGAGCGATAATGGTGGTGAATACATCTCTGGTGAATTCAAATACTTTTGCAGCGCAGAAGGAATTCGAAGAGAACTCATAGCGCCTCATAACCCATAGCAGAATGGGGTCACGGAGAGAAAGAATAGAATGATCATGGGTGCTGCACAGGCCATGTTGCATGATCAGGGCCTTCCCATACACTTGTGGGCTGAAGCATGCAACACTACGGTTTATGTGCAAAACCGTTGTCCTCATAGAGTGCTTGGCATGAGTACACCCGAAGAGGCGTTTTCTGGTAAGAGACCTGATATTTCCCATTTGATGATTTTTCGCTCACTGTTTACATTCATGTGATGAAGGATGCCGGGGAGAAAGCTAGAGGCGGCAGCGAGTTGGGATATTTGTGGGGTACGAAGAAACACCCCACGAAGTATCGTGTGTATTTCCGGATAGATAGATGAGCGTAGACGGATATCAAATTTCATGAGAAAGACACGAAGTTGTCGCTTGAGAGGGAGCTACACTTGCATGGGATAAGGAGCTACTTGTTCCTAAAGATGAGCCTCAAGATGTGGATCGGCCACGAAGGAGGTTCATGGAGTGGAAGAAACCACTCATGCGGCGCCAAACATCGAGAGGGGCGGAAGTGCACTGGAAAGGCCCGAGCGGCGGATCTTGATGCAACACAAAATATAGGAGCCCTACACATCATAGCGCGCAACGGAAAATCCTTTGTGGAACTGTTTTGGATACATGACTCGGTGAGCAAGTTTATCATTGACGGAACCACCCTCTTTCGAGGAAGCTATGGAGGATCTCGCATGGGTAGATGCCATGGTGGAAGAGTATGATTCGATTGTCAGAAATAGTGCATGGGAGATTGTCCCAAGGTCGGAAGGGAAATCAGTGATAGGTTCAAGATGGATCTACAAAGTGAAGCAAGCTGCTAACGGGAGCGTCGAGAAGTACAAGGCAAGATTTGTTGCCCAGGGCTTCTCACAGATAGAGGGGATTGACTATGAAGAAACCTTTGCACCTATCGCAATGTATTCTTCCATACGGACTATCCTTGCTCTCTCAGCGCAAATGGGTTGGCACATTCATCAGATGGATGTGAAAACTATGTTCCTCAACGGAGTCATTGAGGAGGTGTACATTGAGCAGCCTGAAGGATTCGAAATATTCAGCAGCGAGTCACATGTGTGCAGGCTCAAAAGAGCGTTGTATGGGATGAAACAAGCACCTCATGCTTGGTACACATGGATAGACAATTATTTCACTGGACTTGGTTTCGCCAAGAGCGAGGCGGATCCGAACCTATACCAGATTGTGGTGGAGGGTAAGTTGTTGATCATTGTACTTTATGTAGATGATTTAATACTAATAGGTGATGAACTGTTGATACACTCATGCAAGACAGATCTTGCAAAGGAGTTTGAGATGAAGGACTTGGGCCTCCTTCATTATTTCCTGGGATTGGAAATTTGACGTGTTGGACTATTTGTGTCTCAAGGCAAGTATGCAGGAGATGCGGAGAAGTTTCACATGCAAGGTTGCAAGCATATCGACACTCCTCTTCCTGGTGGTTGGAGGAAGGAGGATGCTACATCGACAAAGGTAGTGGATGCCACTGTTTATCGACAGTTGGTTGGTTTGCTCATGTATTTAGTCAATACATGACCGGACATATGCCATGCTGTGAACCAACTTTCACAAGCAATGGTTAAACCTACCAAGCTGTTTTGGATGGCAGGTAAGCATGTCCTGAGGTATCTCAGGGGCACATTTGGATATGGATTGTGGTACAAACAGTTGGATGAGGTGAATTTGCATGGCTTCATGGATGCAAATTGGGCAGGAAGCCCAACGGACAGAAAGAGCACATCTGGAGGGATTTTCAGTATCGGATCTACAACATTTTCTTGGTACAACAGGAAACAAAGATCTGTGGCACTCAGTTCAACGGAGGCCGAGTACATGGCAGCAAGTTTGGCTGCATGCGAGGTTATATGGATGAGGAAGATCCTGGTCGGTTTGTTCGGTTCTCATTTAGATCCCACGGTGATATATTGTGATAATCGGAGTTGCATTAAACTCTAGGTTAATCCAGTATTTCATGATAGATCTAAACATATTGACATTCGGTACCATCATATCAAATATTATGTGCAGCGGAAGATCATGTTGCTTTATTACATTCCTACAGAGGATCAAGATGCGGATATTCTGACGAAGGCGCTCACCGGGAGAAAATTAGAATACCATAGAGACAGGATCGGGGTGGTAGATAATCCCTATCTTGTTGAGAGGGAGTGTTGAGATTCAACAAGATGATGAGCTTAGTGAAAAGAGTCGCCTTCTTAAGTGGGCCCATGAGCTATTTTTGGCGCAAAGTCTATTTTTTTAGACTATGTCTATTTTTAGACATGTCGATCATATTCTATGAGTTGCGGGATGCTATTTGTGGATGGTTGGTCAAGTTGGAAAAATAGATGGACTTCTATTTTTAGATTTTTAGATTTCGAGTCCTAAAAATAGATATGTCGAATATTATTAGCTCTTAATGATATTTGGACTCTAAACATTATCTTATTCTCTTGGAGCACTTTGATTAAGTGCACGGATGTGTACCGAGCGAATTTGAAAGAATGAATTACGCTATTCCTAAGGGTTTTACCGGAGCTAATGCATGGATTACTTCGGTTAGAACTCATGTGATAGAGTTTGGTGGAGTTATAGAAGTAGTTGGTGGAATTGTATTTAGTTTAACTCAGTTAGACTCAATTGAGCTAGTTGTATCTAGTCTAACTGATTGATACACTAGTGAGAGTGGTGTGAATTAATTATTTAATTAATTCACTAATTAATAACTCATTAATCAACTGAAGAATACATCAGTTAACTACAGTGCGTGGAAAGTTTCAGTGGAGACCAATGGAGAGGTAGGTGAAAGAGAAAGTGTGACTATCAGTTGTGACTATAGTGATGCATTTATTGCATCCAACACTTAGTCGATATGCCAATGAGAATTGCATGAGAAAGGTTGGCTGAATTCAAGTTAATTCAGAGCCATTCTTTAGCAGGGATTGTGCAGTAGAGGTAGGCTAACAGGTGGCAGAGATCGGTGCATGGATTTGCAAAATCGGGCCTGATTAGTGTGTAGCGATTGTATTGTACTGAGAGCTTGACATGATTAGCTTTGTATGAGGATTTTTACATGATCTCTATGACATATATTATATACATATAGTTGGAGTTTTTAGCTTCAGGCTTTCCCGTTAAACACTGTGTTCATATGTGTACGATTTTTTATGGTTTCATGTGTGCATTGCAATCTTGATTTAATTTCCGCAAATGATCAATGGTGGAATAGATTCTGTATTTTGCATGAAGTTAAAATAGTGTGAGATTAGGAGAATCTTGGACATATAACACATAAGTTATATAAGTTCTACAGTTATATTTAATCCATATCTATGAAAATGGTAAGGAAACTTAAGTACAGAATTAAGTGCAGAAATTATGAAAATCACTAATGATAGAAAATTAGAATTGAATAAAATATTTTAATTAATTATAAAATAAAATTCAAATAAACTACTATCCTCAAGGTCACACCATAAATCAGAAAGCAATTACATAATCTAGAATGCAGAAATAAATTGCAGAATATATAAATAAGTTGACAAAGCAATTACAAAATACAGAAATAAATTGACAAAGAAAATTGAATCTACTTCAAACCATTTGCAGGAAAAAGGAAATAAACACTAAAATTCACACTTACATAATCTATATTAACCCTGCAAACATGATGGGTTCAGGTGGCCCTTCCTATCTATGTGTTGCAGGTCTAAGCTCAACTCACGAAATGCACACCAAGGCTTAGAAAAAATTCATCACCCTTTATTCATTCAACCAAAAACAAAGTGTAATATACAACAACCAGCAGATGTAATTGTGCTTCTCTTCCACTACGTAAATCTCCCTCTAGTACTGAGTGATGGCAATATATATATATATATATATATATATATATATATATATATATTATTCTTTTACAATTTGATATCTTGAACTCAAGGATTTGATCTTAGCCATATGCCAACAAAATTACAAAAATGCATTTCAAATGATTTTTCTGAAATTGGTTATGGAAAAATTGTCTTGTCAATCTTGTGACACATGCATAGCTTGATTGAGATATGATATTTATTATTTCAACTCCTCATGGCTTGAAAAAGAAACAAAATAAGTATTCAACCCACAATATCTGAAACCGTGGCTGATATGAAATATCTGAAATCATCAAACCCATATTTTTGGTACTTAACCTAGAATTCCTATACTTAATTATGAACTGTAATATTCCCCTTGCCATAACTTCTTTGTGGTAATGAATTTTGAAAAATGGTTTTTCGGTTACCTGAATGAGGGTACTTTTAACAAAACTTGTGTCTCAGAATCCCAAGATTCTTCTTCATTTCATCACAAATTGAGATTTTAATCTACAGAATTTTTTCCATTCGGTACTTAACTAGCTTAATTGGCTTTCAGTACTTGACTAGCTTAATTGACTTATGAAGAATTTTGATAATTGGTCCCTACAGTAAATGAAATTGAAAACCCATTATTATAAAATCATAGAAAATTGATCTCTAATCATTGAAAATTCAAGAAAACTAATGATAATCAACCACAAAGTGTAAGATGTGAATTGGCGGCAAGTTGTGGAATTATGGTGTAAAATGAGTTAAAAGTATAGGAATATAGGCTATGAATAGTGATATTGTATGGTGGAAAAATGGACATATTTGAGGCCCAACAAGCACGATCAAAACTATCCAACACATGATCTTGAGTTGGCTGTGATTATACATGCATTGAAAATTTGGAGGCACTATCTTCTGGGCAGACGATTTTTATTGATGAGTGATCACATTATATTGAGGTATCTATTTGACCAACAAAATTTTAATGTTAGGAAAGCGATATGGTTGGCCACACTCAGTGAGTTTGACTTCGAGATCAGGGACATCAAAGGTAAAGAGAACAAGGTCGCAAATGCGTTTAGCAAGCGGATAGAGGTGAATCACATAGCAGCAATGAGCTCCTATGGGACAGACCTACAGGATAGGATCTTACAAGAAAGTCAGTATGATGATAGGTATATGGATATTGTACACACGTTGGAGCAGATTACAGGTACAAGTACAGGTACAGTAGTACATGATATGGATTATCGTGTCAAATTAGATGGCTTTGTCAAGTTTAGAGAAAATATATACGTGTCAGATAACAGTGAGATCAAGAAGGTGATCTTGAGAGAGTTTCATGCGAAACCATATTCAAGTCACCCAGACTATCAAAAGATGCTGACGACAGTTAAGAAGTTTTATTATTAGTAGAACTTGAAGAGAGACGTAGCAGATTTTGTGGCTAGATGTTTGGATTGTCAGCAGGCTAAGTCAAAGTGTAAGCACTATGTGTACTTCTACAAACGATTTCGATACTAGAATGGAAATGGGAGGTCATTTCCTTGGAATTTATCACATGTTTTCTGAGGATAGTTAGAAAAAATGATTCCATCATGGTTGTTGTGGACAGGTTGACAAAGGTAGCGCACTTCATTCCAATGAAGTCTACATTCTCAGCTAGCAATGTAGCACAGGTGTTCATCAGAGATGTGGTCAAATTGCATGGTGTTCAAAAGAATATTGTGTCATAAATGGATGCAAAGTTCACTTCCAAGTTTTGGAAGTAGTTGTTTGCAAGTTTGGGCACAGATTTGACCTTCAATAAATCTTATCATCCGCGGACAGATGGACAGATGGAGAGGATCAAAAGGATATCGGAGGACATGTTGAAGATGTATGTGATGCATCAGCAACGAAAGTGGGATGAGTATCTTCCACTGGTATAGTTCACTTACAACAATATGTATCAAGAATCATTGAAGATGAGTCCATTCGAGGCATTGTATGGGCGGAGTTGCAATACTCTCATCAGTTGGAGTGATCTGATTAACAGGGTGTTGATTGGACTAGACAAGTTCATAGAGATGGAACAAGAAATCCAGGTAATCAAGAAGAATATGAAAGTAGCACATGATATGCAAAAGAGCTATGTAGATTGAAATGGGTTGTTCAAGGAGTTTCAGGTTGGGGAACACATGTACTTTCGTATCAATCCCAAGAAAAGATCCTTGTGGATTGGATCATGTCCCAAGATGGAACCACGTTTGTGTGGCCCTTTCAGGATTATTGAGAGGATTGGACTAGTAGCCTATCGACTTGCACTGCCTATGACAGTGAAAGTACATGATTTTTTCCATGTGTCATTGCTTAAGAAATATGTTAAATATGTTGATCATGTGATTGAATGGTCTGTATTGCAGGTGGATCTAGAAGGATAATTCCAACCGTAACCTCAGTGCATTTTGCAAAGAAAAAAAGCTCATGCTCTTGAATCAAGAAATCGACCAATTTAAAGTGATATGGAAGTACTTTGGGCCCGATGAAGCTACATGGGAGATGGCAGATCAAATGTGGGTTATGTATCCTTCATTGTTTGTCGGTTGAGGCAAAGCAATTTGGTATGATGTTGGTATATGTTTGGCATATATTTTGGTGTGATGTATTGATATATGTACATATGTGTATGGATGTAAATACTACCATGAGATATGTTATAAAGTTCCAATAAGCAGTATGGTTTCATGTCAGCATGGTTTTCATTATGATGTTACGTTGTTATGTTGTTATGTTGTCATGTTGGTTTTCTTCTCAGTAGGTTGATCATTGTAAATACTGCAACGAGATAAGTTATAAAGCTCCCTGGGCAGTATGTTTTCCTACAATAGTCTTGTTGGTTGTAGGTGTTTTTGAACATCGGGGATGGTGTTCCCCCAAGGGGGAGGGTTCTATAACAACCCTAAAGAAAATGTCATGTAACAAAAGTTAATAAAGGAAAAATAATAACCAAGGTCATGGGACACTGATCCATGTGGATATTGGTGGTCACCCACCTATTCCACTTGGGGCTCCACCATTGTCTCTTTCAGTATTTCAGTTTCGGCACAGTTTACTATTTTTAGCAGTTTTTCAGGTCCTAAACTTCCGGAGCCGTTTTGAGGCCCTAAACGACGTTTTTTGGGAAAACGGAGAGCAACATGAGTCCATGGCCCAATCTTTCTTGTTCAAAATTTGTAGTCCTCGGATAGATATTTCTAACGAGGTATGGTACGCATCAAACGGAGATCGTATGCCAAAGTTACGCCCCTGGGAAGTTGAAACACCAATTTACCCAAACGGGGCCCATAGTTTTGGCGCTTCAGCTCCTAGGGTTAGGGTTTTGGCTGTTTAGGATTTCCCATTATTTCTAAATAATAAATAGGCCCTCGAGCCTCATTGAAACTCAGTTCAGAGGCCTGTAGCCGCCACATCTCTTCTCAGAGATAGCTACCAGCGCCCTAGCTAGTTTTATTTTCATTTTGTCTGTAAGCAAATTTCAGTTCTTTGATATTAATGAAATGAAGTGTTATT